>BTSX01000004.1:14913082-15497654 GCA_036245825.1 Pristionchus entomophagus | reverse complement strand
GGTTCGACTCCCGCCCGCAGGTGATGTTTTGCAAGAGATAGAGAAAGGCGCGCGCCCCAACCACTAGTCTCATGAGAAAGGCGTAGGCCGCCCTGGCCTAATGGGCATGGTGTCTGACTGGCATGCCGACGCAGGCAGGTTCGACTCCCGCCCGCAGGTGATGTTTTGCAAGAGATAGAGAAAGGCGCGCGCCCCAACCACTAGTCCTCATGAGAAAGGCGTAGGCCGCCCTGGCCTAATGGGCATGGTGTCTGACAGGTGATGTTTTGCAAGAGATAGAGAAAGGCGCGCGCCCCAACCACTAGTCTCATGAGAAAGGCGTAGGCCGCCCTGGCCTAATGGGCATGGTGTCTGACTGGCATGCCGACGCAGGCAGGTTCGACTCCCGCCCGCAGGTGATGTTTTGCAAGAGATAGAGAAAGGCGCAGCGCCCCAACCACTAGTCTCATGAGAAAGGCGTAGGCCGCCCTGGCCTAATGGGCATGGTGTCTGACAGGTGATGTTTTGCAAGAGATAGAGAAAGGCGCGTGCCCCAACCATAGAGAAAGGCGCGCGCCCCAACCACTAGTCTCATGAGAAAGGCGTAGGCCGCCCTGGCCTAATGGGCATGGTGTCTGACTGGCATGCCGACGCAGGCAGGTTCGACTCCCGCCCGCAGGTGATGTTTTGCAAGAGATAGAGAAAGGCGCGCGCCCCAACCACTAGTCTCATGAGAAAGGCGTAGGCCGCCCTGGCCTAATGGGCATGGTGTCTGACAGGTGATGTTTTGCAAGAGATAGAGAAAGGCGCGTGCCCCAACCACTAGTCTCATGAGAAAGGCGTAGGCCGCCCTGGCCCTAATGGGCATGGTGTCTGACTGGCATGCCGACGCAGGCAGGTTCGACTCCCGCCCGCAGGTGATGTTTTGCAAGAGATAGAGAAAGGCGCGCGCCCCAACCACTAGTCTCATGAGAAAGGCGTAGGCCGCCCTGGCCTAATGGGCATGGTGTCTGACTGGCATGCCGACGCAGGCAGGTTCGACTCCCGCCCGCAGGTGATGTTTTGCAAGAGATAGAGAAAGGCGCGCGCCCCAACCACTAGTCTCATGAGAAAGGCGTAGGCCGCCCTGGCCTAATGGGCATGGTGTCTGACTGGCATGCCGACGCAGGCAGGTTCGACTCCCGCCCGCAGGTGATGTTTTGCAAGAGATAGAGAAAGGCGCGCGCCCCAACCACTAGTCTCATGAGAAAGGCGTAGGCCGCCCTGGCCTAATGGGCATGGTGTCTGACTGGCATGCCGACGCAGGCAGGTTCGACTCCCGCCCGCAGGTGATGTTTTGCAAGAGATAGAGAAAGGCGCGCGCCCCAACCACTAGTCTCATGAGAAAGGCGTAGGCCGCCCTGGCCTAATGGGCATGGTGTCTGACTGGCATGCCGACGCAGGCAGGTTCGACTCCCGCCCGCAGGTGATGTTTTGCAAGAGATAGAGAAAGGCGCGCGCCCCAACCACTAGTCTCATGAGAAAGGCGTAGGCCGCCCTGGCCTAATGGGCATGGTGTCTGACAGGTGATGTTTTGCAAGAGATAGAGAAAGGCGTGTGCCCCAACCATAGAGAAAGGCGCGCGCCCCAACCACTAGTCTCATGAGAAAGGCGTAGGCCGCCCTGGCCTAATGGGCATGGTGTCTGACTGGCATGTCGACGCAGGCAGGTTCGACTCCCGCCCGCAGGTGATGTTTTGCAAGAGATAGAGAAAGGCGCGCGCCCCAACCACTAGTCTCATGAGAAAGGCGTAGGCCGCCCTGGCCTAATGGGCATGGTGTCTGACTGGCATGCCGACGCAGGCAGGTTCGACTCCCGCCCGCAGGTGATGTTTTGCAAGAGATAGAGAAAGGCGCGCGCCCCAACCACTAGTCTCATGAGAAAGGCGTAGGCCGCCCTGGCCTAATGGGCATGGTGTCTGACTGGCATGCCGACGCAGGCAGGTTCGACTCCCGCCCGCAGGTGATGTTTTGCAAGAGATAGAGAAAGGCGCGCGCCCCAACCACTAGTCTCATGAGAAAGGCGTAGGCCGCCCTGGCCTAATGGGCATGGTGTCTGACAGGTGATGTTTTGCAAGAGATAGAGAAAGGCGCGTGCCCCAACCACTAGTCTCATGAGAAAGGCGTAGGCCGCCCTGGCCTAATGGGCATGGTGTCTGACTGGCATGCCGACGCAGGCAGGTTCGACTCCCGCCCGCAGGTGATGTTTTGCAAGAGATAGAGAAAGGCGCGCGCCCCAACCACTAGTCTCATGAGAAAGGCGTAGGCCGCCCTGGCCTAATGGGCATGGTGTCTGACTGGCATGCCGACGCAGGCAGGTTCGACTATCGCCCGCAGGTGATGTTTTGCAAGAGATAGAGAAAGGCGCGCGCCCCAACCACTAGTCTCATGAGAAAGGCGTAGGCCGCCCTGGCCTAATGGGCATGGTGTCTGACTGGCATGCCGACGCAGGCAGGTTCGACTCCCGCCCGCAGGTGATGTTTTGCAAGAGATAGAGAAAGGCGCGCGCCCCAACCACTAGTCTCATGAGAAAGGCGTAGGCCGCCCTGGCCTAATGGGCATGGTGTCTGACTGGCATGCCGACGCAGGCAGGTTCGACTCCCGCCCGCAGGTGATGTTTTGCAAGAGATAGAGAAAGGCGCGCGCCCCAACCACTAGTCTCATGAGAAAGGCGTAGGCCGCCCTGGCCTAATGGGCATGGTGTCTGACTGGCATGCCGACGCAGGCAGGTTCGACTCCCGCCCGCAGGTGATGTTTTGCAAGAGATAGAGAAAGGCGCGCGCCCCAACCACTAGTCTCATGAGAAAGGCGTAGGCCGCCCTGGCCTAATGGGCATGGTGTCTGACAGGTGATGTTTTGCAAGAGATAGAGAAAGGCGCGTGCCCCAACCATAGAGAAAGGCGCGCGCCCCAACCACTAGTCTCATGAGAAAGGCGTAGGCCGCCCTGGCCTAATGGGCATGGTGTCTGACTGGCATGCCGACGCAGGCAGGTTCGACTCCCGCCCGCAGGTGATGTTTTGCAAGAGATAGAGAAAGGCGCGCGCCCCAACCACTAGTCTCATGAGAAAGGCGTAGGCCGCCCTGGCCTAATGGGCATGGTGTCTGACAGGTGATGTTTTGCAAGAGATAGAGAAAGGCGCGTGCCCCAACCACTAGTCTCATGAGAAAGGCGTAGGCCGCCCTGGCCTAATGGGCATGGTGTCTGACTGGCATGCCGACGCAGGCAGGTTCGACTCCCGCCCGCAGGTGATGTTTTGCAAGAGATAGAGAAAGGCGCGCGCCCCAACCACTAGTCTCATGAGAAAGGCGTAGGCCGCCCTGGCCTAATGGGCATGGTGTCTGACTGGCATGCCGACGCAGGCAGGTTCGACTCCCGCCCGCAGGTGATGTTTTGCAAGAGATAGAGAAAGGCGCGCTCCCCAACCACTAGTCTCATGAGAAAGGCGTAGGCCGCCCTGGCCTAATGGGCATGGTGTCTGACTGGCATGCCGACGCAAGCAGGTTCGACTCCCGCCCGCAGGTGATGTTTTGCAAGAGATAGAGAAAGGCGCGCGCCCCAACCACTAGTCTCATGAGAAAGGCGTAGGCCGCCCTGGCCTAATGGGCATGGTGTCTGACTGGCATGCCGACGCAGGCAGGTTCGACTCCCGCCCGCAGGTGATGTTTTGCAAGAGATAGAGAAAGGCGCGCGCCCCAACCACTAGTCTCATGAGAAAGGCGTAGGCCGCCCTGGCCTAATGGGCATGGTGTCTGACAGGTGATGTTTTGCAAGAGATAGAGAAAGGCGCGCGCCCCAACCACTAGTCTCATGAGAAAGGCGTAGGCCGCCCTGGCCTAATGGGCATGGTGTCTGACTGGCATGCCGACGCAGGCAGGTTCGACTCCCGCCCGCAGGTGATGTTTTGCAAGAGATAGAGAAAGGCGCGCGCCCCAACCACTAGTCTCATGAGAAAGGCGTAGGCCGCCCTGGCCTAATGGGCATGGTGTCTGACTGGCATGCCGACGCAGGCAGGTTCGACTCCCGCCCGCAGGTGATGTTTTGCAAGAGATAGAGAAAGGCGCGCGCCCCAACCACTAGTCTCATGAGAAAGGCGTAGGCCGCCCTGGCCTAATGGGCATGGTGTCTGACTGGCATGCCGACGCAGGCAGGTTCGACTCCCGCCCGCAGGTGATGTTTTGCAAGAGATAGAGAAAGGCGCGCGCCCCAACCACTAGTCTCATGAGAAAGGCGTAGGCCGCCCTGGCCTAATGGGCATGGTGTCTGACAGGTGATGTTTTGCAAGAGATAGAGAAAGGCGCGTGCCCCAACCATAGAGAAAGGCGCGCGCCCCAACCACTAGTCTCATGAGAAAGGCGTAGGCCGCCCTGGCCTAATGGGCATGGTGTCTGACTGGCATGCCGACGCAGGCAGGTTCGACTCCCGCCCGCAGGTGATGTTTTGCAAGAGATAGAGAAAGGCGCGCGCCCCAACCACTAGTCTCATGAGAAAGGCGTAGGCCGCCCTGGCCTAATGGGCATGGTGTCTGACAGGTGATGTTTTGCAAGAGATAGAGAAAGGCGCGTGCCCCAACCACTAGTCTCATGAGAAAGGCGTAGGCCGCCCTGGCCTAATGGGCATGGTGTCTGACTGGCATGCCGACGCAGGCAGGTTCGACTCCCGCCCGCAGGTGATGTTTTGCAAGAGATAGAGAAAGGCGCGCGCCCCAACCACTAGTCTCATGAGAAAGGCGTAGGCCGCCCTGGCCTAATGGGCATGGTGTCTGACTGGCATGCCGACGCAGGCAGGTTCGACTCCCGCCCGCAGGTGATGTTTTGCAAGAGATAGAGAAAGGCGCGCTCCCCAACCACTAGTCTCATGAGAAAGGCGTAGGCCGCCCTGGCCTAATGGGCATGGTGTCTGACTGGCATGCCGACGCAAGCAGGTTCGACTCCCGCCCGCAGGTGATGTTTTGCAAGAGATAGAGAAAGGCGCGCGCCCCAACCACTAGTCTCATGAGAAAGGCGTAGGCCGCCCTGGCCTAATGGGCATGGTGTCTGACTGGCATGCCGACGCAGGCAGGTTCGACTCCCGCCCGCAGGTGATGTTTTGCAAGAGATAGAGAAAGGCGCGCGCCCCAACCACTAGTCTCATGAGAAAGGCGTAGGCCGCCCTGGCCTAATGGGCATGGTGTCTGACTGGCATGCCGACGCAGGCAGGTTCGACTCCCGCCCGCAGGTGATGTTTTGCAAGAGATAGAGAAAGGCGCGCGCCCCAACCACTAGTCTCATGAGAAAGGCGTAGGCCGCCCTGGCCTAATGGGCATGGTGTCTGACTGGCATGCCGACGCAGGCAGGTTCGACTCCCGCCCGCAGGTGATGTTTTGCAAGAGATAGAGAAAGGCGCGCGACCCAACCACTAGTCTCATGAGAAAGGCGTAGGCCGCCCTGGCCTAATGGGCATGGTGTCTGACTGGCATGCCGACGCAGGCAGGTTCGACTCCCGCCCGCAGGTGATGTTTTGCAAGAGATAGAGAAAGGCGCGCGCCCCAACCACTAGTCTCATGAGAAAGGCGTAGGCCGCCCTGGCCTAATGGGCATGGTGTCTGACTGGCATGCCGACGCAGGCAGGTTCGACTCCCGCCCGCAGGTGATGTTTTGTAAGAGATAGAGAAAGGCGCGCGCCCCAACCACTAGTCTCATGAGAAAGGCGTAGGCCGCCCTGGCCTAATGGGCATGGTGTCTGACTGGCATGCCGACGCAGGCAGGTTCGACTCCCGCCCGCAGGTGATGTTTTGCAAGAGATAGAGAAAGGCGCGCGCCCCAACCACTAGTCTCATGAGAAAGGCGTAGGCCGCCCTGGCCTAATGGGCATGGTGTCTGACTGGCATGCCGACGCAGGCAGGTTCGACTCCCGCCCGCAGGTGATGTTTTGCAAGAGATAGAGAAAGGCGCGCGCCCCAACCACTAGTCTCATGAGAAAGGCGTAGGCCGCCCTGGCCTAATGGGCATGGTGTCTGACTGGCATGCCGACGCAGGCAGGTTCGACTCCCGCCCGCAGGTGATGTTTTGCAAGAGATAGAGAAAGGCGCGCGCCCCAACCACTAGTCTCATGAGAAAGGCGTAGGCCGCCCTGGCCTAATGGGCATGGTGTCTGACAGGTGATGTTTTGCAAGAGATAGAGAAAGGCGCGTGCCCCAACCACTAGTCTCATGAGAAAGGCGTAGGCCGCCCTGGCCTAATGGGCATGGTGTCTGACTGGCATGCCGACGCAGGCAGGTTCGACTCCCGCCCGCAGGTGATGTTTTGCAAGAGATAGAGAAAGGCGCGCGCCCCAACCACTAGTCTCATGAGAAAGGCGTAGGCCGCCCTGGCCTAATGGGCATGGTGTCTGACTGGCATGCCGACGCAGGCAGGTTCGACTCCCGCCCGCAGGTGATGTTTTGCAAGAGATAGAGAAAGGCGCGCGCCCCAACCACTAGTCTCATGAGAAAGGCGTAGGCCGCCCTGGCCTAATGGGCATGGTGTCTGACTGGCATGCCGACGCAGGCAGGTTCGACTCCCGCCCGCAGGTGATGTTTTGCAAGAGATAGAGAAAGGCGCGCGCCCCAACCACTAGTCTCATGAGAAAGGCGTAGGCCGCCCTGGCCTAATGGGCATGGTGTCTGACTGGCATGCCGACGCAGGCAGGTTCGACTCCCGCCCGCAGGTGATGTTTTGCAAGAGATAGAGAAAGGCGCGCGCCCCAACCACTAGTCTCATGAGAAAGGCGTAGGCCGCCCTGGCCTAATGGGCATGGTGTCTGACTGGCATGCCGACGCAGGCAGGTTCGACTCCCGCCCGCAGGTGATGTTTTGCAAGAGATAGAGAAAGGCGCGCGCCCCAACCACTAGTCTCATGAGAAAGGCGTAGGCCGCCCTGGCCTAATGGGCATGGTGTCTGACTGGCATGCCGACGCAGGCAGGTTCGACTCCCGCCCGCAGGTGATGTTTTGCAAGAGATAGAGAAAGGCGCGCGACCCAACCACTAGTCTCATGAGAAAGGCGTAGGCCGCCCTGGCCTAATGGGCATGGTGTCTGACTGGCATGCCGACGCAGGCAGGTTCGACTCCCGCCCGCAGGTGATGTTTTGCAAGAGATAGAGAAAGGCGCGCGCCCCAACCACTAGTCTCATGAGAAAGGCGTAGGCCGCCCTGGCCTAATGGGCATGGTGTCTGACTGGCATGCCGACGCAGGCAGGTTCGACTCCCGCCCGCAGGTGATGTTTTGTAAGAGATAGAGAAAGGCGCGCGCCCCAACCACTAGTCTCATGAGAAAGGCGTAGGCCGCCCTGGCCTAATGGGCATGGTGTCTGACTGGCATGCCGACGCAGGCAGGTTCGACTCCCGCCCGCAGGTGATGTTTTGCAAGAGATAGAGAAAGGCGCGCGCCCCAACCACTAGTCTCATGAGAAAGGCGTAGGCCGCCCTGGCCTAATGGGCATGGTGTCTGACTGGCATGCCGACGCAGGCAGGTTCGACTCCCGCCCGCAGGTGATGTTTTGCAAGAGATAGAGAAAGGCGCGCGCCCCAACCACTAGTCTCATGAGAAAGGCGTAGGCCGCCCTGGCCTAATGGGCATGGTGTCTGACTGGCATGCCGACGCAGGCAGGTTCGACTCCCGCCCGCAGGTGATGTTTTGCAAGAGATAGAGAAAGGCGCGCGCCCCAACCACTAGTCTCATGAGAAAGGCGTAGGCCGCCCTGGCCTAATGGGCATGGTGTCTGACAGGTGATGTTTTGCAAGAGATAGAGAAAGGCGCGTGCCCCAACCACTAGTCTCATGAGAAAGGCGTAGGCCGCCCTGGCCTAATGGGCATGGTGTCTGACTGGCATGCCGACGCAGGCAGGTTCGACTCCCGCCCGCAGGTGATGTTTTGCAAGAGATAGAGAAAGGCGCGCGCCCCAACCACTAGTCTCATGAGAAAGGCGTAGGCCGCCCTGGCCTAATGGGCATGGTGTCTGACTGGCATGCCGACGCAGGCAGGTTCGACTCCCGCCCGCAGGTGATGTTTTGCAAGAGATAGAGAAAGGCGCGCGCCCCAACCACTAGTCTCATGAGAAAGGCGTAGGCCGCCCTGGCCTAATGGGCATGGTGTCTGACTGGCATGCCGACGCAGGCAGGTTCGACTCCCGCCCGCAGGTGATGTTTTGCAAGAGATAGAGAAAGGCGTGCGCCCCAACCACTAGTCTCATGAGAAAGGCGTAGGCCGCCCTGGCCTAATGGGCATGGTGTCTGACTGGCATGCCGACGCAGGCAGGTTCGACTCCCGCCCGCAGGTGATGTTTTGCAAGAGATAGAGAAAGGCGCGCGCCCCAACCACTAGTCTCATGAGAAAGGCGTAGGCCGCCCTGGCCTAATGGGCATGGTGTCTGACTGGCATGCCGACGCAGGCAGGTTCGACTCCTGCCCGCAGGTGATGTTTTGCAAGAGATAGAGAAAGGCGCGCGCCCCAACCACTAGTCTCATGAGAAAGGCGTAGGCCGCCCTGGCCTAATGGGCATGGTGTCTGACTGGCATGCCGACGCAGGCAGGTTCGACTCCCGCCCGCAGGTGATGTTTTGTAAGAGATAGAGAAAGGCGCGCGCCCCAACCACTAGTCTCATGAGAAAGGCGTAGGCCGCCCTGGCCTAATGGGCATGGTGTCTGACTGGCATGCCGACGCAGGCAGGTTCGACTCCCGCCCGCAGGTGATGTTTTGCAAGAGATAGAGAAAGGCGCGCGCCCCAACCACTAGTCTCATGAGAAAGGCGTAGGCCGCCCTGGCCTAATGGGCATGGTGTCTGACTGGCATGCCGACGCAGGCAGGTTCGACTCCCGCCCGCAGGTGATGTTTTGCAAGAGATAGAGAAAGGCGCGCGCCCCAACCACTAGTCTCATGAGAAAGGCGTAGGCCGCCCTGGCCTAATGGGCATGGTGTCTGACAGGTGATGTTTTGCAAGAGATAGAGAAAGGCGCGTGCCCCAACCACTAGTCTCATGAGAAAGGCGTAGGCCGCCCTGGCCTAATGGGCATGGTGTCTGACTGGCATGCCGACGCAGGCAGGTTCGACTCCCGCCCGCAGGTGATGTTTTGCAAGAGATAGAGAAAGGCGCGCGCCCCAACCACTAGTCTCATGAGAAAGGCGTAGGCCGCCCTGGCCTAATGGGCATGGTGTCTGACTGGCATGCCGACGCAGGCAGGTTCGACTCCCGCCCGCAGGTGATGTTTTGTAAGAGATAGAGAAAGGCGCGCGCCCCAACCACTAGTCTCATGAGAAAGGCGTAGGCCGCCCTGGCCTAATGGGCATGGTGTCTGACTGGCATGCCGACGCAGGCAGGTTCGACTCCCGCCCGCAGGTGATGTTTTGCAAGAGATAGAGAAAGGCGCGCGCCCCAACCACTAGTCTCATGAGAAAGGCGTAGGCCGCCCTGGCCTAATGGGCATGGTGTCTGACTGGCATGCCGACGCAGGCAGGTTCGACTCCCGCCCGCAGGTGATGTTTTGCAAGAGATAGAGAAAGGCGCGCGCCCCAACCACTAGTCTCATGAGAAAGGCGTAGGCCGCCCTGGCCTAATGGGCATGGTGTCTGACTGGCATGCCGACGCAGGCAGGTTCGACTCCCGCCCGCAGGTGATGTTTTGCAAGAGATAGAGAAAGGCGCGCGCCCCAACCACTAGTCTCATGAGAAAGGCGTAGGCCGCCCTGGCCTAATGGGCATGGTGTCTGACAGGTGATGTTTTGCAAGAGATAGAGAAAGGCGCGTGCCCCAACCACTAGTCTCATGAGAAAGGCGTAGGCCGCCCTGGCCTAATGGGCATGGTGTCTGACTGGCATGCCGACGCAGGCAGGTTCGACTCCCGCCCGCAGGTGATGTTTTGCAAGAGATAGAGAAAGGCGCGCGCCCCAACCACTAGTCTCATGAGAAAGGCGTAGGCCGCCCTGGCCTAATGGGCATGGTGTCTGACTGGCATGCCGACGCAAGCAGGTTCGACTCCCGCCCGCAGGTGATGTTTTGCAAGAGATAGAGAAAGGCGCGCGCCCCAACCACTAGTCTCATGAGAAAGGCGTAGGCCGCCCTGGCCTAATGGGCATGGTGTCTGACTGGCATGCCGACGCAGGCAGGTTCGACTCCCGCCCGCAGGTGATGTTTTGCAAGAGATAGAGAAAGGCGTGCGCCCCAACCACTAGTCTCATGAGAAAGGCGTAGGCCGCCCTGGCCTAATGGGCATGGTGTCTGACTGGCATGCCGACGCAGGCAGGTTCGACTCCCGCCCGCAGGTGATGTTTTGCAAGAGATAGAGAAAGGCGCGCGCCCCAACCACTAGTCTCATGAGAAAGGCGTAGGCCGCCCTGGCCTAATGGGCATGGTGTCTGACTGGCATGCCGACGCAGGCAGGTTCGACTCCTGCCCGCAGGTGATGTTTTGCAAGAGATAGAGAAAGGCGCGCGCCCCAACCACTAGTCTCATGAGAAAGGCGTAGGCCGCCCTGGCCTAATGGGCATGGTGTCTGACTGGCATGCCGACGCAGGCAGGTTCGACTCCCGCCCGCAGGTGATGTTTTGCAAGAGATAGAGAAAGGCGCGCGCCCCAACCACTAGTCTCATGAGAAAGGCGTAGGCCGCCCTGGCCTAATGGGCATGGTGTCTGACTGGCATGCCGACGCAGGCAGGTTCGACTCCCGCCCGCAGGTGATGTTTTGCAAGAGATAGAGAAAGGCGCGCGCCCCAACCACTAGTCTCATGAGAAAGGCGTAGGCCGCCCTGGCCTAATGGGCATGGTGTCTGACAGGTGATGTTTTGCAAGAGATAGAGAAAGGCGCGTGCCCCAACCACTAGTCTCATGAGAAAGGCGTAGGCCGCCCTGGCCTAATGGGCATGGTGTCTGACTGGCATGCCGACGCAGGCAGGTTCGACTCCCGCCCGCAGGTGATGTTTTGCAAGAGATAGAGAAAGGCGCGCGCCCCAACCACTAGTCTCATGAGAAAGGCGTAGGCCGCCCTGGCCTAATGGGCATGGTGTCTGACTGGCATGCCGACGCAGGCAGGTTCGACTCCCGCCCGCAGGTGATGTTTTGCAAGAGATAGAGAAAGGCGCGCGCCCCAACCACTAGTCTCATGAGAAAGGCGTAGGCCGCCCTGGCCTAATGGGCATGGTGTCTGACTGGCATGCCGACGCAGGCAGGTTCGACTCCCGCCCGCAGGTGATGTTTTGCAAGAGATAGAGAAAGGCGCGCGCCCCAACCACTAGTCTCATGAGAAAGGCGTAGGCCGCCCTGGCCTAATGGGCATGGTGTCTGACTGGCATGCCGACGCAGGCAGGTTCGACTCCTGCCCGCAGGTGATGTTTTGCAAGAGATAGAGAAAGGCGCGCGCCCCAACCACTAGTCTCATGAGAAAGGCGTAGGCCGCCCTGGCCTAATGGGCATGGTGTCTGACTGGCATGCCGACGCAGGCAGGTTCGACTCCCGCCCGCAGGTGATGTTTTGTAAGAGATAGAGAAAGGCGCGCGCCCCAACCACTAGTCTCATGAGAAAGGCGTAGGCCGCCCTGGCCTAATGGGCATGGTGTCTGACTGGCATGCCGACGCAGGCAGGTTCGACTCCCGCCCGCAGGTGATGTTTTGCAAGAGATAGAGAAAGGCGCGCGCCCCAACCACTAGTCTCATGAGAAAGGCGTAGGCCGCCCTGGCCTAATGGGCATGGTGTCTGACTGGCATGCCGACGCAGGCAGGTTCGACTCCCGCCCGCAGGTGATGTTTTGCAAGAGATAGAGAAAGGCGCGCGCCCCAACCACTAGTCTCATGAGAAAGGCGTAGGCCGCCCTGGCCTAATGGGCATGGTGTCTGACTGGCATGCCGACGCAGGCAGGTTCGACTCCCGCCCGCAGGTGATGTTTTGCAAGAGATAGAGAAAGGCGCGCGCCCCAACCACTAGTCTCATGAGAAAGGCGTAGGCCGCCCTGGCCTAATGGGCATGGTGTCTGACTGGCATGCCGACGCAGGCAGGTTCGACTCCCGCCCGCAGGTGATGTTTTGCAAGAGATAGAGAAAGGCGCGCGCCCCAACCACTAGTCTCATGAGAAAGGCGTAGGCCGCCCTGGCCTAATGGGCATGGTGTCTGACTGGCATGCCGACGCAGGCAGGTTCGACTCCCGCCCGCAGGTGATGTTTTGCAAGAGATAGAGAAAGGCGCGCGCCCCAACCACTAGTCTCATGAGAAAGGCGTAGGCCGCCCTGGCCTAATGGGCATGGTGTCTGACTGGCATGCCGACGCAGGCAGGTTCGACTACCGCCCGCAGGTGATGTTTTGCAAGAGGTAGAGAAAGGCGCGCGCCCCAACCATCGATGTATTTTTATTTTGAAAAAGAGAAGTAATGGGCATGGTGTCTGACTGGCATGCCGACGCAGGCAGGTTCGACTCCCGCCCGCAGGTGATGTTTTGCAAGAGGTAGAGAAAGGCGCGGGCCCCAACCACTAGTCTCCGTCAAGCGTTCCCTGTCGAACCTGCCTGCGTCGGCATGCCAGTCGGACACCATGCCATTAGGCCAGGGCGGCCTACCGCAGGGAACGCTCGACGAAGACTAGTGGTTGGGGCGCGCACCTTTCTCTACCTCTTGCAAAACATCACCTGCGGGCGGGAGTCGAACCTGCCTGCGTCGGCATGCCAGTCAGACACCATGCCCATTAGTTGATGAGATGACATGACTGTCAGTTTTATATTTCTTCATGATGATTCTTCATTTGTCATTGGTCTGTGACTTCAGTTGGTTGTAACAATCGTTCAGAGCAATATTGCAGTCCCCGAACCCGACTTCCTAATCGCAACCGTGAAAACGGACTCCCAGGGATACTTCAGGGTCTCCGGTTCCGGCTCTACCCTCTTCATTCTCAAACCCGCTCTAAGGATCTACCATCGATGCAACAATGACGGCTTCCTGGGAATACCCAATGTGAGTCATCGTGCATCAGAAGTGTATCAAATGTGCTTGTTGTTCTTACTCACTCATGATGATTACTTCGTGATTTGAACAATTCAATTCATACTTTTTCTTCAATTTTTCGAGCGGTATCTCTATTTGCAAGTGTCCAAATCCAAATTCGTCTTCTTTCCAGCTCTGTCAACGTGAAGTCACCTACGAGATTCCCTCGTCATACGTCACTGACGGTTCGAACGTCAATAGCTGGTAATTTCGTAATGAGGTTCTCATTTCGAGAATAATATTCAGGTACCAACTCGGTACAGTGAATCTTCAAGCGAAACAGCCAAACGAGCAGTCTCACTGTGTGGACAACCCGATCCGGGACATCTTCGGCAGAAGGAGATAATCGAAAGCGATCGAATATACGAAAATAATAAAGCGTTTCAAAATCAGACAACGAGCATATTGCGCACGGACGAAATTGTGGCCTGTCTTCCTCGATGAATCATTCCCTCTTATTTGCTCAATATATCACATTCCGGGTTCACTTATACCGATGAACACTGTCTCATTCGTGTCAACAGTGTGCCTATAAACTCGTGTAATCCGAGAAAGAACTGTGAGAATGGCTACAAGTCAACTTGTTCCGACGATCCTTGATGCTGTTCTCCTGAGAAGTTGCTGGGTATAAATGACGGTGCTCAGAATACTCGATCAGATCTCGGAATGCTCCCCTCACTCCTTCTTATCATCGTTTGCGTATCCTCAGTTGCCGCCGCCACCCAATCCGTTGGGGTGCAAGGCCAGCTCATGTGCGGTAATGCGCCTCTGACAGACACCGATGTGACGCTCTGGGAACTGCACGATCGTCAGTTTCTTCTTATTATCAATTATGTAGCCCTGCAAGCATTACTAGAAAATGATCAATTATGATTCCGCATCAAGAATAATCGGCTCGTTCTTTCAACGTGAAGCACTATTCCGTGATATGTTATTGTTTTTTCTCTATGAAAATCTATGTTTGCAGTGCCCGAGCCCGACTTCCAACTGGCCACGGTGAAGACCGATTCTTCGGGTCGCTTCAGCGTCTCTGGCAGCGACTCGACGACGTTCACTATGAAGCCGGCGGTGCGCATCTACCATAGGTGCAACAACGACGGCACCCTCGGACTGCCTAATGTAAGCCTCTTCCGATTTTCAATCTGATTTATGTGAAAAATAGGAATACGAATGTAATACGGTTGACTTTATTTCCAGCTGTGTCAGCGCGAGGTCACCTACCAAATCCCTTCGTCGTACGTCTTCAGTGGATCGGCTGTCAACAATTGGTAATCATATCGCCGCTATGATAATATGAGATATATTTGTTACAGGTACCAGATGGGCACGATGAACATGCAAGCCAAGCAGCCGAACGAGCAGTCCCACTGCGCTTCAAATCCTATTCGATCTGTGCTTGGAAGAAGATAAAGTTACTGCTGATCTACACTCTCATTTCATCTCTTTCATTTGAAATACCGGATTCTTCGACCCTCGTACTTAATCCCCATCATCTTCACATATTAAGAACGGCAAAATACGTTATTCACCACTTCTTCATCTCTTCTGACATTAATTGAGGACTAATCATCAACCTTTTCGTAAAATCATGAAGCACGGAGCCCACATGCGCCATTGGGCTTTGTCCTGGCGATGTCCTATTGATAATTTATTGGTTAATATATATATAAAATACAGACGCCCTTCTGTTCTGAGGAACCAGAATAATGTTTTGAATTTGATGCATTTTGCACGTTCCGCTAATCTACAGTAATTAATCTTCGTTATTTTGTCCTTTACGCTATGAGCAAGTGATGCGATCTTTCAACGAAGAGTCAAATGAAGAGGTATTGAGTGCATATTGAAAAATTGGCATAGCCAAACGAGGAAATGTCGTGAACGTGTGTTTGAACAATGATGATAAGTTTGTGCCATTGTGTGCGAAAACAAACAACCCACAGACGTAGTGAGAAACCGTTTTTTCGACATCATCAGATCTGATTCTCATAAATCATTACGGTACCTATCATGAAACGCATGAATGAATATCGAGTAAATAACTTCGCTGCTGTGCATTCTTGAAAACAGAACAAAAGGTAATGTGTGTGCCTGCCAAAAGTATGTGTGCCCATGGTACTAATTTAAACAATTCTAAGTGGCAATCTGTAGAAATGACAATGCAACACAAAAACAACTATGTGAATAGCATATTCAATATTTGCATATATTTCGGCGAGAATCTGCGCAATCTACAGAACACCTTGTGAACTGACAGTCACTTCAATACCGTTGTTTTTACGAAACAGTTTTGGCCGGAGATGGAAGGCGATTATACAAATTCTGAAAAAAAGTCTCGGAGTTCAAATTGTTGGTGAAAAAATACGAACGCATCGAGTACATTGCCGAAACCGAGAACGAAAGAAGAGCACATGAATTGTATGAACTGTGATTCGATGTTGGGGAATACCAAGAAATAGAGGATGGTAATGGACGCCGTCGGGACGCACTGGCAGAAGCTCTTGAAATGAATTCATTTAAAAACAAATTGATACTTCGTTACCTGTAAAACCAGCCGTGCCTCGACGTGCCGATTTTGCCTTCGTTCCTTACTGATCTGAGGATTTGGATGTAACTCCAGTCAGTTCAGTCACTCGATACCTCAGATCGCCAAATGATGAGCTGCGTCAGCGTAATTCCATCCAGTACAAGAATCGAAACCATCTCGGCTATAGACCATCCGAGCTCGAGGTACCTGCCAACGCTTCTTGAAGTATGCATTAGACCTCACAATAGTACATCTCGTAGAACTCAGTCATCGGCGTTTCAGTGATGAACCAGAGAGCGGTCGGCCGATCGTATACCCAGTACATTCCACTGTCTGCAATTTGAATGTTGACTCGTCAAGTTGCGCTTTATGTGTTTCTCAAGTTGCATGCAATGTGATTGTAAGAGTGATATCAACATCATGATTGATCTAAAGAGTTGCTCAAGAAAGTAATTCCGGAGTTCCTATGGATTGTGCCAGTATTACCAAGAGCAGTCATCAGCAGGATTCGCGCAATCGAAGTGACCGTGCAAAACAGAATCAGGGACGTCGTCGATTCGTTCCAGCGCTTAGATCGCTTCGGAGAGAGAATAAAGACGAATCGATGGACGGCCATGAGCACATGTAGTTCGCCAGAGAAGAAGTAGAGAGTTTCGACAGCCTGCGACTAGTATTATTAATAATAATAAAATAAATGAAGTTATGTAGGTCAGTATTTGTTAACTACCTGGCAGGCGATGATGCTCGGGAGGGCATGAGACCCCGGTGCAACCTTCTCGCTCAAAAGGCAATACGATGTGATTAGAGTTAGCTGAGCAATATCCGCGTACATCTGCCATTTGCACAGTACGCCGAACCTAAATTCAACCATTTTAAGATAATCTTTCCAGCAGTCTCACGAATTCTGCAGCGCTGTTGCTCTGTGTATAGTGATGAGAGCGAGAAAGCAGCAGATAACACCGAGAATGAACACCTGTAGTTCAGATGGGATGAGATGAATGGAATAATATCGAGCTACAATTGTCCAGTTAAAGAGAAGGCTCACCGCAAAAGTTATTTCGTCAGAATAAGGAGTCTCCATTGCAGAACGTTAGCTCCCGGGTACTATCTGCTTAGGAGACGTGATGATAAGACGATAAGAAATTATTAATGCATGGAAAAGCAGCACTGTCTGAATACAATGAGTAAGACCATTCTGCATTGATCTCAGATCATAGTGAGAGTCCGTTGAGATCACATCAATACACTTTTCGCCTCTCTTGCTAATACTATCAGATCTTGTGAGAACTAACGATCCAAGCTTTCATATCAACATTTTCTGCACCCAGTCATTCGATTTCGGCTTTGGTGCAATGCAAGTGAAGTGCACTGCACAATGTGTCCACAAGTGCAGCATTTTTACAGAAAACGACACTAGAGATACTACTTAGTATCTTATTCTAGAGAATTAATGCTGTTCAGTGAGTATATATTTTTCTAAAGACTATTTATTTCATAATGAGCGTGGCTGATGATTAAATACACACATCACTTCCTCCCTCCCATTGGAATAAGTATAACAGATGCAATTAATTTCATGCAAAAATGACCATGTGTTTCTGCTGATGCAATTTTTTGAGTCGACATCATGTGGAGAATGCCATAGATCAGGCCTTTACGCTGTACGATTGTGGCTTATGACTTGGAGGGGAGATAATAGCCTGGCCTTTATCAAATGTCTGATGTGTCAATGTTCGAGTATCACACAAAGCTTGAGCGGTATGACGTCAGATTCGCGTCTCCTCTTGGTACTTCCCAGCAAACGTGCTTGTCGCCGACACAAACCCGACCGAGTTAGCACGAAATAGGCTTAGTCGAAGATGAAAGATGAGTATGATAAAACTGAAGAATCAACTTTTTTTGAAACTCAACCTTCTAGAACTCACGCATCGAGTACATTGCCGAAACTGAGGACGAACGAAGAGCACATGAACTGGATAAACTGCGATTTGATGTTGGGAAAGACGAGGAAATAGAGAATAGTGATGGAGGCTGTCGGAATGCATTGGCACAGGCTCTGAAAGTGTATTTCTCATGGAAATTTTTTTTTCTCTAATTCTCGCGTATCCCCTTCAAAACGACAACACCACCCACTTGAAGTACTAGCCGTGTCTCGATGTGGCGATGCATGGTGGCGCGCTCTCGGCTGATCTGAAATGTCAACTAATGCAGTCATTAGCTGCTAGCCTGCTTACGGCCGATCGCCAACTGATTAGGTGCGACAGTGTTATTCCATCCAAGACGAGAATAGCTACCATCTCGAGGATCGACCATCCGAGTTCTAAGTATCTAAACATTATAAATCAGACGTTGTAGGTTTGAAGCACGAACATCTCATAAAATTGCGTCCAGGGCGTGTCAGTGATGAACCAGAGGGCGGTCTTTCTGTCGTAAACCCAGTACATTCTGGTGTCTGCAAACAACAATCTCAGCTGCTGTTGCTAGTCAACCTCTCACCAAGTGCAGTCATCAGCATGATCCGGGCGATTGACGTGGCCACGCACACCCACAGCAGCGTCGAGGTGGCGGCGCGCCAACTTTGAGCCCATCGCGGCACCAGAATGTGCATGAAGCGATGGACGGCCATGAGCACGTGCAGTTGCCCCGTGAAGAAGTAGAGCGTCTCAATGGTCTGAAAAGATCCAGAATTGTACTGGATGTAGTGTCCTTTGTGTTTTTTTCACACACTTTTTGAGCCTTTCGAGCTCGCTATTTCAAAATATCGACTTTATGCATCCATACTCAATCATTCGGGAAGCAATGAAGACTTGCATAGCCAAAGCGTATTGTGTACTCTACGTATCTCCCGTGTATCAATATACCCGCATGAGATGTCCTCGAGTAATGCATAAAACAAGGAAATACGTCGGAAGAGGGTCCTCCGCAAGGGTGTATTCGTCATACTTGGCATGTGATGATGCTCGGAAGGGCGTGAGGAGCCGGGGCAAATTTCTCGCCCAGCAGACAATAAGCTGTGATGAGGACGAGCTGAGCAATGTCCGCGTACATCTGCCATTTGCATAACACGCCGAACCTCAATTAAACTAAGTCAAAAACAAAAAAATATCGATTCTGCAATGGAGACTCCTGAAATTACCCGCATTCGTAGCATCTTACAAACAATAAGGCCATTTTTATTACTGTTTCGTGATTTTTCTCTTCAAATAAACTCAAAATAATCATGACGATTAGTGCCCGACTCACGAATTCTGCAGTGCTACCGTCCTTCTGATCGTGATGAGTGCGAGAAGACAGCAACTGATACCGAGCACGAACACCTACACAACTTGTCCATTTTGAAGCATACAATTATAATAAATGTAGCAGACACTCACGGAGAAGATGATGTTGTTGGCGACGTCAATGTCCATTGCGACAAGCCTGTGAATGAATCGGGATGTACATACATAGAGGCTCTACCGTATTATAAAAATGCACGGAAAATACGCGATCTTCGCGAGAGAGAGAAGGCCATCCCCATCTATGGAAATATCAGCAACCACGGCATTCCCTAATTCGAAATATTAGTACATCCCATCGGTGAGGCTCTATTAGGTTCAAGTTATTTCAGTTCTAGTTCTATAAAAAAGACAATGCTACCCGAATTTCAGTGTATACATACATACAACAACGATAAGTGGTACTATCTGCTGGCGGAATAATTAGATAACCATGAACTTTACTTACAGGAAGTATAGGGATTTCGTCTAGAGGTATGCTATTTGTTGGGGCGCGCCAGATGCTATTGTGCACCCAACTACGATTAATAACCAAAGCAGCTGGCAACTACCTCTCCATTTGACTCCAATCGCGGAGAAGATGATCGTGCCAGGGATCTGAATGCTACAAATTGGAGAAAACACCACTGTTTACTCGACTCAGAAATAACAAGGAACCCGATGATGTAGTGAGCGAAATGCCATGGAGTAGGGATTGATAGCGGATGAATCCTTTCCTATTACACGACTCGCCAAAGCTAGGCATGATGTTTACTCGGTTCATCCCTGCACTAGGTGAGTAAGGAGAGCTAAGGGCAGAAGATTGAATAGGTGAATTCAACGAAAGCTTATTGAGAATGGGGAGTAGTACGAGGCGAAGATACACGTCAACGGGAAGATTGAGCTTTTGAGATTGGCTTGCAAGACAAGATTAGCAGTAAAGGTCATCACTCGAATTATCTGCGAGCGGTCATGGCATGTTGCTTTCCATCATTAGAGGGATGAATAGATCATTTGCTTTTATTTTCGTACGTTCATCTTTTCGAGTTTCCATCTGTAAATTGTGTCATCTTCAATCACTTGTGTTCCTGACCTCACCTATTTCGCATTCTAAATAACCAAGCACCATTTATGAAGTCAAAGGGTGTAATATTCGTTTCGTAGTCCTCATGTTCAAACATCATGCGAGATGTGTGAAATCAACAATTCGTTATCTCGTTTTTGTTCGAGCATGTGAATGTAGGCAGTATAGTAGCTCTCGCGCTACTTGTTGACGCGCTTGTTTTCTACTGTGGCCATCTATGTCAGGGGCGATGGCGTATCACGCCCTCGATCTACTTCCCCTGAACAGTAGCTGATGATGGGGACAGATTAAAAGGCGACGCTTCTTTATAAACATCGCCCGCGGCCTCACTCCGTAATTCCCCCGTATTTCTAGTTGTTCAGTCGGTTCCAGACTGACGTTTCATTCGCACATTTTTAATCTGACTTTGAAAGAAATTTACTAGCGATTTGTAACTTCGCTCCCATCTGGTCGAAATCGGGTGGAAACAACTGAAAGCACTTCTTTCAGAGGCGGCATAATGACTGTGTATGAAAAGGGGGAGATCGCGGATGAGCGCGATTGCTACCTCGCTGTGGAGCTGAAGGAGATCGAACAGATGAATGAAGAGGCAGCCAAAGTATGTTCCCCCTTTTCTCTATTATCATACGCGTGTGAGATTGCGCTCACAAGGTGGAATTTGTTAGGCGGAAATAGGGTGGTGCGGCAGAGGCGAACGATATAACTACCATGTGATCGCATGACATTTATAATTTCAAACTGCGCATGATTTCAGAAGCAGTACAAGTGGGAAATCATCTGGGAGAAAGTCGCCCTGCAGATCGCCATTCACCTAGGTGCACTCTACGGGCTCTATTTGACGCTTACCGTAGCGAATCCGAAGACGTTTATCTGGGGTGAGTAAGAAGAGGATGTTCTCCATTTCAGCAACTCGAACTGAACATCTTTCTCCTAAACAAGATTAAATTATCGATTTCAGGCTTCCTTGTGTCCATTTGGGCGGGTAATTCGATCACCGCAGGAGCCCATCGACTGTGGACGCACAAGTCATACAAGGTATCGTACGATTGGAGACACGCAGCTGTGAATTTAGAAGAGTTCAATCATTACAAATCACGAATGTACGTGTTCAGGCCAATTTCTGGGTGCGTCTCTTCCTGATGATGGGAACGACTGTCGCAGTGCAGGTAACACGATCACCTAATATAATAACAATGTTGACGATAAGCTTATTTTGAAAACTGGCACAAGATCCTTTCCCTTTTTAAAACAACAACGGTAAGATCTTCGCAACATAGACATACGATCTGCAGAAACAAAGATTGGATCTTTGCCCGATTTTTTCTCATGAAGAGCATATCTAAGTGAGGAATGATAAGCAACTGCACTGGGGGTTGCACGATATTGTGTGTTTGAGGGCGACGTAATCGACTGGTCTCGCGACCACCGAACCCATCACAAATGGTCGGACAGCGATGCCGACCCCCACAACATCAATCGCGGATTCTTCTTCTCCCACATGGGATGGCTCATGCTTAGAAAGCATCCCAAGGTGAGGCGACAAATTGAGAATCTTTTCGCATTTCTCGAGAGTTGTCCTTGCTATTGTTAATTCGGAGCATTTCAGGTGAAAGAGATGGGCTCAAAGGTCGACATGTCCGATCTGTACGCCGACCCCATTCTTCGGTTCCAGCAAAAGTGAGTTGTCATCTGCCATCAACAAGCATCGCTCTGTTTGCTGCACTTCTTCATATACATTTTAACGGAAAATGATAAATTCCCTCAGACGCTCTAGCCATAGCAGATATCGTAACGTCCATTGAATCTGCAGATACTACGGCAGACTCGTGATGCTGACCATTCTCATCCTCACGGCTGTTCCCCATTACTACTGGGGCGAGACGATCTGGAACTCGTTTTTCATCGCGGCTGTGCTCAGACTCGTCGTCCAACTCCACGGCACTTGGTGAGTCCGAATTCGATTTTTAATAAATACCGAGAATCTTGCTGTTCTTCGTGTGAATTTCTCGCAATTGTGAACAGACTTGGACGAAAAGCGATGGCATAGCATGTCTTTCGATCCTGATTGCACTCCTACAGGGCCATAAATTCTTTTGCGCACACTGTCGGATGGAAGCCATTCGATACGAAAATTACGGCCGTCGACAGCTTTTTCGTGTCTCTTTTCACGAACGGAGAGGCTTGGCACAACTACCACCATACCTTCCCACAGGTGAGACGAATTGAAATGCATGGGGAAAGTGTTTGTTGAAACATGCTCTACACTGACCATGTTTTATTTCTCAGCATATGCTGCTTAGTATTGATACACACGATAGCAAGACAAGAAGCGGAACCATAATGATATATCTAGAGTATACGAACGATCTAACCTTTCCGTGATCAGGACTATCGCACATCTGAGTACATGTGGAAAGCGAACACATCAGCTATGATGATCGACTTCTTCGCCTACATGGGATGGGTATGGGACCGGAAGAGCATGAGCAAGGAGGTTTGCATTTAAGAGACAGTCCACGGTATTTTGGAAAGGGTCCACGGATGGCCAAATATTTGATACTCTTTTTGGTCTCAGATCGCTTTTGGTTGAGAAAAATATACCTCCCAATTTGGGTTATTAGCATTTTTGTGTAGGACATACAGTAGGGAATCTTTGATATTTTTTTTAGAATTTTAAAAATAATGATTCGTCTTTAGATTTGGGCTGGAACAATATTTGAGGTATCGATTTGATCAGGCTCATTTCAGGGCCAAAATATTTTTCATCAGACAACCACCAGACTAGTAGATTTTCTGGTGTATTTCGATGCGTATAAACCGATTTTCCATAATAGAGCCCATGTAACTGTGAAATAAAAAGTTCTGCTCAAAAAACCATATGATGTTTTGAAAAAATCGATACATTATATTTGAATCTCTAATGATAATAGATCTTCATGTGGGACTCTCAGAATTGATTTTCGAGTTCGTCATTAGCAATTGAACCTTTAATAAACGCCATTCTACATTAAGAATTGCTTAATCATGCATTTTTAGATAGAAAAATCGCTGTCAACAAGATATCTTTTTAGTTTTTCGAGCAGAACTTTTTTCTTTCACAGTTACATGAGTTCTAGTATGGAAAATCGGTTTCTACGCATTGCAATACACTAGCAAATCTACTAGTCTGGTGGTTGTCTGATGAAAAATATTTTGGCACTGAAATGAGCCTGATCAAATCGATACCCCAAATATTGTTCCAGCCCAAATCTAAAGACGAATCATTATTTTTAAAATTCTACAAAAATTATCAAAGATTCCCTACTGTATGCCCAACACAAAAATGCTAATCACCCAAATTGTTATTTTTTTGAAATTAGATATGCCAAAAAATGTCTCAATTCGGGCCTCTAAAAAAGTTTTTCAGGCACAACTTTTTTCTTTCGACATTTGACGAGCTCTAGTATAGAAATTCGGTTTCTACAAGTGAAAATACGCCAGAAAATCTATACGCGGTATGTCTTGGAAAATTTTTATTTTTCGACTTTGAAAATGGGAGGTATATTTTTCTCAACCAAAAGCGATCTGAGACCTTAGTCAGATGTGCCTGCGATAAGTACTCGGGACCCTTACTTCGAGAAAAAAGTATTGGGAGTATCGACTATTTGGCCATCCGTGAGCCACTGTGCAAATGTACCGAAATAACGTGGACGGTCTCTTAACACCAGTATCAGGAGATCTGAGAGCAGTCCAGGAACAATTTGCAAAAAGTTGGCATGATTTCCTCCATGCAATTATCGGAGAATGCCTTAAGGACCAGGATTCGAATTAACACGGTCATATGTATCAGAGCCGGCTTTGGGAAAAATCCTGCTCCGGCTCTAGCAAATCTCAGCTCCCAGATGAGCTAGAAATTTTTGTAATGGAAAATATTCAGACCCAACTGAAGCGTATTTTTGAAAATTATTTATTTAAAAAAATATGTGGTTGGATGATTATACCGAAGCAAGAAACACAGCTGAAATTGCATACTCTAACACTGAATTTGCAGGCAATTGAGCGACAGAAGATGCATAAGGGCGACCACTCTAGACATCTCACGGCTGCAGATCGCTAACTGTTAATCATCGTTGATTTCTCAGAGATGATTGCTTGAGTGCATCGCTCTGTCAACTTGAAATCGTATTAATGATTTTCTGATGCGGTGTAGTATACTTGTAACACAAATCTACATGTATGTATTATGCCATTTTGAACTTTTGAGTTATGCGATCAGTAATAGATAAAAGCTTATCCGATGAGCATGCGCGATATTGCAATTATCCTCACGTTTTCCTTCCTTGTGGATGGAAGCTGAAATTATCGAATCATCATCGATTCCTGAACACCGTTAAATCAGCAGACATAACGTCACGTCCGTGCTCGGCGATGCAATTCGCGTAGAGACGGAGAGTCCGAGCGAAGAACATGTGGCACTGCGAGAAGTGGATCGAGGTATCCACGGAATTCACTCCAATCACCGAATCATTGTCTTTTGATCTGTTACAGGTTGTAATGAAAAGAACATTTTTGTGCGATGTGGAAAGCTATTCATCACACATCACAATGAAAAAATGGTCTATTTTCTCCCTTTTCCCTCGACACCATTCCCCTCAAAAGCGAGATCGAGGGAGCACAAAGCTAATTCGCGATGAAATCGTTCGCCCAAAAGCGCGATAGATAGCTCTCGATGTCCTCTATCAATGAAGGGCTGGCAAGCCGGATCTGACAAGTCTGAGTAGGTCAATAATCGATATTAAGGTTGGGAATAGGGTGATTAGGGCACATCCAGTGCATGCACACTGCTCGCCAGTTGATATTATATTAATTTGTATTTTAGATGAATTTTAAGGACAAAATTGGAATTTTACTAATTTTCCCCGAATTGTGCTCGAATTAAATATGAGCGCGGGAGGAGGGAGAGAGACACACGCGAGAGAGGCTCCGCTCCTTTCTCTCTCGTCTCGCCTCTCACTCCTCTCTGGCTGATGGAGTGGCGCGCGCTTCGAAAGCTCTCCCGGGCTTGAGAGAAGTGCTATCGACATAAGTCCAAAAGCAAAAATGATATTGAGACCCAGACGGTCACATTTAGCCTACTTGCGACAAGATTCCAATAAATCGGCTCTCAGCCTGGTGGTCCCTAACAATAGGCATCTGTTTTTTTGGGATACGGAATGTCAGTATATCGCTTTCAGTTCGTCGATGTGTACGATAGGATGTCAAGTACTCCCACCTCATATTCGAAAAAATATATATAATGAGAGTAAAAAATAGTGCATTGAATTCAGCCAATCACCGTGGTCCACAACCAACATGTCACAACAACCAAGCCTTCTGAACTGTCAATATAATTGGGAACGAGTCAATAGCAGTCGTCGAAGGAAAGCAGTGAATCATATAATTCTCCAACGATTCATCCAATATCATTTCCCCTCTCGATCTTTTCAAAATATTTGTCTCTAGGATTCGTGATTCTTTTCGCAAACTCCATCAGTTTTTTTGTGCGGAGGTGGTGCCTTGACTGATTCGTTATCGGTCCTTTGTATTTCAATGTCTTCAACGAGAGCGCATAATGGTCCTCCATGAATCATAACCAGATGTTCGCTGTGAAATTGGTACAGATAATTCAGAGAATTTTACACACATGCGCCTCACATGAAAATGCGCAGTTTTGTTGTTGTGGTTGTGCTGTTCGCCTTCAGTTTGCAAAGATATAGATCTTATCGTTGTGTCATCGGATGAAAATCTATAAAGGGTCGTTAGCTTGGAACCGACCTTGTTCTCATTTGACAGATTGCATCGCATAGTTAAAAGTTAGTTGTAGTGCCGTTTTCATCTCCGATCTATTTTCTCGTTCATTTTCCTTCCAATCGGGTTGTTTTTAAAAAAAATGGACTTTAATGAAGTGAATTGCCTAAATGATTTCAATCATTAAGGCATATTTTTTGCTGAAGGATAATTAATTCACTGTAATCATTACACTTCTGCAATAATAATTGACACATAATTTCGAACTTTTATTGCAGTTTCAGCAATGATCTCGTATGATCGCATGATGAGGATCAAGTTCAATACATCCGAGCTCGTCTCCATTCTCACTCAAGAGGTTATTTTTTAAACTCAAAATTAATTAATTAAATATAAATATTTTCTAATTGCGTTGTTCCAGGAATTTGACTACCATAGGGCAGGAAAATGGATGGACGATCATGTCATATTCACTCTTCAGGTATTTTCCATTTTCCAAGTATACAACATTCACATATTATTTGTACAAAATTAATTCACTTCCTCAATCAGGCGGTATTTTTGTACCTGGTGTCGATCTTCTCGATTCAACACATGATGAGGAGCCGAGACCCGTTTAAACTGCAAATGCCAGTCGCGGTGAGATGGGTTTAGATAAAACTTTCAACAATTTTTTACAGTAATGATGTCAACCCAATTCTTTTTCGCCTCAGTTAACTCCAAATACTTGGGTTTTCGCGCAGGAATTGGGAATTGTTTTGGTATCACTAGTTTACAGCGAAATCATCCTTCCAGGTATGGAACTTCTCGATTGCTCTACTTTCGGGAGTTTGTGCGACGATAATGGCACCAGAATTCGTCAACTCAGTCTTCTGCAAGGGTTTTGATGGTATTTTTATCAAGTACCAAATGAGCTGAAAGAAAGCGATCAGCTTACAGCATCTCTATGCTCAACTCGCGAGGAAGTGTACAGTGGAATGAACGGATGGGCTGTCTTCATCCTTCTGTTCTCACGACTTCCCGAATTCATCGATACGCTATTCATTGTCAGTTCATCACAGATTCTTGATATAATTGAGAAATATTACCTTAGATTTTGCAAACTCGGATGATTTTTGTAAATCCAATTATACACAACGAACAAATTTCACATATAATGAGCACTATCAAGGGCCGAGCAGCGCGTTAAATCTCGATGTGATGCCATCTAAAGCCAACGATTGTCAACTGTCTTAATGATGTGCATTTTCGCTCGATTTGCAGGTACTGAAGAAGCAGCCTCTCCTCTTCATTCACTACTATCATCATGCATTCACTCTTTGGTTTGCTTGGTATATCGAAAGTCAAGCTTTTTTTTCTTGCTTGTTTTTTTTAATACTTTTGAGCATATTAGAGTTCTTTGCTAGTCCAGATACCCCTTGAGCCTGTTGCATAATGCTTCATATTCCCCATTAAGGTCCACGTACACAATGTTCGCGCCCTCTTTCCGTCACGCAATATTCATCAATGCATGCATCCATACTGTGATGTACAGGTGATTGTTATGGAAGATTTTATCGAAGCGCAATTGAATTCATGACGGTGCCTCAAAGGTGTAGGCCTGCGGTTTAATCTCGCTTCCAGCTATTACTTCTTCACGACCCTCAAGATTCGTCCCCCTCCATTCGTCGCCAAATGCATCACAATCGCACAGATTGTGCAGTTTATCTACATATTCTACGCTCTAATCCATCACACAATTCTCACTGTGATTCTAAATGTGAGTTATGTGATCCAAACTTGTTGCATGATAGTCATTACTGAAGAGAAAAGGTAATCAAAAACTGTTCAGGTCCCGTGCCAAACCAATACTACGGGCCTCGTACTATCATGGTACATGGACCTTTCCTATCTGTATCTCTTCATTGATTTCTATACGAATAAGTACAAAGGATCGAAGAAGGCTTCTCAGACATCCAAGAAAATAGATTAACACGAATGGCCAATTTATCGGGTTTTGTGATTAAAAAGGCAAACTTGATGCTTTGTGCTATACAGGTTCATATCTACTAATTAAAATAATTCTACAATTGCTTCCGACTTTATTTATAACAGATGAAAACGATTAAAGTTACGTTTTGTGGCTGCGGTGTACTCAACAACATGCAAAAATATATATTTTTGTGTTTTCTTCATCGACTGTGTTTGTTTTGCTGATGCCGGAATACAATAAATTATTTTAATGATGAATTACTTTTGCAGCCAACTGTGAAGAGTCATACGATATTTTCAATCGCAATATACCGATCATTTTCTTTTCCGATCTTCTTTCTCTTCGTAAGTGTTGAACAATGCTTTATTCTTAGGGAATGAAATGAAAATAGGCTTCGAGATTATGTCTTCTTGCATTTTCCTCAAGCTACTCGCGATAATGAGATAGTTGTGTGTTCTCTGTTTGTCTGAAAATTTGAATGTTCCCCTAGCACCTTCTCAGTTATCACTTCTCTGCCGAATCGGCGAATCAAGCTTCTTCTGTAAGAAGGCGTAGTCATAAGACATGTCAGTGACTGCATCAGAGGATGCGAGGAAATAAAGTATATGCATATTGGAATGATCCCTGAATCAATATTTCACGTGAACTAGGCAATAATCTCGTACAGGTTGCGCTCCACTTGAACATCGCAATTGAAAAGCACAAAGTACAGGGAATTACTAGAACACCAAGCGGCACAAGTGTCTGAATGATCGTTGATTATTAGCGAAAATTAGATTTCTTTTAGACCTGTATTATCAACGCTCTCGCCATCGTCCGATGATACTTTCGTGTCGTCTCGCTTAGACTGATATTTCCGCGCAGACATACGAATGTGTGCCAAGTAATCTGCAATTTCACCACGTATCCCTGTGCGTACTGAACACATAAATTATTCAAGCGTTCTCTAACTGTTGTTCAGAATAAACTCACCATGACAACGAATAATGTGGAAATCGACCCTAAGACTGAACCGCATATTCCTATTCGCTCAGAGTAGCAGTCGGCATACTCCATCATCGGTATGGGCCACGCCGTCGAGAGTTGCTGCGATGTCGAATTCAGTTAAAATATCATTGTATCACTGATCTTAGTTCGGATACCTCCGTGTAGTTTCGAATCGCTGCGGTCGGATGACGAGACCACTTTAAAATGCAAATGTATTTTTCAGCAAAAACTGAACATAATACTTCAATTACCAGCGGCGAGATTACGGTCACCGCAACGAGAAAAGCGGGAAAGAAATGCATCAGAAGAGGATGCATTCGCCAGATTGATCCGGGCGTTTGCACTGCCTAGAGATACGTTTGAATTGCTTCCAAATATAATCGACGTCCGACCTGATGCCGATGTATGTAGCATTCCACGAAGGAAATTGTGTAGGAAAATGAGAGTGCTAACCAAACCGCCTGAAAACATCCGAATCAAACAGATGGGTACGCACGAATATGCAAGTACGTAGTGCGTTCCGCCGCCTCCCGTAATATGAATTAAAGGAGAATCCCTGAAGCAGCGATCAAGTTAGTAATGGGTGCACGTTATTGCTTTCGAGGGATAGTACTAGTGATTTTGCCTCCGAATGCAATGAGACAGAAATTAAAAAGTAGGAAAAATTACAGAATTAACCTTGAAATGCACGGTATTTGCAACAGGAAAATCAAATCGGCTATGAATATCAGATAGAAATCGCTTGTGATGGTGAGTATCTGTACCGCCTTCTTTTGTTTATTCTTACATGTCATTATCATTTTCTTTATTTCATTATTTTCTTTCTACATTTTATACTTTTCAATTTCTAATAACTTCCCAAAAAGGTTTATGTCCCTTTCGAGCCTTTCCAGCCCGAAGCGACTAACCTCAATGGCCAGTAGGAAGGAAGAGTATCGGGAACTGTGAGTACTTCTGCTGCCCATTATGACAAGAATGGTGATTGATCCGATAATTACCGATAGCGGCACGAAAATGAAGTGAATGCTTCGAAATATCAAGCGCGCAAATGGTGTCTGACTGGCATGCCGACGCAGGCAGGTTCGACTCCCGCCCGCAGGTGATGTTTTGCAAGAAGCAATCGATAATTTGGCATGGACGTCCCGTCAAAGATCAAACTACAAAAAATCGATAATTTGGCATGGACGTCCCGTCGTGTACTGGCTTTTTCTCTCGTTTCTCTGACCAGTGAGAGAGCGGGCGAATTGAGGAAAGCTTGACGGAGACTAGTGGTTGGGGCGCGCGCGTTTCTCTACCTCTTGCAAAACATCACCTGCGGGCGGGAGTCGAACCTGCCTGCGTCGGCATGCCAGTCAGACACCATGCCCAATGGGCATGGTGTAATGGGCATGGTGTCTGACTGGCATGCCGACGCAGGCAGGTTCGACTCCCGCCCGCAGGCGATGTTTTGCGATGTAGAGGACTCACTACATCCATTCGAGTGCTGAAAGCAGAATGATTATACTGCAATTGTGACCACAATTCTTTGTTATTGCGATCAGAAGTTACCTTCTGAGACTAATTTACCAATTCCCTGATGCACCAGTCGTAATATTTTGAACAAAAAACATAATATCAAGGAAGTGACATGAAACGACAGTGAAAATGCTATTGAACACATTCGCATTGATTCCTGAAAAAGAATTTTGTAAGAAAACTCAAAATGGGTATGTTCTGGGAAAAATTGGCAAAATGGGCAAGTTGCTCACATGGACATTCTCACACACCAATGACTATACAAAGTTTCAAATGTGCTTGTCATTCAGAAGATTCTCAAAACTAAATTCGAAGCATCGACTCTTTCACTGTTTTACTACAATTCCGAATAGTGTCTTTGCGCGTGACAACATTTTCCCATAAGGATAGCATATACAATGTTATAAGAGCCCGTTCGCCTAAGAGTCAGCAAAAGTTCACCAAGCCCGAGAACAGGCAAAAAGTAATGTGTGCAAAAGTTGGTCTTAGGGGTAATTTTCGATTCTGAATCGAATGGCTGATTCCGTTTTTCGATCTGAGCCTTCTGAATCGCGCTACGGCACGACGTCAATTTCGCCAAAATCTGTTTCTGCGATAAAAACTGGTCATGGGAGAGTCAAATTGGCCGAATTTGCGCGTACCCGACCAGAATTTGAAGCTCTACAAAATGAAAAAAAAATCGAGGCCCTATCTTTATCCGTTGTCGAGTTATGATCGTTTTTTGATCTACTTGCGGGGGGGGGGGAAACATACTTACTCAGTAGAAAGAGCATGTTCTGATGATCATTTTGGTATATGGGGTGAAGGTGTTTTCTCTGAGGAAAGTACTTTTATGGATCATTTTGAGGGCGCAACTCGTTGTTTTTGAGTTTTTTTGAATTTATCTTTTTTATTTCGTAGTTTCATGATCTCTAGCATAAAAATTCGGTTTCTACGTTCGAAAATACGAAACTCCTATAGTAAAGTGAATCTGTGAAAATGACTTTTTTGGCCTCATCGACGACGACGCCAGGGTCGAAAAGGTCATTCATTCATTCATTCATTCATTATTTATTCCGTCAGAGGGGAATGTTTACATAGAATATCTGTGATGTGTTGCGTAGAACGGAGGTCCGTCGATCGTGTCGAATCGGGTGGGGTCGCAGCAAGGGTATGGGGGAAGGGGGGAGGGAATGGGAAGGGGGCAACCGATTAGAGATCAAGAGGTAAACCAATTATGGATAACTGACATGGGGAAAAATGAAGGAGGTTGAGAAGTGATAAAAATACGAAATGAGTCATGGGAGAGAGCTACAGTTTCGGGTAACAGGGAATTCCATATTGAAATGGATCGAGAAGTGACAGTGGAATGGGAATTATGAGGGAAGAAAGGTAAAGATATTCTGAAGTGATGCGCATTGCGAATAGAACGAACTAGTGGAGCATGAATAAGGAGAGATGAGACATCGAGTAAATATCGCTTATGCATAATTGAATGGAGAAATACAATATCGGAAATAATTCTACGTTGTTCAAGCGATGAAAGGTTCAGATTAAGAATACGCTCGGTGTAAGAAACATGAGGGATGGCACAACGGTGGTATAATCTACGCGTGAAATCTCGTTGAACTTTCTCTAGGTCTTTAGTTAATTCGACAGAATGAATAGGTCATATTTTCCAAAATACATGACTATAGTAGTTTCTGGCGTATTTTCGCACGTAGAAACCGCATGCATTTTTATGTTAGAGATCATGAAACTACGAAATAAAAAAGATAGATTCAAAAAACCTCAAAAACAGCGAAAAATACATGCAAGTAGATCAAAAAACGACCATAACTCTGTAACGGATGAAGATAGAGCCTCGAATTCTGGTCGGGAACGCGGAAATTCGTCCAATTTGGCTCTCCCATGACCAGTTTTTATCGCAGAAACAGATTTTGGCGAAATTGACGTCGTGCCGTAGCGCGATTCAGAAGGCTCAGATCGAAAAACGGAATCAGCCATTCGATTCAGAATCGAAAGTTACCCCTAGAGCCAACTTTTGAGCATACATTATTTTTTGCCTGTTCTCGGGCTTGGCTGAGGCGAACATAAATCACTTCGCTGTTCACTAGGATTCGATTTAAACGAAATCAGCTCATTTATTTGTAGTTTCTTGACCTTTCCCCTACCTTGTTCCACATTCCTCCACAATCTTTGTAGATGACGATACAAAATGGCTTGTCTGCATTGCGCAACAACTAATTAGATGCAAGACCAGATCGACAAGCAACTGACACAGTGCACTACGAGTGAAAACGTGATCTTATCGCCACATGCGATCAACCAATGTGGATCAACACGGCAGAATTGTAAAGCAGTGCATTCTTCACCTCAGAAATATGAGAGAAGTAATGATGTCTGCGTTCTTGGACTGGCTCAAGGTCAGGTTAATGCATCTTCCTGAAGCATAAACTTATTCGTGACATCGCCGTTTTTTGAAGTTTCATGATTTTAAATTAATTACATTATATATTTTTCCGGTCTGTGGATTCATATTCGTCTTCTGTGGCTTCTGGATTTTCATTCCACCTATGACCATCGTGATAGCCATCTACAGTAGGTTTCATTTACGGTATCTAGTTCATGAGTTTTACATACGATTTGAATGACGGCTAAAAATGGCTAAAATAATAAACATCAACAACTTTTCAGTGTGCTACGTTAAATTCGTTGCCGTTTATCCTTTCGTTCTTCTAAACGGCTGCTGGTTCGCGTATTCCTACAGATGGCCAGAGAGTGGATGCATGCCATGGGTTTGTTTTGAGTTATGACTTGTTTAATGTTCACTCAATAATACGACGACAATGATGTCTTCCAAGTGGCGGAATTACCTCAAAATATCGTAGAAATTCTACCGCACCCGCGGGGCTGGATTCAGATGGATGGCTGACTACTTCCGGTATCGAATAGTCAAGACAGAAGAACTGCCCGCCGACAGGAACTACGTCGTTGGGTACGGCATCTTTGAGTGCATGAATTTCACACCCATGGTTCCATTTCAGCTCCCATCCGCACGGAATGCTCTGTCTAGGCATGAGTCCCTCATTCGTAGCAAACGTATGCTATTGTATAATTCTTAGATTTTTCATCACGCCTTCAAAGTGCCCAAATCATAATGAAAATTCTCTGATAACAACAACGATTATATTATTAAATTTCATAATACAGGAATTCTCGAACTGTATAATGGCTGGAAAACGTGGACTGTCACTTTAGCAGGCCAATTTCTCTGGCCGCTCCGGAGAGAGTTTTTGATGATCGGAGGTACGTATCGGGAAGTGAATATCAAATGATAGATTCATCCATTTCACAGGTTCCGGGATCGCTTCGAAGCGCAATCTCACCTGGATCCTTCAGCAGGAGGAGAAAGTGAGAGCACTATTCAGTTCAATCAAGGCGAAAACGTCAAATCAAGTTTCGGTTGACTTTCTATGATAGCAAATAGTTCTTCTCTCAATAGTTCTTCCACGATTTAGGGCCCAAAGAATGATATAAATCTTTGTCTATTTTGCTTGTTGATGGCATTGATATCATTGATATTTGATCTTCAAAAGGCCATGCAGTGACGGTGGTCGCATGCGGACTTCGAGAGGCAATTATGACCCATCCGGGTAAGTACCATCTCAAGCTCAAGGATAGAAAAGGATTTATTAAACTCGCCATCACAGAAGGGTCAGCCATTTTTCTGGTACGCTGAACATTATTACGATAGTATTAAAATCTTTTAAGGGCAGACCTCGTGCCGATGTTTCATTTCGGGAAGAACTAGACTTTTCAACCAGTGGTAGGCATCTGTCCGAAGAGATTGAGAAACATGCAGGTGAAATGGCTACTAAATTCCACTAATCATGATCAGGATATATGAGCTGGATTCTCTGCTGAATGGTTGCTAGATTTATGCAAAGATTGAATAGGCGCATCTCTTCAACACATTTGGCTTCTGCACACCCTTCCACGTGGGACGGAGCCTTTTGGGATTGGGGAGGCATCGCGCCCCTTCAGTGAGCTTCAATTCCTGAGCAAGTTAGCTGCCGATGCGATATGATTGATAATTCACAGTATTTCCCTTCATCAAAAAAGAAAACATATATAATGAGCACGCTCAGAGTCAAGCTCACGTCGGTGATTGGTGGAGCTATTCGAGTGGAGAAGTCTTCGGATCCGACGGAGGAAGAGGTACTTCATGGTAATGTAGCCATCAATAGATTGGGTTTTGCAGGTTGATAAATTACACAAGATCTACTGCGAGAAACTGATTGAGTTGTTTGAGATGCACAAGGCAGACTACGGAATTCGGCCCGATCAGAGAATCATAATCTTCTGATTTCTGAGCAGGATGATAAAAGACAAATGCAATAATATTATGATCGAATGTGCCATATTGATACTAAATTATTCAACAATGATAGAGATCACTAATACGCCCCCATGATCAGCGTGTGAAAAGAAATTGCCCTCGGTCTCTTGGGAGAATGGAATGATGAATCCTTGTTGTCAGCATAGCGACTGTTCGTTCATGTATACATTATGATGAATACACCAGCTTTATTCGAATCTTTGTCCACTATCGAGGACTACTGTTTCGGTGAGGCTCAATCTGTCATTTCGGGTATTCAAAATCATTCAGCTACCGGACTTCTCATCAATTCCTTTCTTCTCTTCTGCATTGTTTTTCGAACAAAATGTGACTTGGGTGTCTACAAATACATGCAGGTTTTGATAAATAATGCATTATCTGAAATATACCAACTACATGAAGGTAATCTTCGTTTCGATGGATCTAGTGTATGCACTAGCGCAAATGGTAATACGGGAGGTGAGTTGTAATGTATTAAAAAAAGGTTTTAAAATTTTCTAGAGAATAATCGTGCATGAGTGCGCACTTGTGGTTATCGGGCTGAGCCCCATTGCGAACGATAAAGTACGTTTTACCTAATACTACTTTTATTTCAATAAAAAAAACTCAAAATTCTGGCGTTTCCAGCTTGTGATCATCGGGTTTCTGGCTCTTTGGGCAGTCACCTACCTCATGATCGACTACAACTTCCTCTATCGACTCTGGGCTATCCAATCGTGATAAATTGCATGCTTCGAGCAATGCTCATTGTAATAGTCTCCAGCCCGGACCGCCTGCGACTCTTCTCCAAGCCATGGTTCATTCTGATCCTCGTGCTCTTCTTCGTCTGTTTTTACTTACTTTGGTCATTGTTACGCGTATTGCAAAAAAAACATTAATAGTGTCTAGGGTTACGACTATCTATTGGTTCTTCGACACAACCGATCGTGGACGACAACGATTGAGGGAGATGGTGATGCAAAAATACGGAGTCGACACACTCACACAAGGAATGGTCATGGCCGATTATTTTCATGTGAGATTCACAAAGTAAATCAACCGAACCTTCACTTGCTAGGCGGATGGAAGTCGCGACGTGAGGCAGACTATCGGCGTACTCATTGAATCCGTCATGTTTGGAGTCTGTGGCTCCTTCATGATCTACGCTTCGGCAAACATTGTGCATTACTTGAAGAACGCCAAACTAATCTCTGAGAAGGCACTGCAGTTGCAGCGCCAACTATTCGTCCTTCTCTGTGCTCAAGTAAGTTTCAATCACATTTTGGTGGCCGAGCAACCTTTGATCGAAATAGGAAGGATGCATTTCAGACTCTGATTCCTCTCACACTTCTGTATGCACCGTGTCTCTTCAACATGGGCTTGCCCTTTGTCGGTGTCGATATTGGAACTTCTGCTGATCTCACTCCTATCTGCCTCTCGCTGTTTCTTCCCGTCGACGGTCTGGCCATTCTCTACCTCATGAAGGACTACAGAAGGGCAGTGATTCGATTAGTCACGTGTGGGAGGTGGCCAGCAAGGCAAAGAATTGATGTGGTCAGTTCACATGCAAACAGTTGCTGAGAGGATAAACGGAATGGACAAGTGAGATACAACCCAATTGACTAAACACACATGATATCGTTTTTAATTGTCACCGTAAGCTGTTATATATCGTTGAATAGTGTGGCACGCTATTACTCGATAATCCGTACCCAGGGAATCGCATTGTAGATCACACCAAGTTCACCTGATCAATGTGCTAGGCACAACCTCGATTATCAACTGGGATGATGAATACAAAACATTGTAAAGCTTGGTTGCATCATTTCATTGTTGACTTGAATAAATGTTGTAAAACTCTAAGTCACAGTTGGATGCAATGAAAATGCCACCTTACATAGTTCACCAATCCATCCGTTGGCAAAATCGACAGACGACTAAGAAGACATTGGGCAGGGAAGAAATGGACGATAGGCGTAAAGTGAAATCAAAAGAGGTGTTGAGATCTCTTCCTGGACAGGTCGATGCGATCATAGACAGTGATATCAGATAATGACGAGGTCAGGACAAACACATGAGAAGCTCTTATCTCCAAGCGATTTTGGTTCGTTTGGACAGTGATAGAACATGCGAAATCGAGAGAGTCGAGAGAATAGCCTTGCAAAGCGAGAGCCTCTCGTCACTGATAGCAGCGATCAGGAGAGAGCGCCGATAAGATAAGCAAATGACAACAATTCGCGGAAGGCGAAAATCATGAGACGGAAGAACGTCATTGCGCCGCCTATATAAGGCCCGAGACAAATCCGAAACTCAAATCGTTTCTCGTCTTCATTTCACTCAACACACAGTCATGGACGGCCAAATGCCCTCAGTCAACTCACTCTTCGCCGGCCGAACAGTCTTCCTCACAGGAGGGTCCGGATTCGTCGGGATGGTTCGATCGCTCTTCGTTCTCATGTTCAATAGTGATATGTATTTCCGCATGACGAAATTGGCGTCTTCAACAGACACATTGCAGGTGGTCATCGAGAAGTTCCTTCACGACGTCCCTGACGTGGAGAAGATCTTAGTGCTCGTCCGAGCAGCCAAGGGGAAATCAGCGCAGCAGCGATGGGTGGATATCTCTCAGGTGAATTCACGCTGCTTGCTATGTATCGACCATAAGCGACACACAACTGACGCAAGATAATGTGAGAATGCCGTCAATGACATCGTTTCAGAGCGTTCTCTTCAACCGAGTACGCGCTCAGTGCCCTTGGGCGCTGGAAAAGGTCGTGCCCGTAGAGGGAGACATCACGATCGATGACATGGGATTGTCAGAGGAGAACCTCAAATCAGTTCTGGAGGAGGTTATATATTGCCCTTTTATCAGTGCAACTTGCAATTATCAAGTTGCCATTGTTAATAATATCTTCCCTTTTCCAGACCTCGGTGGTGCTCCATTGTGCAGCCACCGTCCGTTTCAACGACACGCTCCGATCGGCCATCGAACTCAACGTGAAGGGCGTCGACCGCATGATCAGCCTGTGCAAGCGCATGCCGAAGCTTGATGTGAGTGAGGGGTGTGGTACGGCTGTTAAACGTAGTACAGTTTTAACACATCACTGGAAATGTTGGAGATACAATAGAAAGTTCCATTCAGTGCTTCCTGCACTGCTCCACTTGCTACGTCAACGTCGACAAGCAAGATGAGATCGAGGAGAAACTGTATGATGTCGTGTGCGATCCCCGCAAGCTGATTGATGTAAGTATATCAGCCTTACCCAGATCGAATTTGTATCATGTTTTTTGTGTAGGCCCAGAGCTGGATGACCGACGAGATGTTGAACGGCATCACCGCCTCGATCACGAAGAAGTACTTCAACACCTACTGCTTTACCAAGCACGTCGCCGAGGTAAGAATCGCTTCAACATATCGTTGTCGTGTTCTTAGAACCTCATCAGTATGATAAATTCCAGGAACTCGTTAAGCGCGAGTGCGTCGACCTCCCCACTCTCATCTTCCGTCCCGCCATCATCGCGGGCATCTGGAAGGACGGCATCCCCGGCTGGGCCGACGCCTTCCAGGGAATCACCGCCAACGCACTTGGTGTGAGTAAATTGAGTAAAAATACATATAGTGCTTAGAAATGTGAAGTTTTGACCAAGTTTTACAGAACTTATCTTACTGAAGAAGTTCCAATGCCACGATGACGTTGATATTTTGTCGCGATGCTCACTTTGATACCTTCAGTTCGGCACTGGCACGATTCCTCGAATGCCGTGCGACGTCAAGAACCCACTGGACGTCGTGCCCGTCGACGTCGTCAGCAACATGATGATCACTTGCGCCGCCTACAGACTGCATCTGACGCAGAAGAAGTGAGAGATTTCACACCATCATTGATGATTTCCTGATCGGTTTCCGAATTGTTGAATTTGTCATTCCAGGGATCGCTCCATGCCCGTGTTCCACTGCAACAGCTCGCACCTCAACCCCCTCTCTGCCGAGTTGTACCGGGACCTGTGCGGAACGGTCAGTACACACTACAAACCTACATCTTTTTGTGCAACTTTAGCGACATTTACGACTAGGTAGAGATCACCTACACCCTTTGCTGTCCCATCATGTTCAGCAACAATAGCAACTAAGCACAAATGATGAAATCCCTTTGCAGTTCCTGCAGACGTACCCTCTGCAGCAGATACTGTTTTCTCCATCGGCCGGCACTCGCGGAACTCCCGCCATGGAGAACGCCATGCATTCCTTCAAGCAGAATGTGATCGGACCGGCCCTGGATAAGGCAGGATCGCTCGCCGGCAAGAGACCATTGTGAGTACAGCCTGTTTCTTCACAAAATTGGGTGGGAATCAGTCTATAGAGATGAAGCGATGGGTTAATCCGAACGATCTCCATTTCCAGCTGGACGCGCACCTTCACCAAAGTACGCGAGGTCTACGGAGTGTTCATCCCGTTCACTTCCAAGCGCTGGATCTACCAGTCCAATGGAATGGTCGAACTTATCGGAAAGATGCAGCCTGATGATCTCGAGGTTTGTGCTAATACATATTTCTCAACAAGAAACGACAAGGCAAATTTTTGAAACGTCCTATCTTCAGAGATTCGACTTCGACCTCCGCAAGCTGGACTGGACTGACTTCATTTCGGACGTTCTCTTCGGCATGAAGACCTTCCTCACCAAGAATGATATCATGTGCGATGAGAAGCTGTTTGAGGCGAGACGGAAGATGAAGATGTGAGTGATTATTTCTGTATTGTAAAGAAAGTACAATTGCTAAACGGAGACTTCACAATCTATAAAGGGCATGAATTTCACCTTTCAGTCACCAAGGCATCGAGCTTGCCGCTACGTTCTTCTTCGCTTGGCTGCTATCGGTCGTGCTCACAGGGTGAGCAATTATATTATCATAATGCATTTTGTTACTTTTTTACGCAATATGAGATCCTGCCATCCACATATTTTACCTGATTAAAATTACAGTTCCGTGTCCTCCTGGAGTGTGGCTCTTCCTCTCGGCTTCGCGCTTTACTACTACTTCAACTGCGCAATATTCTCGCCCGTCCCGGTTGGCTCGATCGACAGCTATCGAAAGCGAATGTGCGCCGAGATGGGAGAGGAGCCGCAATTGAATGAGAAAGTCAAGGCAGCCTAAACTTCAACGAGAGGTTCGGAAAGTGGGCGCTCACTGTAAATAATGGGTAAATATCATGTACATACCAGAGGATGAATACCTCAAATGTTCTCTCAAAGTTGATTTCGTTCTTGCCAACTCTTTGCTCAAATCACCTATATTGTTTTGACTTGACTGTAATGCAAATAAATTGACCCCTTATCTAATCGTTGAATTCGAGAGAAACATGTTGCAGCTCTGAAATTGATCAAAGCGCAGCGATCACAAACATTTCTCGCAGATCGACCCTCCTTATAGGGTCGATCTCCGTAAAATCGACCGGTTTACAGATAACGCTCACGTAAAATATGATGATGACGATGTAGAACATACCCAAACATACACAAAAAACATTGTTGAGAACGGATAACGTGCTCTATTACACAATGAAAACAGCCAGAATAGTGTGATTATTTCAGATAGCACGATCTACTGAATTCCGTTGCTCTCGATGTTCTTATGAAGAACGATGTCGCAGACAGCTCTGAACACGAATTCGACGTTTTTGGTGTCCGTGGCACAGGTGAAATGGGAATAGATCATGCGATTGGCGTCCTTCTTTGACTTTCTCTGAAATTTACTGAAAATGCAAAAAATTAAATTTACATTTGTTGACCTTGAGAAAGTATTCTTTGAGAAACTCTGATGCATCCTTATTACTTGATCCTCCTGAAATGCAAACTTATGAAATTTCAGTCTCGATTTCAACTTACTGTATCCTGGAACGTAATCCTCTAGAGGATGATTTGAAAGTTTATTCGAGAAAATATCTTTCTGAAAAGGTTCACAACAATGGTTAGCTAACCTCAAATAGAAGCTTTGTAAAGCGTGCGATCGTTTACCTTGTTGAGGAATAGAATGAAGGCGGAATACAGAAGAAACTTGCTTCTAATCATTTCCCCAAAGAGTAGAACGGAATCTCGGAGACGATTTCCGGTTTTCTGAACATTATGTTATATTCAATAGCAAACATCTCAATCTCCACCGATTTCTCCTGCGCGACTGTGAAAACATCTTTCTGCAGTACCGGCTTTGCTGTACGGTCGACGGCCTCGAGGGACTAGAATGATGGATAAGAAGGATATTTCATTGACCGAACTTTCTTCTCTCGAGAATTCATTCAAACAATGAAAAAGCGGAAGCATTGCCCTTCTCATAGATAATTTCGCCAAAAGATTCCAACCTGATCATAGGCTGCCATCGACGCAACGAAGAGAACAGCAGAGACTCCCTCGAAGTGGTGAATCCACTTCTTTCGGTATGCTTTCTGCCCTCCTACGTCGATCAATCTGCAAGACGATTGCAGTGATGAAATATCCCTAATTGGAAATTAACAACATGGAAAATAAACCTTATTTTCGCATCTCCGAACGAGAAATGTATCTCGTTGACGGCGGATGTGGGGATGCGCAAATGTAGAATGTCCTCGGCTGTTGGCACGTATTCCGCAGATAGAAGAGTCGAGAGATTGGGAATGTAACTGAATTATATGCGCGCATTGATATCATGTGAATTTGCTTAAAATACATTTTTCTGCCCCGAACACTATCCCTATTAACTCATTATAAATAATCCTCATATTTTTTCAACAAAAAGTTGAACTCACTAGTGAGCATTATCAGGTAGAGACGAACTGCCTGGGTGGCACTTCATGAATTGACGTATGCACTAAAAACAAATATTGTTTTTGAATAGAATAAAGGGAAATCTAACCTTCAACTTAGAAAAGCTCAAGATAGCTTCGATTTCCTTTCGCTCGTGCATTCCAGAGATCCATGAGAGCCCTTCCGCATACTTATCGATTACAGTCTGAAATAAAGTTAGTATTTCCAACTTTGCGAACATTTGACTTGTTCGTTGTCCGCAATTGTCTGAACCGATTGCCGAACTTCTATAGCCATTTCGTGGAAGATCTGGAACAAAGTGTGTTTTGTTGTTGAATATGTTGTATCACTCTATTACTTGGAAGACATTGAATCTCAGGTGCTTTTTGAAACTGCGAATTTCATCTTCGTTAAAGCCATTCATATGAAGAATTCTGAACAGAAAAATTTAACAATTTTTTTCGATTATTTTTTTAACCAACCTCATTTGTTTGAGAATTGTCGACTTTCCAGCATCAGCACCTCCTGAAAACAAATCTGAAGATTGAAAAGTTGCAGAAAACAATTTACCTAACAATAAGATCTTCACTTTGAGTCGATCTTCGTTCTTCTGTTTTTGCAAGCATTTGTCAATTTGAGAAGAGATAGCGTTTTGTGTCTTTTTATCTCGAATTGTTCTGAAACAAATATATTTTCTGGGTTCCAAGGTTTTGAGAAGAGATTAATAAAATTCATATTTGTTTTTACTCTGCAGTTAGAACCTCTCGTTTCATAGGTTTTTCGTCAAGGAAGTAATTTTCTACTCACATATTATTGTCGGAGGCAGATCTGTAATGCATTCTCCTAGCGCGACATATTGATGAATTAACTTCAGAAAGTTGTCTGGTACCTGAAATTGACGATTAAGAGCAATCGCGATTGTGATATTTAGATGACATTTCAATGTGGTATTTTCCATAGACCTACTGTAGGGGCATAATCAACGCTTTCTAGGCGTATGTATACTCCTTGACAAAACATACCAGTTGGCTTATGCTCGTAGTAAGTTTCTATTGGGTTCAGTGGCTTCACGATAGGAACACCCATACTGAGAAAAACGGTATCGTAAAATGAATGTCAACTGCAATTGAAGAAATGTATTATATTATAAAAACAATAGATAATGAAAATGCGAAACGCGAGATATTGATAACTTCGTTATGCATTAGTAAGCGTGATTGAGAGAGCAGAGCTTACAGAACTGCACTCAAGTTAGTCACGCAATGTCCACTTTTATCATCCTAATGTCAGACGATCAAAATAATTCAAAGGCAGGGGCAGCATTTACAATTGATTTTGATGTCGAAGAAGGTCCATTAAGTTCAAGCAAAACCTTATCGAACTGAGATGGATGGAGTTATGCATGTAATGTTTTATTGAATATAAAGCACTTTGAAATCAGCGTTTTCGAACACATAATAATACGAGAGAATTTGATCCCAGGGGAATCAAGATTGCACTCGGAAAATTATCTGATAACCTTCTGTAGTCTTCAATACAGAAGGAAATAAACTAATAAGAAGAACACAACACTTATTATTGTATGAACTAGATTATACAATTCTTAATATCAGCATGCCTGAGAAATAAATCTTTCAATTTATTGTTGTACATGATCAACCGAAAATATGTATCATACATTTCATTGCAGCTAATCATTGTTTCCTCAGCTAAGGAATTACATGAGTATTGTTTTTATTCCTGAATAGAAAACGTACAGACGAACAATTGAAAATGCAAATAAATCCTGGAAGTCAATGTTTCAAATTTCACTGAAATCCACCCTTGTTGAGACTTTTCTGTAGCACGATATCACAGGCTGCTGTGAACACGAAGTCAACGTTCTTGGTATCGGTAGCACACGTAAAATGGGAATAGATCTTCCGATCCACGTCTTTCTTCGATTTTCGCTCAAATATTACGTGAATTCATTTGCTATCCATGCACTGCACATAATGTGTACTATATGCTCAAGTTGCTGGGAATTGTCGAATCACTAATGTCATTATTACAAACCATCAGGAAGTATTCTTTGAGATACTCCGACGCATCTTGTTCATTCGAGCCGTCTGATATGGAAATTGGATCATGTAATGTGCTGAAACTTACGGTATCCCTGCATGTACTTGTCAAGAGGATGGCTGATGAGTTTCTTCGAGAAAATGTCCTTCTGAAACATCGATTTAATAATAATTTATAAAAAAATTTTCTTTGGACAATTACCTTATTGAGGAAGAGAATGAATGCTGATGAGATTAGATAGGGACTTCTCAGCATTTCACCAAACAGCTGTGCGGAATCTCGCATGCGATTTCCTACTTTCTTAACGACATTTGTAATCTTCAAATCACGGAATATGCACTTACCACAGGTGTTGTATGCTCAGCTGGGAACAGATCTTTGTGCAGAACGGGCTTAGCGAAACTATCCACGCCGTCAAGAGACTAGGATGAAAGAATATCGAATTGAATATTTTGTACTCTTTAATGCAAAGTTCGAAGAACGAAAGACTATTGTCCTCGAAGAACTCATTCACATTGAAATCCAGTAAGATCTTTTCCCGAAAAATTCTCAAGTAAGAATTGTTCATAGGATCATGGGACAAGTGTGTTTGGGTAGCTGAACACTATCCACATCAAAGTCGGATAAGAAACCTGATCATAGGCGGCCATAGACGCAACGAACAGAACAGCCGATACTCCTTCGAAACAATGAATCCACTTCTTCCTGTAGGCGCGCTGACCGCCCACGTCGATCAACCTGTAAGACAGTACACATCCGGTCCAATTTTATGAGTAATATTCCCACGAGTTCACCTAATTTTAGTTGAATTAAACGAGAAGTATATCTCGTTGACGCTCGCGGTGGGCACTCGCAGATGAAGAATATCCTCGGCAGTTGGGGTGTAGTCCGTAGAGAGTAGAGAAGCCAGGTTGGGGAGGTAACTGAAGATGTAATCCCTCGTTTTATTGCACCTTCTCACATCTCCTTCGATTGTTTTCATTCGAGTGATTGGCTTTTCGCCGATTTATTTTCTCAGATGAGATGTAGGTCGTTGCTAAATGTCAGACGTTACCTCGATACGCGACCACTTATTCTTCACCACACATACCACTACCTTAGAGTGAGGATAATCAGGATATCACGCCTCTCACCTATTACTCGACCTAGATCCGCTGATTCTTGTCAGCGAGTCAATTTTCAAAACCCAGTTTTCAACGGTTTTATTCTCTACTAGGGTCTCCTAGGACCCCTGTTAAAGGAATAGTGCCAGGGATCATTCCTGGTCGCGCGACTGCATCACTCATGTGCAGCAGCGAAATTTGAGTGCTACTAAACCACCTTTCAACGTGGTCCATGAAAAAAAGTAGAGGCGTGATATTGGCATTCCCGAGAATGATTTCCTAATGGGTGTACTAATTGAACTCACTATTTTTTTTTACAAATCGATTGATTGACTAAAAAAGCAAAATAAAAGCAAAACTAATGTGTTATCGTATGATTGTTTGGCAAAGGCGTTCATAATTAAGCGAAAGGCCGGCAAAAGATTGCCAGATGTATTATTCTGTCGATCCATCATTAAACACTCACTAATGGGCATTATCAGGCAGAGATGAGTAGTTGGGATATTGCTTCATGAAATGGCAAACGCACTGAAAAAATAAAAATAAATCAGCAACAATCCAAAAATCGAAGCGGAACTCACCTCCATCTTCGAAAAATTAATCAGAGATTCAATCTCCTCACTTTCAGTCATTTCGTTAAACCATAAAATACTCTCGGCAAACTGATAGATCACAACCTCAACCCGGTAATGATTTTGAAAAGTTATGGTGAACCAACTTTTTCATTGTCTACTATAACCTGAATATATCGTTCCACTGCAAGTGCGAGTTCGTGAAATATCTAAAAGTTCGCAGTTTTAAAGTTTCGTGATGATCGAGTACTTGAAAAACATTGAATCGCATTTGCTTTTTGTAGCTGGTCATTTCATCATCATTGAAACCATCCATGTGTAGAATTCTGAAGTGAAATAAGTAATTGAAAGTACGATTTATTTTAATATTTTGACCTCATTTGTTTCAGAATAGTCGACTTTCCGGCATCCGCACCACCTGGAATATCAACATTGAATCTAAGCTGAAAAAAGCAACTACCTAGCAATAAAATCTTCACAGTCAGCCGATCCTCATCCTGCTCCTTTTGTAAACTCTTGTCAATGCGGGTGGATATTTCGACTTGAGCCTTCTCGTCTCGACTCGATCTGATGTGTGAGCATAAACGCTCTTTTTAATTAAGTCCAACAGAGCGTTTGAAATTGTGCAATTCTATGAAAAACGTTTGTTTTCTGCGTTCGATTTCTAATTTAACTTAAATTTTGTTGCGTAAATGGTTAAGTCCCACTCACAAATTGTTTTCGGATGCAGAGGATTTCGCATTCCTCTGTGCTCGAATGATCGATGAAGTTACTGTCTTCATGTTGTAAACTTCGCTGCCTATTACAATTTTAGATTAATTCATCTCATCATTTTTTGAAACCTACTTTAACGGAACATAACTATTCAAATCACTGTGCAGAAACTAGACAACTCACGAGTTGATTGACGAGGGTTGTAAACACCAGGAGGTCTACTCGGCTTTCCGATTGGAGTGCCCATTTTGAAGGCTAGCCTTGCACTAACTGGGTGTAGCGTTGATCAACGTATTTTACTGTGTTAATTAAAAGAGTGATCGTGGTACTTGACAAACTGTGAAAACAAAGAGAAGAAGTATGAAAAAACAATCGATAGCATAACTAAGCAATTCATCGATAAAACATGACTATTTACCTTCGCGAGACTATACCATCATAGTACGATAATGAACAACTTTAGAAATGGCTTGATCATGTAAAGTAGTACTATCAGAATGCGAACTATTCTGAAAGGTCGGTACTGTCTAGATTAAATCTTTTGGTCAAGCATTTATGATTGCGAAATACACGATCAAACCATGGTCTTGTTTCAGAAATGTTTCCAGACATTTCTTTGGTGCATTAATGTTGTAAATAAAGGTAATAGTACGGCACTTCGATACTTGACGATGAAAAGGCTTCCAAAAAATGTTCTGCGCTAGGATTATGACTTACGCTCAAGCACAGAAATTGAGATGATAACATTGCAAAATTTGCAGAAACAAAGATCATATCAGTGTTCTCAATAACAAAGCTAACTTATGCCAACTTCGCCTACGAGAACAACACACCTCGATTACGTCTGATCAACCTTTTCAAATATCGTGATGATAAGAAAGAGATCTATCAAATATGGGTGAATTGTGTTGGAGAATAATCAACGTAAATATTCCCTATTGTGCAACAACTATTTCGAGAATAGGCCTTGGAGGTCATCGAAACACATGATGATAATGTATCAAACCTTTGTTACGTTTCACAATGGATTTCGGATGCTTTTCTCCTCAGATTTCGATAAAATGTCACATAAAAGTCCCCTTTGTTTGATAAGGTGCAAAAATCCTGTTCACAGTTCGGATAAACCATGCGATTTGGAATAGCCTTTATTTTGTAATACATATTTAAATTCTACTATATCCCACTCTTGTCGAGATTCTTCTGCAGGATGATATCACAGGCGGCTTTGAACACGAATTCGACGTTCTTCGTGTGGGTGGCGCACGTGTAGTGAGAGTAGATCTTGCGATCCGTATCTTTCTTCGACTTTCGCTGTTATAACATTGAAAATAACATTCAAATGTGCAAATAATTTCTCACTTTGAGAAAGAACGCTTTTGTAAACGCCGCTGCATCATCGTCACTGGTGCCCTCTGATAGTAGATAACGTTATTCAATGCTTTCTTCGATTTTGCACTTACTGTATCCCAGCAGATAATCACCGAGAGGGTGAGTTGATAGCTTCTTAATGAAAAGGTCTTTCTGAAAATCTAATTATTGAATATAGTAAGATCTGAATGTACCTTATTGAGGAAGAGAATGAATGCAGAAGATAGCAGAAACCTGCTTCTCAGCATTTCACCCAAGAGTTGGGCAGAGTCTCGAAGACGATTTATCGATTTCTGAGAAACAATATAAAAAATTTTAAAAATCGAACAAAACCAACCTCAGGTTCTTCCGGTTCTAACGATAAGATGTCCTTGTGATGTACAGGCTTGACTCTGAGGCTATCCACTCCTTCGAGAGACTGTAAAATAGAATAGTTCCATAATGTATAGTAGAGCGATTTGTTTAGAAGTGCTCCATTGAGATATGTACATGAAATAATCAACCTGATCATAAGCGGCCATCGATGCAACGAACAGAACTGCAGCCACACCTTCAAAATGGTGAATCCACTTCTTTCTGTAAGCCCTCTGGCCCCCGACGTCGATAAGCCTGAACAATCGAATCCTATGTCTAGTGGACCAATAGTTATAAAATTCAAGATCAATGCATCATTTCGGTATGGGATACCTTATTTTGGTTGATCCGAACGAGAAGTTGATCTCATTGACGGCAGTTGTGGGGACTCGTAGATGGAGGAAATCTTCGGATGTCGGAGTGTAGTCAGAAGAGAGAAGAGAGGCAAGTTTCGGAATGTAACTAAAACATTTGTGCGTATTTTGAGTGTCTTTGCTAGAGTTTTATCATCGCAAAAGTAAGATATTGACATTGAGTTTTCTGCTTAGGAATCTCAATCAACTTTTTTTAGTGAACTTTATCACGTGAATCACGAGATCTGCGAGCAAAAAAAACCCCATCGCGAAATTTATTTTTCAAACCTTCACGAATCCTGCCATACTTTGATGGGAGAATACCCTGGGGACAAGTTTTCGAACAATCCTGGTCACGCGTCCCAGAGCCGGATTTTAGGAAATATCCGGTTGCGATTCCGGCTCATGCGCATCTCGGCTCCCAGATGAGCTAGACAGCTGGCTTAGGGCTTAGAAAACGCAGAAAAATAATTTGAACACCTTCTCTCTAGGGAGCGAGAGGATTGGTGAAGAATTGAAAAAGATAAGAACAAAAAAACAAGGCATTTTTCAGATATTAAATTTTTTGGCAACTTAGGTTCCGACTTGCAGGGATTTTTATTGTGGAATATGAAAGCGCTTTGTCACATGCAATTTACGAAAATAAATTCGATCCATCACTCACCGTTTCTTGGAGCCTTGTCTGATCGAATCAGAAAAATGGCCGAATTCAGCGTTTTTTCGTGCTCAACTTTTTTACTTCGTGTTTTCGTGAGCTCTAATGCCGAAATTCGGACTCTACGAGCAAAAATACGCCAGAACCTCCTATAGTCAGATTGTTACGAAACAAAAAAAATTTCAACCTTTTCATGAAAATTTTATGCACAGAAAATTTGATTACCGAGGTTTTTCGATCATAACCTTTTTCTTTCGCTGCTTGGTGCGCTCTAACATACAAAATCGTTATCTATGAGTAAAAATACGTCGGAAACACCTATAGTCAGATACTTCTGAGATTTTGACTTTTTGACCCAAAAATCACCATGAACCATGAAAAAGAAAGAAATTTTTTTGTATCGTAACAATCTGACTATAGGAGTTTCTGGCGCATTTTTGCTCGTAGAGTCCTAATTTCGGCATTAGAGCTCACGAAAACACGAAAGAAAAAAGTTGAGCACGAAAAAACGCTGAATTCGGCCATTTTTCTGATTCGATCAGACAAGGCTCCAAAAAACGGTGAGTGATGGATCTAATTTTTTTTCGTGAATTGCATGTGACAAAGCTCTTTCATATTCCACAATAAAAATCCCTGCAATTCGGAACCTAAGTTGCCAAAAAATTTAATATCTGAAAAATGCCTTGTTTTTTCGTTCATATCTTTTTCAATTCTTCACCAATCCTCTCGCTCACTTCAGAAAAGTTGTTCACCTGATTTTTCTGTGTTTTTTTTTAGCATTTCGCCAGCATTCTAGCTCATCTGGGAGCTAAGATACGCTAGAGCCGAAATCGCAACCGGATATTTCCTAAAAGCCGGCTCTGGGACGCGTGACCAGGATTGTTCGAAAACTTGTCCCCAGGGTATTCTCCCATCAAAGTATGGCTGGATTCGTGAAGGTTTGAAAAATAAATTTCCGAGAATGCTCGTGAATCTGGTGATACCGGTGTTATGCAGTTGACATGACGCCGTTCACGCATGCCTTGCCCGAACTTACTAGTGCGTATTATCAGGCAGAGAAGAGTAGTTCGGGTGGAGATCAACGAAAGTGTTAACGCACTCAAGGACTCGACCTTTGATAATGGAAGCAAAATGTGAACTTACATCCATCTGGCGAAAATTTAGTAATATGTCAATCTCCTTGTTCTCATCCATACCGTTGATCCACGAAAGCCCTTCGGCAAATCGAACTATTACATTCTGAAATTATTGCATGTTCACAGATTTGTTTAGAAAGATCTGAACAAGAAAAAAACTGAGAAACAAAACCTTTTCATCATCGGGGATATTAGGAACACAGTCGTGAACTCCAATAGCAACTTCGTGAAATATCTGGATTTATATCTCACTAATGAAGCGCAGATGGTATCGATTACTTGAAAGACATTGAATCTAAGATGCTTCTTGAAACTGTGCATTTCCTCGATGTCGAAACCATTCATGTGAAGAATCCTGAAAATAAATTGTCTTGGCCAATAACTATTACACAACCTCATTTGCTTGAGAATAGTAGACTTGCCAGCATCGGCACTTCCTGGAAAATGGATTTTAAGATGGAAATTAAAAGCAATATATAATCTATGTTTACCTAGCAATAGAATCTTTACTCTCTGCTGATCTTCGTTTTGGTCCTTTTGCAACGTTCTGTCTATTTGCGATGAGATAGCAACTTGCGTCTTCACATCACGGATAACTTTGCTATAAAAATAGTACTTAAAAAAATCACAATCGATGCAAATTATTAGCGACACGCATTTGAAATCAAGATGTTAACTCAATTTTTTTCGCTTACTCATTGTTGTTATTGACTGCTCCAGAATTGATCTGTATTCTGTTCACGTTCGCTGATTTGAGATCTGAAGTTATCAAAGACTGTAATACGATGAGGAAACTGTTAAATATTTACTCAAACTGACTCAGAAAAAGTGTTTTACATCTTTAAAAAATAAAAAGTGAACTTACTGACGAATTCCTTATGATTGATTATTCCTGCTAAAGTCCGAGGTTTCGAAACAGGAATGCCCATGCTTAACGAAAACCGATTTGAATTTTCTATCAATAGTGTACTGTAGGAATGTTTTCAGCCGAATGTTTTGGCACATTAAAGCGAGAAAAGAGCGAAAAACACATCGCACGGGCTTTCAGAGGATGAAGATCAACGGTGAATATCGCTCAGAGTCCTCGTATCAGACAAGTTCATTCACACCGCTGTGAACTATGCTGTCGAAAGCAGTCGTGATGGCATTTAGAAATGCCGTGCTAATGATGAAAAATAAGAGAGTAGAAGATAAGATGAAAACATACTATCACGAGTATACTATTTGCTTCGTGTATTATGTGAAGCAATATGTCTACGCGGGGAAAACGTATGGGATAAAGAAAGACTTATTCTTAGCAAAAGACTAGCACACGTTTTGCATAAAATGTAGCGACACATGATTTTTTTCCGTGTTTTTTGCGTAATAGACAAATATTGTTAAAAAGAAGAAGCAAATGCTGCTGAGAAAAAGGAGTTTGACTTCAATAAACAATACTCTTCTTTCATGATTCTTTTTTTCTGAAGGGATGTATTCAGCACCTCATTTACGTAGTCAGATCAGTACTCTTGAATAATGAAAAAAATAGTTCGAGCCGTATGATTTGTATGAAGAATTAAAACAATTTTTGAATCCTTCTACTATCTTTTATGATTTCTATGACTGAATTTGTCGAATTAAATTTCGTATTGAACTGTGTATCGTGATGATCTTCCTCCTCGGCGGGCAAGGAGATTACCATCGCCATTGCTCGCCAAAATACATTTTTCATTGCTCACCTTTGCTTGTGTGCAGAGGAGATGAACGAATGTCCACAATAACATCCACGACCTCGCGTCGCCCTCTCGTAAGAAGCTCTACCACAACTGGATCGAAACTGTAAATAAAGAGTCCGAAAATAGTGTGTACTAATAGTGTCAAATCGGAACCGATTCTCCTAATTTAACATGCTCTCGCGGCGGTCAGATAAATGAGAGAGCACGCGAAAAGAGGAGAGTCGGATACTGATTTGCCATCACTAGTGTGTACATATTGGAGGATGACTCCTCGCCTCTGACTTACTCGCGTCTCTCTTCTCTGCGCACCATATACTTTCCAATGTTTGTAAACACAGTTGGTTCATTCTGGAGAAGCATCCGTCGCGTAAATGTGCCGTTTTCTCATTCGAACTGCTTGTCCGATCGTGCATGCATAGAATAACTGACATGAGAGGAGAAAGTGCGAAGAGTGTGTGTGTCTGCTCAATTTCAAGTGTGTCGTTCCATCACGCCATTGCTCTTTCGATTTATGTCTCGCGAAATAGCATAATTAAGCTGATAAGATACGAGCCTTCCCAGCGCCTCATAATTATGCGAATGACTAATGCCTATGAGCATAGAAACACTTCAATATATTTCACGATAAAATTTTCCATTGCTTGGCACTTGCATTTTTGAACCTTGTATCTCTTAGTAGAGAAGGAATTCTTATCGTATCCATCTCTCCGAGGCATGCATAACGGTTCTCTATAGATAGGTGCAAGGTCACTTTTTCTAACTACTGGGCAAATTCGAAAAGCCAGAGTTCTCCTTTCTCTCTTCTCTCCCTCTTGGAAATTCCATCCGCTGCCACACAGAAAGTGACTAAACCCGCGCCATTTTGTCTATAAATGATTCATGAATCGAGCAGATATTTCGGTTTGGCGGTGGCATTGGTGGTCGACGCTCACTCTCTAGAAACTATCTAGAGCCTCTGCTTTCTTTTGTTTTCAATTGCATTTGCTAATCTTACAGGATACCGCGATGATCTCACTCGATCTCATGCAGCAAATCAAATTCAACTCTTCTGAGCTTGTTTCAATTCTCACAGATGAAGTATGATTTTCTTAATAAAAATCGATTATGTAACTATTGTTTTGATAATTTCCGCTTTTCAGGAATTCAATTACCATCGGGCGGGAAGATGGATGGACGATCACGTGGTGTTCACATTCCAAGTATGCATACTTTTCTTCAAATATAACCATTTTCATACCGATGAAACCTGTGTGAATCATTCATGTTCAGGCTGTCGTGCTGTATCTGGCGACAATTTTCTCTATCCAATACTGGATGAAGGGCAGAGAGCCGTTCAAACTGCAAATTCCGGTTGCTGTTAGTATGCTTGCCAAGAGTTTTTGGATGATTTCGATCCGTATTGCAGACCTGGAACTTTTCTATCGCTCTCGTATCGGGAGTATGCGCGTGGTCTATGACACCCGAGTTCATCGACTCCGTCTTCCACAAGGGATTCAACGGTAGCACAAGGGAATGGATTTGTTCATTCAAAACATTCTTGAAATAGGATTGAACGAGAAGAATGGATTGTTTCAGCATCCCTATGCTCTACCCGTGAAGAAGTGTTCAGTGGGAACAACGGACTGGCTCTTTTCGTCTTACTTTTTGCACGACTTCCGGAATTCATCGATACTCTGTTCATAGCGAGTTTTCCTTTCGTTTTCTAGACAAAATAACGAGGAGAAGGAAGTTCCCTTGACTTTTCTCTATTTATCCGGTTTGTTTGAACAGGTGCTTCGCAAGCAGCCTCTCCTATTCATCCACTATTACCACCATGCCTTCACTCTGTGTTTTACATGGTAAGTAGACAACCGTCACTTTCAATACACACATTTTCACGAGAAGGATTTAACAACAATAGAAATGACACCAAACATACTAAACATTAGAAAACTTTTTGATACTTAACAGAATGATCTTGCTCAGGTTCACATACTCGAGCGCCTTTCCCTCCGCTCGACATGCAATCTACGTTAATGCGCTTATTCACACGGTGATGTACAGGTATCGATTTCAACGCAGCATCCAGAAATTTTGACTTATTACACACTGGTAGGAATAGTTTATTGATGACTCTCTGTCCCCTTCGTTCTTCCTAAGTCTCACTCAAGTTTGCTGACTAGGTCAATCGAAGATGTAACGCGCTTTCTTCTGAAATTGCAACAAGTTCACCGAATGCATTCCGATCTTATTTCTTGTCTCTTCCGTCTGTCTCTTTTTCTCATGATTTGCTTCTGCGTCTCTAATATTTTACCAACCCGCTTCATCCTCCAAAAACCTTAACCTCAACCAAGCCGTCTCCTCGCTACAACGAAGACAAGTAATCCACCAATCAATCAAGACATTACTGTACCTTTCCCTACTACAAATACCCTGGTGGACAAATACTTGAAATTGAAATTTAAAATTTTTTTAAAAAGAACACTCTAACGTATTTCAGCTACTACCTGCTCACCACCCTACGCATTCGTCCTCCTCCGATTGTTGCCAGATGCATTACAATCGGCCAGATCGTCCAGTTCATCTATATCCTCTACGCACTGGTCCATCTCACAGCCATCTCGTTCGTGAACGGAGTAAGTTATTTTTTGTGGCAAGCATTTACATATTTATTTATTTGCAGAATTTTGACAATACTTTAAATTCAATTCTCAGGAACCGTGCCAGATCAACGCGAAAAGTCTCGCGCTAACCTGGTTCATGGACCTGTCTTATCTCTACCTCTTCGTCGATTTCTACATGAATAAGTACAAGGGAACAAAGAAGGCCAGCGAGAAGGCCAAGAAGGAAGAATAAAATTATTGGGTTCATTCAGAGTTCGGGTCATTGTATTCACTTATTTCCAATAAATGGTATCTGTCGCTAGAAAATAATATTTGTAAAATACCTAATCGAAAATCGACTTTTGATCTATATTTTCAGTAGTGTTGTAAGTCTGACTAAAGGAACTAATAAATTTAATTTGTGCTTGAAGAAAGTATTGAGCAGTGATGTATATGAAAATATGTTGTACTCATATTTTCGCTTCCTCCCGAGTAGTGAGATTGAGATCTTATCGCTGCAGTGAATCTCGGGAACAACTATGTAAGCATCGACTACTTTATTATAGTTCTTTCTTGCCTAATCGATGATTATTGAATTTAGAACTTATTCCCTCTTGTAGATCTGCTGTTACATGCTTCAGAATTCACATTTCTGCTAGATGAAATGATGTCTGAGAGCGTTAGACGTAAAATAAATCTCCCCTAAAATATGTGGAAATTAGAGTGTATTGATCAAGTTGTGAATGCGGTGGTTCATTTTCAATTGGGCCCTAATTCCATCACTTTCTACAAGGCTCTCAGATATGCATCTTATCGCTTCATCTGAGGAACGCCTTACAAAGGCTCGAGATATCGAGTAAACCCCTTCTCTCTTTTCCTTGATGTTGTTGTCCCATTTCGATGGTTGACTGTGTGTATTCTCTACGATATTTATATTCAGTCAAAATAACGATCGTAGTGTTGTTCTTTCGCGTGCGTTCCATTCATTCCTTTCACATGCCCACCCGTATCTTTCACATACGATACACAATTTCTCACATCGAGTTCATCGTTTGTCGATATCATCATTTATCACTACTAGCGAACAGGAAATAGCCTTTTTATCGAATTTCAAGAGTTCTGCAATGATATCATTCGACCAAATATCCATCGATCATCTGCAAAGGGTCAGATTCAACTCCTCCGAGCTCATCTCCATTCTTACTGAAGAGGTTTGAATTGGAATATTTGTTCATTCAAGCGTTAACTATTTTTTCCCAGAAACTATTCCTTCTTTAGGAGTTCAACTTTCACCGGGCGGGAAGATGGATGGACGATCACGTTACCTTCACCTTCCAGGCACTCATCTTTCCGGTTTCTCGCCTCTAATCCTTAATTCAGGCGGTCATGCTGTATCTGATGACAGTCTTCTCTCTCAAGCATTGGATGAGCAACAGGGAGCCATTCAAGCTGCAGCTTCCAGTTGCGGTCAGTTTCAGTCTCTTTCGACACATTCGGCTGGAAAATGTACTACGCTGAAGTGTCTGTTAAACCAGCAGGTCTGGAATTTCGCGATCGCTCTTCTGTCGTGAGTCTGTGCTGCAGCGATGACTCCAGAATACCTCAACTCCGTCTTCAACAAAGGATTCAATGGTAGGCTGTTGCTTTCACAGAGCATATCTATGACGAAATTGCCGTTAATTGGGTGCCCTGCCGTAGACGCATGCACCGATACATGGCCAAAATGCATCATTCAATAGGCTGGTTCACAATTGAATGAAATTGTTGATAATAGATAGGCAACTATTTTTTTCCCTTTTTATTCTCTCATTTTTCTCGACATTCAAATCACGCCAATTTCCAGCGTCGTTGTGCTCCACTCGTCAAGATGTGTTCAGTCGCCAGACTGGATTCGCCATTTTCTGCCTGATCTTGGCCCGACTGATTGAGTTCATCGATATGTTCTTCATCGTGAGCAGCTGCTTGTATTTTCAATCGTCATTGTAATTTTAGAAATATGCAACATTTTGTAGAGACCATAAAACTATGCATGATGTTAGATATGACGAAACTAACTATAGGAGTCAATAATTTACATGTTCTTCGGAAACAGCCTCTGCTCTTCATTCACTGGTATCATCACGCGGCAACACTCATCTTCTCCTGGTAATCTTGTGTTTCTTTGGTTAAAGATAGTGATTTTACGACGAAGAGTGTGGTGATTCCTAATATTATGAATGCTCAGGTCCACGTACTCAGGCTTCTGTCCTTCGTCGATGCATTTCATCTACGTCAACGCGCTTGTTCACACTTTCATGTACAGGTGCGCCACTTAAGAGAGCAGCTCGGTTATTTTGGACCACCCCCCGGAACCGGTGCGCTAGCAATGAGAACCACAGGCTCATACTCGGGTACTTGGAGGGTCTTGGTCCCGTATTTGACAAACGGTTACTTATTTGTTGTTACTGCCGTGCCGAGGAGAGAAAGGTGAATTACAAGGTAAAATGGTTGAAAAATCATATTTTCTCAACCGATCGAGATCGATCCAATTTTTTTTGCGTTAAATTAGGGGTGCCCTGGGGGTCTGAAATAACTGTTCTGGTTGAATTCTGGTCGTTTCCAATTTTGAGTTTTCTCCCCTTGAAATTTCAGTTTTTTGGATAAAGTTGTTGAATTTTGGTCGAATCGCAAGTAGTCACTATATGCGGTTTGTAGCTATTGCATGTATGCATCATAATCATTTATCGATATGTTCCATCAGGGACGCCGAAACCAAGTATATTTAATCAAATACAAAAAAATGACAATATTGGAGGTTTTTCGATCATAACTTTTTAAATTCTAGGTTTCATGATCTATAATAGCGAAATTAGTATTCTACGCTTAAAAATACGTCAAAAACACCTATAGCCATATTGGTCTGAAAATATTTTTTTTCAACTTTTTCATGACCATGGTGATTTTTTGGTCGAAAAGTCGATCTCTCAGAAGTATTTGACTATACAAATTTCAGTAGTATTTTCGCCTGTAGAAACCGATTTTTTTTACTAGAGCTCACGAAAGTGCGAAAGAAAAACTTATGCCCGAAAACAATAAAACTTGCAAATTTTTAATATAACTTTATTCTTTCGCACTTTCGTGAGCTCTAGTATGGAAAATCGGTTTCTACAGGCGAAAATACTTCTGAACTTTGTATAGTCAAATACTTCTGAGAGATCGACTTTTCGAACAAAAAAATCACCATGACCCGAGTCATGAAAAAGTTGAAAAAAAATTTTTCAGATCAATATGGCTATAGGTGTTTTTGACGTATTTTTAAGCGTAGAATACGAATTTCGCTATTATAGATCATGAAAACTAGAATTTAAAAAGTTATGATCGAAAAACCTCCAATATTGTCACTTTTTTGGATTTGATTAAATATACTCGGTTTCGGCGTCCCTGATGGAACAAATCGATAAATGATTATGATGCATACATGCAATAGCTACAAAGCGCATATAGTGACTACTTGCGATTCGACCAAAATTCAACAACTTTATCCGAAAAACTGAAATTTCAAGGGGAGAAAACTCAAAATTGGAAACGACCAGAATTCAACCAGAACAGTTATTTCAGACCCCCAGGGCACCCCTAATTTAACGCAAAAGAAAAATTGGATCGATCTCAATCGGTTGAGAAAATACGATTTTTCGACCATTTTACCTTGTAATTCACCTTTCTCTCCTCGGCACGGCAGTAACAACAAATAAGTAACCGTTTGTCAAATACGGGACCAAGACCCTCCATGTACCCGAGTATGAGCCTGTGGTTCTCATTGCTAGCGCACCGGTTCCGGGGGGTGGCCAAAATGCTTCAAAATAACGGAGCCGGTCTCTTAACTTAGCATATGAGCCCGTTTGCGTTAGGGTCAAGAAGTGGCTGGAACAGGTAAAACATAACATATGCTTAAAAGATGGCCCCAGGGGTACTTTTTGATTCTGAATCGACTGAAGAAGCCCGTTTTTCGATCTGAGCCTTCTGAATCCCGGTACGATCCGACGTCGATTTGGACAAAATTGGTTTCTGCGATAAAAACTGATCCGGGAAGGGCGGGATTGGAACCAGAATTTGATTCTCTACAAACTGAAAAAAATTGAGACTCTATCTTTTTTTGTTATCGAGAAAAAGTCGATTTAAAAAAAATCGAGTTAGTGTGGGAAATCCCTCAGCTAATTTGTAGAGAATCTTCTCCCGATCATTTTGGTATACAAGGTTAGGGTCTTGACTTCTGTGAAAGTAGTTTTACATCGATTTAGTGTCGTAAACTCGAGTTTTTTTGAGTGCAACTTTTTTCTTTCAAGTTTTCCTGATCTCTAACATAGAAATTCGGTTTCTACGTCCGAAAATACGCCAGAAACTCCTATAATCATGTATTTCTAGAAAATTTTTTTCGACCTCTGACGTCGTCGTCGAGGTCGATTTTTTGGGTTAAAAAAAGTCATTTTCTCCGATTCACTTGACAATATGAGTTTCTGGCGTATTTTCGGACGTAGAAACCGAATTTCTATCTTAGAGATCCTGAAAACTTGAAAGAAAAAAGTTGCTCTCAAAAAACTCCGAAAAACGCGAGTTTTCGACACTTAAATCGATGTAAAACCACTTTCACAGAAGTAAAGACCCTAACATTATATACCAACATGATCAGGAGAAGATTCTCTACAAAATGGCTAAGCGATTCCCTCCCTAATTTTTCTCGATAACGAAAAAAGATAGAGCCTCAATTTTTTTTTCAGTTTGTAGAGAATCAAATTCTGGTCGCGTACGCGAGATTCCAGCCAATCCCGCCCTTCCCGGATCAGTTTTTATCGCAGAAACCGATTTTGTCCAAATTGAGGTCGGGTCGTACCGGGATTCAGAAGGCTCAGATCGAAAAACGGGCTTCTTCAGTCGATTCAGAATTAAAAACTACCCCTGGGGCCAACTTTTGAGCATATGTTATGTTTTACCTGTTCCAGACCCCTGTTGGGCCCTTGTTGATCCTAACGCAAACGGCCTCATATTCAAAAACGAGTTTCCTTGAAAAGTCCTTCTCAAACGAAGAGAATAGTGTGCATCATTCACATCATAATTTTTTTCAGCTACTATTAGGTTGAGTCATAAGTCTTGCGCGATTTTGAGTTCAGTTTGTGGGCTCGTAATTTCGTTGCCTCAAATCCCCAAGAACTGCCATCCTAATATTTCCTCACGACCATGAAGATTCGTCCTCCTGCAATCGCCGCTAAAGCTATTACACTCGGACAGATTCTACAGTTCGTATACATACTCTATGTGCTGGTTCATCTCATAGTGCTTTCACAACTGCTCAAGGCCGGTTTTGAATTAATACGTTGAAGCAATATAGCTCGAAATAACATATTATTATTCAAGAGCCGTGTCAGGTCGATCCCCAAGGACTCGCGTTTACTTGGTTCATCGACCTCACTTATCTGTACCTCTTCGTCGACTTCTATGAACAAGTACAAGGGATTTAAGAAGCCTTCCGAAAAGGCCAAGAAAGAGGAGTGAAAGCACCTACAGCAGCAACGAAATGAGAACTCAAATTTACGGTATTTACGATTTACGATGTTATGAGTAGTTTATTTCATTTGGTTGTGTCATCTAAAATATAATGTAACACGCGAATCACGAGAGATGCGAGCAAAAACAGCCCCTACCGGAACAATTTTTTTTTAAAACCCGTTTGAAACCTTCCATACTATTATTAGTGAATACCCTGGGGACCAGTTTTCGAATGATCCCGGTCATGTGTACCAGAGTCGGCTTTTAGGAAATTTCCGGTCGCTGTTCCGGCTCTATCGTATCTCAGCTCCCAGAAGAGCTAGAAAACTTTCGAAGTGCTAAAAAAATGCAGAAAAATATAAGAAACAACTTTACTGAATTGAGAGAGAGGATTGGTAAAGAACCGAAAAAGTAGTGTCTGAAAAACAAACTTTCAAAACATATTAAATTCGTATTATATATCAAGGAAGCCAAACGCAGGGAATATTATTCTATAATATTGAAGAGCAAGTAACTAATAATAAAAGAACAAGAAAATACTTAAACTTTTATCATTCTTTTTTAGATGTTCCATGCCATCGAATGTGAAAAACAGGCCTATTTTCAATATTTTTGAGTATAACTTTTTGTTGTTGAAGGATTCATGAGCTCTCATATCGAAATTCGGTTTATACGGTTTATAAATACGCAAGACAAAACTATAGTCAGATTTTTAGGAAACAAAAAAATTTCAACTTTTTCATGACCTTCGTGCTGATTTTTGGGTCAAAAAGTTAAAATCTCAGAACTATCTGACTATACGAGTTCCTACCTTATTTTTACTCGTAGAATTCGAATTTTCATACTAGAGCCAAGCCCCAGAACAGGCAAACATAATGTATGCTCAAAAGTTGGTCCTAGGGGTAACTTTCGATTCTGAATCAAATGGCTGATTCTGTTTTTCGATCTGAGCCTTCTGAATCCCGTTACAGCACGTCGTCAATTTGCTCAAAATCTGTTTCTGCGATAAAATCGGGCCGAATTTTCGCGTGCCCGACCAGAATTTAATTCTCTACAAAATGAAAAAAAATCTGTTCTATCTTTCTTCGTTCTCGAGTTATGGTCGTTTTCTGATCCACTGTCCATGCAACGAAAATGCTTCCACAGTAGAAAGAGCATGTTCTCCTGATCATTTTGATATTTGGGGTCAAGGCATTATCTTGGAGCAAAGTTGTTTTATGGAGCATTATGTAGACGCAACTCTCGTTTTTTGCTGATTTTCGATCAAAACTTTTTTCTTTCTAAGTTTCATGATCTCTAACATGAAAATTCTGTTTCTAAGTGCGAAAATACGCCAGAAACTCCTATAGTCATGTATTTTGGAAAATATGACTTTTTCGTCGTCGCCGTCGTCAAGATTTTTTGAGTCAAAAATTCGAAATCTCAGAATCACATGACTATAGGAGTTGCTGGCGTATTTTCGCACGTAGAAACCGAATTTTCATGTTAGAGATCATGAAACTTAGAAAGAAAAAAAGTTTTGCGTCTACATAATGGTCCATAAAACAACTTTGCTCCAAGAAAATGCCTTAACCCCAAATATCAAAATGATCAGGAGAACATGCTCTTTCTACTGTGGAAGTATTTTTGTCGCATGGACAGTGGATCAAAAAACGACCATAACTCGAGAACGAAGAAAGGAAGAAAGAAGAAAGAAGAAAGAAGAAAGAGAACGAAGAACGAAGAAAGAAGAAAGATTTCGAGAACGAAGAAAGACGAAGGAAGATTTTCTTCAAATTTTTTTTTCATTTTGTAGAGAATTAAATTCTGGTCGGGAACGCGAAAATTCGGCCCGATTTTATCGCAGAAACAGATTTTGAGCAAATTGACGACGTGCTGTAACGGGATTCAGAAGGCTCAGATCGAAAAACGGAATAAGCCATTCGATTCAGAATCGAAAGTTACCCATAGGACCAACTTTTGAGCATACATTATATTTTGCCTGTTCTCGGGCTTGTCTGATTCTTATGCGAACGGGCTCATATTTAATATCATGAAATAGCCTACAAATCTGATTCATCGGAAACCAATTGTGCGCACTGAAATGCAATCTCAATAACAACAACAAGTCTGATACCTCAATAAAGCGAGTCGACGACAGTCGGAGGTGATAAACAGTGAATCGTAAATATTGTTTGGTACATCCAGCCATCCACAGTATTATCGGTTCGTTGTGCCTCAAATATTCAATGTTTTTTTGTTTTGTGTTTCTTGTCGGTAGTTATGTTAGTACATAGCCAGCAGTTTTGTGAATTTCAGTTATTTCCATGCTCACAATCCGAAAAATTCTGGGAGACGTATGCACATTTGATAATTGGTGTCATAGTGTTTAGAACAAGTATGATCAACATCATTTGCTGCTTAAACGCGTATAGTTGGGCTGCAAACTTCACTCTCCTTTTCAATGCTCAACTTTTGTCAATGCTTTTCAATCCTCCCTTTCAATGCTCCACGATATAAATCTTATCGTCGCGGCATCAAGGGAACATCTATGCACAAAGCCATGAGCTTGGAACAACCTTGTTCTCGTTTCACTGATATTATCTTTGAAGTTGCGCAATATATTGGGCAATTCATTCATGATTTCTCTGCACATTGGAAAACATAAAATATTCAACAAAATAAGCGAATAGTGTGAGAAGGGATGTATTTCTGCATAGATAAGAAAACGATACCAAAACAATCTGAACCTGACGATGAATAACCATGCGAAAATTGCGTATCATGCTTGTCACTTAAGATTTGGTCAAATAAAGAAAGTTACACTTTGTGATACCCCCCTTTTAACCGCGGTTTTCGAAGATCCTTGGGTAAATCAACCATGAGCCAGAATGAGAAAGAAATTAATTTTGCTTTGAAGATCACATCAAAAGGATAGTTTCATGTGTTTCCCGATAGCACGTCCCTGAACTGAGATACATGTTGTTGTTTTATTTTGAACCCGCAAAATAGATATTCGACGTGAACTCCTGGAGAGCAATTAGACTCGCACCTTCTCGCACTCTTGCTCATGGCTGACGTACCCAAGGACTTTTGAAAACCGGGAAAAAATGTGGGCCATCATTAAGTATAATAGTACCAACATCTAGATGTTTCAGTGAAATATTAGGTGTAATTATTATTAGGTGTATAAATGGTTATGCAACGACGCTCACCATAGACTCGCGAAGAAAAGTGCGCAACTGAACAGTTTCAATACAAAGCTCGGCTTCGTAAATAACACCATTTTATGCGGTCTGTAATCGTCTTTGGTCGAGCCGAATCATCGAAATACTCGGACCTCCGTACTGTCCAGAACCTGTGCAGGAAATTGATGTTTATCAGTGAAATAGGGACAGTGAAGCAGGTGCAGCTCAAGATTATGAGGTACTAAATATTCATCTTCCGAATCAGTCTAACTATATTCTCACTTTTTTTTTTCGCCAATTGCTGAGCCTGATGTTACCGACGCCTGGACAGTAATGCGATGGAATTTTAGAACTGTATCTATCAAACCGGCCGAACTAAGACACGAAGAGCAACAATGAAGATGTCGTAGGTAGAAAATAGCATAAGTTTCGATAATTTCAGAGTTGGGGTTTGCTGCATAGAGAAATGAGGAAAAGGAGCAGAGTGTTGACGCCGAATCCAAGAACTGCATGACATTAAAATCAGGAAATAAAACATTCAACACTCACAAATATTCCATGAATCGATCAATCTCGCCGTTCTGTACATGCTTCATGAATGGAATCGATTCTGTGAAGTCATGAATAAAGTACGCGAGTGTAATATAATCATCAGTGTGTGAAGTAATTTCTCGGGGATTCATTTCTATCTAATGTGAGAGAGTAAACAATGACTTACAGACAGACTAGTTATGATGGCAGATGTTTGGCTTTCGACACTTGCGAAAATAAAAAAGAATTAGCTAATGTGTTCTCGTTTTTGAACCTGAGGTCCATCCGAGATCAGCATGTGGGATTAGATCTAACCCCTGCATGATTCTGATAAAGATTGAATTGCATTGTAGTCTGACAATTACAAAAATCGTCCGTGCCTCCAAGATCAGTCTTCTTCTCAACGTCATCAAGTCCATCACGACCGCCCAACTAGCGCAATTTTTCGTCGTTTTCTGGTCGATTGCACATCCGACTGTCATGAAATAGGACTCGGGGTGAGTGAACCGATAAAGAGCGAGCCAATAACAGGGAATAGATGAAGGATAAGTTATAAAGGAAATATATTTATATATCTAAAATTACTATCTCTTCATCGACTTTTACCGAAGCAAATACACCAGAACGTTGAGAAGAGGCGTAAATGCGAGTGAATTGGAGTTGTTCGCGTGATATGTTGTTTCGTTTGTTTTGAGCGCACTTTACCTGAGCAATATTTTCAATTTTGTTGGAATGTGTGGACTCGAAAATAGGCGTTATGTTAAGACGGCATCTCCAGAATTTGCAAGCATTTTGGCCCCTGCCCGGACATGTTGAGCTAGCAATGAGAATCAGAAGCCCATGCTAGGGTGCTGGAAGAGTCTTGGTACCATAGTGCACAAACCATGACTTATTTGTTGTTACAGCCGTGGCACAGGGAGAAACATGATTTTAAAGCTGAAATGGTCGGAAAATCAAATTTTCACAACCGATTGAAGTAGACCCAGTTTCTTTTTTGCGTTAATTTAGGGGTGCCCTGGGGGTCTGAAATATCTGTTCTAGTCGATTACTGCTCTTTGCGAAATTCACTTTTTTGACATCATCTTTTGATTTTTTCCACCAATTTGTCGATTTTCGCCAAAAGTCATATACATCACTATATGACGCCGTTCGCCTTATTTTCAAGCAAGGGTTGGCACAGCTCAAAAAGATCGATTTTCTGAAACCGTGAGATTTGGGGTAATCGAGGGTGGTGAAGACGATGGGCATATCCATTTTGTCCACAGACCCCTCGTTGGCTCCAGATGGCGTCACGTCGAAATCACGTTTTCGCGTCCTACTCGCGTCCCGAGTGACCTAATTTTAGGTGAAAATTGCATGGCGAACACGCCTGTCTAGTTCATTTTTCATGATTTTCAAAAATAATTTTTAAAAAGTGAACGCTCAGGCCTATCGGAGCAAAACCATGTTTACAGCTCGATCGGATTCTAAATCTATATTTTTGTACAATAAAAGGGTGCTGTCTCTGAGTTAAGCGACTTACAGTGTATTGAAAGTACAAGGAAATGACTCTTTCCTCCCCTCCCTCTCCCTCCTCTCTCGTGCGCTCTCTCCATTCCCCACGCTCTCTCGTCGCGCGGTGCCAGGGAAGCGATCGAGAAGAGAGAGGAAGGGGCGATTGAGCCCCTTTTCCTTGTACTTTCAATACACTGTAAGTCGCTTAACTCAGAGACCGCACCCTTTTATTGTACAAAAATATAGATTTAGAATCCTCTCGTCATGCCCGATCGAGTTGTAAACATGGTTTTGCTCCGATAGGCCTGTGCGAAAAGTTCACTTTTTAAAAATTATTTTTGAAAATCATGAATAATGAACTAGACAGGCGTGTTCGCCATGCAATTCAACCCCAGAAACAATTTTCACCTAAAATTAGGTCACTCGGGACGCGAGTAGGACGCGAAAACGTGATTTCGACGTGACGCCATCTGGAGCCAACGAGGGGTCTGTGGACAAAAAGGATATGCCCATCGTCTTCACCACCCTCGATTACCCCAAATCTCACGGTTTCAGAAAATCGATCTTTTTGAGCTGTGCCAGATCCGTCCAGATTTGCTCGAAAATAAGGCAAACGGCGTCATATACGTTATGTAGCCCGTGCAATTCTGCATCGAAAAATCCTAAAGAGCGATCGATGACAAATTTGTCATTTATTCGATTAACTCCAAAAAATGCTCGATTTCCACCGTAATTTCTCGATTTCGAAGCATTAATTTTTTCTTTCATGATCCAATGAGCTCCAACACCCAAATTCGAGTTCTTCACAAACAGTTACGTCAGAATAAAATAAGATCAGATTTTTCCGAGATGCACATTTTCCCACTGTTATGTTGAAAAAATCAAAAATTTCAATTTTTTTGAGTGTACTTTTTTCTTTTGCATTTTGAAGAGCTGTAGTATAAAAATTCGATATCTACGGGTACAAAAACGTTGGAAACACCTATACTCAAATATTTCTGAGATTTGGATTTTTTGACCAAAAAATGACCATGAACAAAAAAAGAATATCACCGGTTCGAGCCGGGGGGAGCTCGATCGTTTTATTTTTGGTTATGGTGTCTGACTGAAGCACGCTATATTACCGGTTCGAGCCCCACGTTCGACCATGTTTTGCAAGATGGTAGAAGAAAATCAAAAGAAAATCTTTGAAAAAATCTGATCATATTTTATTATGACGTAATTTTTGTGTAGAATTCGAATTTGGTTGTTAGAGCTCATCAGATCATGAAAGAAAAAAGTAATGCTTCGAAATCGAGAAAAAACGGTAGAAATCGAGCATTTTTTGGAGTTAATCGAATAAATGACAAATTTGTCATCGATCGCTGAATCCCTCTTTAGGAACTTTCGATGCAAAATTGCACGGGCTACAAAACGTATATAGTGATGTCTATGACTTTTGGCTAAAAACCGACAAATTGGTGGAAAAAATAAAAACATGATGTCAAAAAAGTGAATTTCGCATTGAGCCGTAATAGACTAGAACAGCTATTTCAGACCCCCAGGGCACCCCTAAATTAACGCAAAAAATAAATGGAGTCTATCTCGATCGGTTGTGAAAATTTGATTTTTCGACCATTTTTCCTTATAAATCATGTTTCTCCCTGTGCCGCGGCTGTAACAACAAATAAGTCATGTCTTGTGCACTATGGCACCAAGACTCTTCCAGCACTCTAGCATGGACTTCTGATTCTCATTGCTAGCTCAACGTGTCCGGGGAGTGCTCTCAAATTACCGAGATGCCGTCTTAACCATCCATTTGTGCTGTTACGTTTATCTTGTAAATGATCAACTACTCCTCGTTGGTGAGTGGGCCATAGTCGGTTCCGCACAATTCTTTGCCAAGTCAATTACTGTTCGCCAACCTTCGAAACGACTGAGAAAAGCATTTATGAGAATCTGAAAGGGCACAGTTTATTTCTTTCGAATGGGTAGAAAATAATGTAATAACTCGTCGGTTCGGATTCCGCAAAAGGAAAATTAACGACAGCTTAAGCGGCTCCAGCATGAAAATTGGCTGCAAAGGCCAGTTCTCAGATTATAAACTATTTATCCATTAGCACTGGTGAATTTGCGGGTAGACATTAATCGACCCAATCTCACTGACCATGTTCAAATAACGAATCAATGCTAGAAGTGACCAAGGGAGTCCCGATAAATCAAATGCAAGATATAAAATAAACATTCCAAAGGGGGCCACATAAACACGAGAATTCCGATCATCTGCAACAACGAGTTGATTATATATATATCATATATGAGCTCACTCACATGATTTTTCATCGATTTAGACATATATCATAGTTTCTACTTTTCTCATTGTTTCAACTTAAAAATGCGTATAATTCTCACCTGAGCGTAGAACACCGCAATCACTCCATTTTTCATCCGATGAGTTTTTGAGCTCGACAGGTTTCGAGTCTAAGAAATTGGAAAATAATAGCGTTTCCACGTTCTTTCAGCTGCTAAAATCAATTGCTGCTCACCACTTGCTTGCGCAGTTCCGCAGTCGAGTGAATGATGAGCAAGGTAACGAAGGGGGCGATAATAACCATAGATATCAGCAGAATCACGCCCTCTGAATAACAACCGGCTTTAGTTGTCTCATCGTAAATTTACTCACCATACATAAAGTACTGCGGGTATCCTGGTGGTCCGAACATGAATATCGTCCCACCCAAGTGAGTGAGCCACTCCAGTTCTGGAAGCTGAAATACTATGGACTAGTGATATCTTTTCGGGTTTCGAGTCTCCTCATTCTACACACCCTCTCGTATCTTAGACCGGCGAGATAGTGTGCGGGATGGAGAGAGCCAAAACCGAAATTGCATCCCTACTATGCTGAAATTGCATCCCTACTATAAATAAAATTCAAAAATAAATAAAACGCTACGAATGGAAAGGGATTCGAACTTCAAGATGCTTCGCACTGTCATCTGAGTCACGTCCAAAGTAGGCAAATCCGAATACGTTAGTGAGAAGCAGAAATGACTCTGCGATTATAATAAAGGCCTGAGTTCTAAATGAAAATAATTTTCAAAATGGCATTAATTTAATACGAAATGCTACCTTTTCGAGAACCGAATTCTGGTATTATATATAAAGCTGTTGTCTCAGGCGTCCCCCAGGGGACAGTGTTAGGCCCAATCCCCTCAGGATTTTGGCTTTCACGGAATACTGCAAAACATGGCAGTTAAAAGTTGCAGAGAAAAAGTGCAACATAGTTCACATAGGACAAAATAATCCCCGTACCACCTACTCTCTTCTCTCTTGTAATCTCGCAATCTCTGACTCTATTCGTGACTTAGGTGTCCATATCGATCCCCTCTTGAACTTTGATTATCATATAAAGATTGCTTGCCATAAATCAACTTCACTTGTCTATCTCCTATTTCGTAGTATCAGTTGTACCATTCCTTCCCCTTACATCTCAGCCTTCAAGTCATTCATTATTCCTGTATTAGAATATGCATCCCCTGTGTGGTCCCCCTCATCCAAAGGCCTTGTTCGGAAATTAGAGAAAGTACAACACTTGTTTACTAGACTCTTACATTTTCGTTGCTCCAGAGTAGATCCTATTATTCAATGCTACTCCGATCGATTATCTCTTTATTCACTTAACACCTTGTATACTCGTCGTATTGTGATTGATATTGTCTTAGCTCTCAAAGTTTTTGCCCATTTTGTTGACTTAGAACTTACACATTTCTACACATATCGTGCAATTAGTAGACGTAATGGTTCGTTTGTCCTTCATCTACCCCCGTTCAAGAGAGAGAATCTCAAAGTATCTTTTTCTCACAGAACCGCTCGATTATTAAATAAATTGCATTTGATTTGTAACCCCAAATTGTCTATCCCCGTTATTAAGGTTCACTTATTCAAACACCCTGACTTACCTCGTGTTTTCGGAATAGAAGTTTCGATTCTTTGATCTACCCACCAATCCATCCCCATCCATCTATCGATCTACTTCATCAAGTCATGCACTACTTTCCAATTAGGCATTTATTGGATCATCGGCAAGTTCCATCCGCTACAAGGCTCCCTCCCCTCAGCATTCCAATGTGCGACTGGATTGAGAAGACCGATCCCTCCCCTCCCCTCCCTCCCCTCTCCCTACCCACACCCCCTCCTCACGCATCCTTCCCGAATTTGTGTTTTTTCACATCTTTGCTACTATCTCGTACATTCTGTTCTTGTTGAAGCACCTTCAGTGGTGTACGATAAATAAATAAAATAAATAAGTATTGGTATTCGCTACGATCATGTGGTGCATTCGGAGCAGCAGGAATTAGAATGTTGGAATTGAGGAAATAGTTGCGAGGGAGAGCGGAATCTGATAAAATCGTGTCGAAATATTATCGAAGATAAATGTGCATGTTGGTTCAATGAACTTTTCCTGATAACTCACTATATTTCGTTCATGCAAATTGATCTCAGTCATAGTTAATATTTACTCACCATTACCGCCCATTTCGGTAGGTTCAACCTGCAGAGAGGTCCGTCGCAGTAGAGTCCAGCATAGGGAATCAGATTCACAATTCGGTAGAGAAAGGAGACATTAAATTCGTAAATTAGAAGACATATCTGAATGAATCCAGAATTATTTCCATTGCTTTGTTCATCAGCAAATACATTTTAAAAGAGGATGTTATTACTTGATTAGCTATGAATCCCCACTTGACATCCTATCCATAACCGGCATTATTCACCGAAACAACGTAGAAAATTAGCGGATGTATCGCGATAAGAGTGAATATGAGCCCGTTCGCCTAAGAGTCAGTAAAAGCTCAACATGCTCGGGAACATCAAAAAAATAAGGTAGAAGTTGGTCCTAGGGGTAACTTTTGATTCTGAATCGATTGGCGTTTTCAGATTTTCGATCAGAGCCTTCTGAATCCGAGTACGACCAGACGTCAATTTGGCTAAAATTTGGTTTTCCGATAAAAACTGCCCTGGAAGGGTCAAAATGGCAAGAAATCTCGCGTAACCATACCAGAATTTAATTCTCTTCAAAATGAAATAAAAAAAAAGGTCTATCGTTTTTAGTTTTAAAAAAAAAGATTTTTGACACAGAACATTGGCGACCAAAACCCGTAAATACTTGATAGAGCAGACTCTCCTGATCATTTTAGTGCTATGGGTTAAGGATTTAAGAAGTGTTGAACCGAATGACATCGATTTTAATGAGTCCAACTCGCGTTTTTTTGCAGTTTTTCGAGCACAACTTTTTTCATTCGTAGTTTTATGTCATGTAACATAAAAATTCGGTTTCTACATGCAAAAATACGCCAGAAACTTATATAGTCGGGATTTTTTGAGAAAATGACTTTTTCGACTCCGAAGCCGTCGAGGTCTTCTGGGTCAAATAAGTCATATTCTCAAAAATGCATGAGTATATAATATTCTGGCGTATTTTTGCATGTAGAAACCGAATTTTTATGTTACAGATCATGAAACTACGAAAGAAAAAAGTTATGCTCGAAAAACTGCAAAAAACGTGAGTTGGACTCATTAAAATGGATGCCATTCGGTTCAGCACACCGTAAATCCTTAACCCATAGCACTAAAATGATCAGGAGAGTCTGCTCTATCAATTATTTACGGGTTTTGGTCGCCAACATTCTGTGTCAAAAATCGACTTTTTCTCGAAAACTAAAAACGATAGACCTTCATTTTTTATTTCATTTTGTAGAGAATTAAATTCTGGTACGATTACGCGAGATTTCTTGCCATTTTGACCCTTCCAGGGGCAGTTTTTATCGGAAAACCAAATTTTAGCCAAATTGACGTCGGGTCGTACTCGGATTCAGAAGGCTCTGATCGAAAATCTGAAAACGCCAATCGATTCAAAATCAAAAGTTACCCCTAGGACCAACTTCTGAGCATACCTTATTTTTTTGATGTTCTCGACTTTGTTCGACTCTTAGGCGAACGGGCTCATATGGGAAACCATTTTTGGAAACTTAAATCGTTTTAAATTCAGGAAGCAATAGAGAGTGATCCTCACGTGTGTACATAACTAAACGCGAAATCGCGATCCCAGTGGAAATTGAAGGGTAATGATGATAGATTCGTCTCGATGCGAGACATGCATATGGCGGAAACAGTGACGACTGAGCTCTCGATTAAGACGCAATAGTTTAAAAGGGAATGTGAATAACAGTTCTTAGCCAAGAAATGTCACTTCGAACTCATAACAACAGTTAATGCATTCGAGGAAAAACGTGAACCAATTACATCTCTGCAGTATATCGGAACCGGAACTCGGAAATTTGCCTTGAAATAGACGATTTTGAGCCTGAAGAGCGAGTTGAGCCCGGCTTGGGAGACATTCTCGCCTACTATCAAGACGGACCGTAATGATCGCAAATTCCATTTTTGAGCAATATTTTCAATCTCATTATATTGTTCGAACTCAAAAGTTTACTTTATCACCGGTATCACGAGATTCACGAGCATTTTCGGAAATTTGTTTTTCAAACCTTCACGAATCCTGCCATACTTTGATGGGAGAATACCCTGGGGACAAGTTTTCAAACAATCCTGGTCACGCGTCCCAGAGCCGGCTTTTAGGAAATATCCGGTTGCGATTCCGACTCTAGCGTATCTCAGCTCCTAGATGAGCTAGAATGCTGGCGAAATGCTAAAAAAAAACACAGAAAAATCAGGTGAACAACTTTTCTGAAGTGAGCGAGAGGATTGGTGAAGAATTGAAAAAGATATGAACAAAAAAACAAGTCATGTTTCAGATATTAAATTTTTTGGCAACTTAGGTTCCGATTTTTATTGTGGAATATGAAAGAGCTTTGTCACATGCAATTTACGAAAATAAATTAGATCCATCACTCACCGTTTCTTGGAGCCTTGTCTGATCGAATAAGAAAAAAGGCGTATTTTTACTCATAGAGAACGATTTTTTTAGAGCGCAACAAGCAGCGAAAGAAAAAGGTTATGATCGAAAAAACTCGTTAATCAAATTTTCTGTGCATAAAATTTTCATGAAAAGGTTGAAATTTTTTTGTTTCGTAACAATCTGACTATAGGAGTTTCTGGCGTATTTTTGCTCGTAGAGTCCGAATTTCGGCATTAGAGCTCACGAAAACACGAAAGAAAAAAGTTGAGCACGAAAAAACGCTTAATTCGGCCATTTTTCTGATTCGATCAGACAAGGCTCCAAGAAACGGTGAGTGATGGATCTAATTTATTTTCGTAAATTGCATGTGGCAAAGCGCTTTCATATTCCACAATAAAAATTCCTGCAAGTCAGAACCTAAATTGCCAAAAAATTTAATATCTGAAAAATGCCTTGTTTTTTCGTTCATATCTTTTTCAATTCTTCACCAATCCTCTCGCTCCCTTCAGAGAAGGTGTTCAACTTATTTTTCTGCGTTTTCTAAGCCTTAAGTCAGCTGTCTAGCTCATCTGGGAGCCGAGATGCGCTAGAGCCGGAACCGTATATTTCCTAAAAGCCGGCTCTGGGACGCTTGACCAGGATTGTTCAAAAACTTGTCCCCAGGGTATTCTCCCATCAAAGTGGCAGGATTCGTGAAGGTTTGAAAAATAAATTTCGCGATGTGGCTTTTTTTGCTGGCAGATCTCGTGATTCACGTGATAAAGTTCACTAAAAAAAGTTGATTGAGATTCCTAAGCAGAAAACTCAATGTCAATATCTTACTTTTGCGAAGAAAAACTCTAGCAAAGACACTCAAAATACGCACAAATGTTTTAGTTACATTCCGAAACTTGCCTCTCTTCTCTCTTCTGACTACACTCCGACATCCGAAGATTTCCTCCATCTACGAGTCCCCACAACTGCCGTCAATGAGATCAACTTCTCGTTCGGATCAACCAAAATAAGGTATCGCATACCGAAATGATGCATTGATCTTGAATTTTATAACTATTGGTCCACTAGACATAGGATTCGATTGTTCAGGCTTATCGACGTCGGGGGCCAGAGGGCTTACAGAAAGAAGTGGATTCACCATTTTGAAGGTGTAGCTGCAGTTCTGTTCGTTGCATCGATGGCCGCTTATGATCAGGTTGATTATTTCATGTACATATCTCAATGGAGCACTTCTAAACAAATCGCTCTCCTATACATTATGGAACTATTCTATTTTACAGTCTCTCGAAGGAGTGGATAGCCTCAGAGTCAAGCCTGTACATCACAAGGACATCTTATCGTTAGAACCGGAAGAACCTGAGGTTGGTTTTGTTCGATTTTTAAAATTTTTTATATTGTTTCTCAGAAATCGATAAATCGTCTTCGAGACTCTGCCCAACTCTTGGGTGAAATGCTGAATTTTTTTTTTCAAATTGGATGTTTGAGGGGGGAGTTTGCACCCCCCGCGTACCCACTTATTGGGAGACATTGTCGGTAAGTACCATATACCATAGTGCACTACAGTAAGTCCACATTCAACAGTAACACAAAATACCGTAATCCGGTTATCGCAAACTGACTTTTTTTCAAAAAGCGTTTTAAAAATTGCACGTTTCCGAGGGGGGAGTTTGCACCCCCCGCGCACCCACTAATTGGGAGACATGGTCCGTAAGTACCATATACCATAGTGCACTACAGTAAGTCCACATTCTACAGTAGCACAAAATACCGTAATCCGGTTATCGTGAACTGAATATTTTTGAAAAATGCATTTAAAAATCGGTTCTTTGGCAATAACTCCGTTTGTTCTCCGCTAGTTTTTGTCGGGGAGCATCATAAATAATTTCATTTGAAAGAGCGGACTCTGCTCTACAATTCGTATGACATGAGCTTAGAGGTCCGACGCACGATAAATTTACTGTGATTATAACGTCCGAAATGTCCTAGCCGATCTATTTCAATTAAGTTCGTGCGTTACAATTCTCAGTAAATTTACCATGCTTCGGACCTCTTAGCTCTTGTCATACGAATTGTAGAGCAGAGTCCGCTCTTTCAAATGAAATTATGGATGAGGTTCCCCGACAAAAACTAGCGGAGAACAAACGGAGTTATTGTCAAAGAACCGATTTTTAAATGCATTTTTCAAAAAAAAGTCAGTTCGCGATAACCGGATTACGGTATTTTGTGTTTTTTAGAATGTGGACTTACTGTAGTGCACTATGGTATATGGTACTTACGGACCATGTCTCCCAATAAGTGGGTGTGCGGGGGGTGCAAACTCCCCCTCGCAAACATCCAATTTTTAAGACGCATTTTGAAAAAAAGTCAGTTTGCGATAACCGGATTACGGTATTTTGTGTTTTTTAGAATGTGGAGTTACTGTAGTCCCCTTTGGAATACGGTTCTTAGGGACCATGTATAGGGGTACGTGGGTGCGCGGGGGGTGCAAACATCCCCCGCGCACCCACGTACATGGTCCAAAAAAAAATGCGCCGGCGGCGTGTGCACCTATGACTACTCCTATACATAGTCGGCTCTGCAAAAGTCTTAACTACTGCCATTTCGGGTTTCCGTCCGCGAATGGCATTGATGACGATCTGAGTATTTGCAGCTCATGCAATTCAATGAGAGTCATGAAACTCGTCGGTTCGGATTCCGCAGAAGAAAAATTAATGAAAAAAAAAAAAACACCATCATAAAAATTGGCTGGAAACTTTCTGATTTTTTAAAAACTTTCCCACTATTATTTATGGAATCGTAGTCAGCTTAGAATCGACCCTATCTCACTAACCATGTTCAAAAAACGAATCCACGCTAGCAGTGACCAAGGGAGTCCCGATAAATCACTTGCAAGACATAGAATAAATTTTATAAGAGGTGCCACATAAAACACAAGCATTCCGATCATCTGTAGTAGTTTTTAAAAAAATGTTATGCACATAGTTTCATCCAAGACATTGTAATTATAGGTGAGAAAGAAGATACAATACCGTTCTCACCTGAGCATAGAACACTGCAATTACTCCATTTTTCATGCGTTGTGTTTTCGTGCTCGACTGTTTGGCAGTCTTTAAACACGGAACTTTACGATGTTTTCATCGCTCATTCAGCGATCAATAAACATGTACCTGTATTGTGAAGCTCTCCACCTCACCACTTGCTTGCGAAGTTCGACGGATGAGTGAATTATTAGCAACGAAACGAAGGGAGCAGTAACAATGATGGATATTAGCATAATCGCTCCCTCTGAAAGGCAAGAACTGATAGCAGCCTCATAGACAATTTACCCACCATACATAAAGTACTGAGGGTATCCCGGTGGCCCGAACATGAATATCGTTCCTCCCAAGTGAGTGATCCACTCCAGTTCGGGAAGCTGAAGTACGTTCTACATTACAATCAGATTGATATTATTGATTGAAAATAAATTGCGATAAGTGGTAAAACCGAACTTCAAGAAGTTCCACAATGTCGTCTGAATCACGTCCAAAGTAGGCAAAACCGAGCACATTTGTGAGAAGAAGAATACACTCGGCGATAATAATAAACTCCTGGGATCTAAGTAGAGAATGTCTCGACATTTTAATCCGCGTTAATATTTTTTTTAAAAACTTTTTCGAAAATCGAATATTCGTATTGCTGTTTGCTACGATCATTTGGTGAAAACGGAGCAACATGAATAGGGAAGTAGGTATGGAACAGATGTATGTGAGGGACAGCGGAATCTGACAAAGTCGTTAGATCATAATTCCGAATAACGATCATTTTATAAAAGAGTTAAAACATATTTCATCGGTGAATGAATTGCCTAATTTGAGGCATTGCTATTTATTTCGTCAGCTTTTACTCACCATCAGCACCCATTTCGGAAGGCCCATTCTACACAAAGGTCCGTCGCAGTAGAGTCCAGCATACGGAATCAGATTCACCATCCGATAGAGAAAGGAGACATTGAATTCGTAAAGCAGTAGACATATCTGCAGAGATTCCCTATTATTTTAATTGTTTAGTTAATTCAATAATTTTAAGCTTATGAATTAAGGATATGTCGTCTCAATCACGTCCAAAGTAGGCAAATCGAGCACATTTGTGAGAAGAAGAATACACTCGGCGATAATAATAAACTCCTGGGATCTAAGTAGAGAATGTCTCGACATTTTAATCCGCGTCAATATTTTTTTTTAAAAACTTTTTCGAAAATCGAATATTCGTATTGCTGTTTGCTACGATCATTTGGTGAAAACGGAGCAACATGAATAGGGAAGTAGGTATGGAACAGATGTATGTGAGGGACAGCGGAATCTGACAAAGTCGTTAGATCATAATTCCGAATAACGATCATTTTATAAAAGAGTTAAAACATATTTCATCGGTGAATGAATTGCCTAATTTGAGGCATTGCTATTTATTTCGTCAGCTTTTACTCACCATCAGCACCCATTTCGGAAGGCCCATTCTACACAGAGGTCTGTCGCAGTAGAGTCCAGCATACGGAATCAGATTCACCATCCGATAGAGAAAGGAGACATTGAATTCGTAAAGCAGTAGACATATCTGCAGAGATTCCCTATTATTTTAATTGTTTAGTTAATTCAATAATTTTAAGCTTATGAATTAAGGATTAAGACATTACTTGATTGGCAATGAATCCCCACTTAACATCCCTTCCATAGCCGGTGCATCTCGCGGAAAGGACGTAGAAAATCATTGGATGAATCGTGAAAAGATTGAAAATGGGAAACCATTTTTGGAAACTGAAATCGTTAGGAATCCAGGACGAATTCGAGACTGATTCTCACGTGTGAATTTAACTAAATGCGAAATCACGATCCCAATGGAAGTTGAAGGGTAATGATGATAGATTCGTCTCGATGCGAATCATGAATATGGCGGAAACAGTACCGTTTGAGCTATAATTTGAAACATAATAATTTCTGATCGAATGTGAAAAACAGTGGGTAGCAAATAAGAGGTACTTATAATTCACAACTAACAATAACGCATTAGGCGAAAGTTGTAGTCTTTGATTGTTGATAGTTTTTAGCCGATCGTCAATACTTAGCAAGTGCGCTTGTAATAGATTATATTCCATCCTGCACCGTATTGTTCGTTCACATCATCATCATCAGAATGGCAAAGCAAAATGCGAATAAAGTAAAGTTTTCCGAATGGGACAATTAAGAGATGGTGATGGAAAATCAATATTTTCACTAGATTTATCCTCAATATTAGATTATCAACAACAAATATTTTAAGGTGTGATATGTCTGGGTATTGATTGACGACCTATCAATAACTCCTCGTTCGCGAGAGGGCCATATTCTGCCACGCGATTGCGGTATTCTGACAGCAAGATCGACTGAGAATGACGCGCATCAGAATCTGAAAGGACAAAAACCATTTTTTAAACTAAGTTATGTTTTCGAATGTGTGGATAGTAACCTGTCGGTTTGGATTCCGCAGAAGAAAAATTAATGAGAGCATCAAGGACTCTAGCATGAAGATCGGCTGTAAAGTTATCAAAATAGCCGATTTTTAAAAAATGAAATAATAAATAATAAAAAATAACGGGTTCCATCACAGTCACGCTTGAATGTGCTTTTTTTACTCACCATGTTTAAACAACGTATCCACGCTAGAAGTGACCACGGGAGTGCAGATAAATCGATTGCAAGATATAGAATAAACATTCCGAGGGGAGCCACATTAAATACGATAATTCCAATCATCTGGAGCAATTATAGAACTGTACTCATTATTCTACTTAGACGTTGTAATTATAAATAGGAGTAACTGCCATTCTCACCTGAGCATAGAAGACTGCAACTACTTCATTTTTCATGCGTTGTGTTTTCGAGCTTGACAGGTTGCGAGTCTAAAATCGTGGTAATCTTTCAATCATGGCGCATCAGCTTGAAAATGTTGAAGTGTCGACCTTACCACTTGCTTGCGAAGTTCCACAGTTGAGTGTGCGATTAGAAAGGTAATGAAGGGAAAAATAAACATCATGGTTAATAGCATAATTACTCCCTCTGAAAGGCAAGAACCGATAATTTGCCTTATAGACAATTTACCCACCATACATAAAGTACTGAGGGTATCCCGGTGGTCCGAACATGAATATCGTTCCTCCCAAGTGAGTGAGCCACTCCAGATCGGGGAAGTATTTTCTACATTACAATCAGATTGTTATTATTCATTGAAAATAAATTGCGATAAAGAGTAAAAATCGAACTTCAAGGAGTTTCACACTGTCGTCTGAGTCACGTCCAAAGTATCCAAACTCGAGTACGTTTGCTAGAAGCAGGAATGACTCTACGATTATAATGATCTGCTGAGTCCTAAACGTGAGTCCGTTTTCAATATTCACATGAAAGGTGCTAAAATAACCTTTTCGAGAATCGAATTCGCGTTTTCGAATTCGCAACGATCATGTGATGCATTCGGAAGAGTAGGAATTGGCAAGTAGGTACGAAACAGACAGAAGTGATCGCAAACGGAATCTGATAAATAATCGCATGTTATATGTTTCCCACAACATTGTTATGGCATTGTTGGTCTATTTGAATTTGGCTAGCCGTTAATCACCATCACCGTCCATTTCGGTAGATTGAGCCTGCAGAGAGGCCCGTCGCAGTAGAGTCCAGCATAAGGAATTAGATTTACCATCCGATAGAGGAAGGATACAGTGAACTCGAAGAGTATTAGGTTATCTGCAATGATTGGCTATAATTATCGTTGTTTTGTTAATTAAATATTTTATATCTTATGAAATTAAGAATTACTTGATTAGCTATGAATCCCCACATGACATCTCTTCCAAAGCCGACGCTTTTCACCAAAACGACGTAGAAAATTAGCGGATGAATCGTGATAAGAGTGAATATGGGAAACCATTTTTGGAAACTGAAATTTTTCGAAATTCAGAACGAATTCGAGAATGGGGCTCGACGGAGACTGGGCATGGTGTCTGACTGGCATGCCGACGCAGGCAGGTTCGACTCCCGCTCGCAGGTGATGTTTTGCAAGAGGCAGAGAAAGGCGCGCGCCCCAACCACTAGTCTCCGTCAAGCGTCTCACGTGTGAACATAACTAAGAGCGAAATCACGATCCCAATGGAAGTTGAAGGGTAGTGATGATAGATTCGTCTCGATGCGAGACATGAATGGCGGAAACAGTGGCTACTGAGCTTTAGTTTGAGACGTCATGATTACAGTAGGCGTGTGGAAAACAGTGATTTGCCAAGAATTGTAACTTTAAACAACAATCAGTGCATTCGAGGAGCAATGCGAGCCATTTACACCTTTGTACTAGCTTTAATTGTTGATATTACACTTGTATGTCGGTCTGCCAACGTGATACTTGGAAAGAGCGCGTGCAATGAGGCATTTTCCTTCCTGTCATGTGATAAGTTCTTGACCGCAGGTGTGTGTTGAGACTCACAATGCATTATTCGTTCGTATCTTTATCGTAATGGCAAAGCGAAATTCGAAAATGAGTTCCGAATGGCACATTTTATGAGATGGTGATCGAGGGGCAGATGTCGTCGAGCTTTTTCACTCCTGCTTTAGACAGACACGTACAGATCTCGCGAGCGACCGGAGTGGTGAAGCCTGCCTCGAGGGCGCACTTCTTGGCCGTCGCCACGACCTCATTATCTCCAGGCAGAGCCAGACCGCACTTGAGTTTCTTCGCGCAACTGGTCGAATCGGCGCACTTTAGCATGCAGCCAGCGGATTTCTTCGCAACCTGGAAGCACCTTTTTATTCAAGAAAGAATGCTGAGAAAAGTTAGAAGAGTCGAGTATCTTCCATTATGTAAGATTCAAAGAGCGAATACACAAGTGCTGTCAATAGTTTTATGTTTGTTGTACACCGCTATTCGTCAACCCTTTTACTTTCTAAGTCAATCGCACTGACCGCAAGGGTGCCCGACCGTACCTCGAACAACTCGGTGGTCTTGCCCAGCAGGCCGGATTTCTTGACCATATCGGTGATCTCTTTGACGGCCGCGATCTGGAGCGTCTCGTGGAAGCGCTTCGGCACCTCCTTCCCGGGCTCGGCGGCGCACCTTCAGGTGCAACTATTGGTGGAGACAATGCCATCTCGTAAAGGATATAATCGGCCAAGTGACCAACTCTAGCAACGAAGACTCAGACTAGGCAAGCTTGAGAGAAAGAGACGATCGACTCACAGTTCGCCCAGATTCTTTCGCGTGCAAGCCGCAGCCTCCTCAATTTTCTTCTGATGTGCCTTGACACACTTGCTAGCTTCGGCATAGTCGCCGCCAAGGTCGGTCAAGTGCTTCTGGCATCTGTAAAACGTGTAAAAAGTGGAGAAATTGGAATAAATCCATGATCATCCACGGCCTTTTCCGGTTATTCAATGCGCATAATGTGCCCACATACTCTCCCTTTCCGCGCCACCGTGGTAATCAAGAGGGACAAACATGTAATATTGCAGCGCTGTTTTTCTCAAACTGACCGTATCCTCATCTCAATTCCCGGACGTATGATCGCCAGTACTGGTGCCATATCTAACTGAACGTAAGGGACACTCACTTGTCCGCGCACTTCTGAACTGTATCGGCGCCTGAGTCGTAGCAGGGGTTGAAGTCCGAACAGAGACACTGCTTCTGCATGTCAGCAGCATGAGTTCCGACGAGAAGAACGGCCAATCCAGCGAGGAGATGCATCTGCAAAGAGAGACACAACGAGGAGGAAGGAAGTGCGAAAGAAGCAATGAATCAAATGAGAGTGAATGAGAGCAATCTACTTCCCTTTTTATAGGGTAAAACAACTGTGTATTGTCACAGGTGCTTGATTACTGGTCAAGATATTCATCAAATTCGTACGGTGATTGGTAGTTGTACAAGGAAGTAGAACGGATGCGGAAATCAGGAAGTCGACTGAACATCGAATTGAAAACATAATGATAGAAATATATTGTTTCGAGATTGGGAATAGAGAGCAAGTTCTACCGATCTGGCAGGATCCTTATGTAGGTTAGCTTATCAAACTTCCCTGATTTTATAGCCTAATAGTACAAGCCATTAATGACGAGCTACAGTAGTAAAGAAAGTGAGAGTAAGGGCATTTTATTGTCTACAATGCTGCTCCGGGGCGACACATTCTCCTCATGTTTTGAGAGAATGCTGTTTTTATACTTATCGGTGAAGAGATAGACACGAATTATCGGAAATAGATTGATCGAGAATAACGAGTAATGGCGAATTGATTGCTGTAGTATTACTTTCTCACGAGATGAATTGATTTTTGAATCCACCATCGGCTCTCCATAACATATTATAAACTCGAAGTAGCTTTAAGTCTCTGGTAATACGCAACGTATTTATTATTCGTTTATCGGTAATATTTGCAATTTGAATAATACTATTAGACCACACACGTAGCTGATACAAGTTATTCATGATTACATGCCAAATTATCGTAAATGCGTATTTATGCGTGCTTATTGCCTCTACGGACTGCGGGCTTCAGTGGCTCTCCCATCGCATCCTCGATTCGCTTCTTGTAGTCGTGGATCGACGGCACGCCTGAAGATATTGTTGTGATCCTCTTCACACAACAATCATAGCAGAGTACGAAATGGGAAGAAAATAGGCAATAATAACCGCAGGGCTGGTTTGTGAAGACTGAGAAGTAGCAGTGCAAGATCATGGTCAGCGGAAGGAAGAGCAACCATGGAGTCATCGACCTCAAAACATGTGCAATTTTATGTAGTATCGTGTTACAATTCGAAATACTGTTTAAAAAAAAAGTTTTTGGTCCGTTGGTGCGCTAAAATTCAAATCTTCAATCATAAACGGTGCATGATCGATCGCTCAGGGATTTGCGAATGAAACATTGTCCTTGATTCTGCCGTCTATTATAACAGTAAGAGAACAATTTTTCGAAATCAGAACACACTATCACAATGCATAGAAATGAGTCTCACCCTGTGAATGCTACACTGATCATATAGCATAGTAGTGCGGTCACGATGAAGTCTTTCAGTTGTAGTCTGGAAGCAGAAAAAAATAAGTGATAAGTACAGTATCGTCCATAAGTCATCGTCCTTTTTTTCATTCTTTCATAACTTTTGACTCGTATGAGATTTCTTGCTCATACTTGGTCATGACATTGTACACTCACCGAGTGTTCGGGATATGCCATTGGGATATCAGAGGGTGATTTTAGTTCAAAGGTCATTCCAAGACACTGTGGTAGCATATCCATGATATATACGATTCCCAACTTTTTAGATCATTTGGATAACTTTCCTGCCCACGGCAACCGTAAAGCCGAGGTAATAAGATTTTCAAAATCGGCTATTTTTGGACATAATGAATTTTAACTTTTTTCATTACGGATATCATTGCCTCTCATATCTAAATTCGAATTCAGCACACAAAGATATACCAGAAAAATTTTTAAACAGAATGTTCTGAGAGAAAATAGTTTTAGACTAATGATGGGGGTATCATGGTAATTTTTTGGTACAAAAATCGAAGGGCTTCGGATTGTCGGTTGCCGTGGGCGGGAAAGTTATCCAAATGCTCTAAAAAGTTGGGAATCGCATATTCCATGGATATGCAACCATAGTGTCTTGGAATGACCTTTGAACGAAAATCACCTTCAGAACTGGAAACATCCAAATTTGGGTAATGTGAAAAAGTGAAAATTTCGTTTTTTTTCGCGCCATGAGGGTAAATTAAGAGCCATCGTTACCAAACTTTGGGGATCATCAGGAATTGTGGTAAGGATAATTTTAAGCTTTTGAACGAGTCTCTAACATGTCTAAGAGCGAAAATCCATTTTTTCGGGACCCTTCGTTGAGACAGTCTAAAGCCACTTTACGTCATTCTCCCATGAGTACATATTTTCATCGAAAAGAAGTTGAGACCTTCTATTATCAAACTGAGTAGGAAGGCTGAGGAGAAATCCATCCAAGAATTTTGATTGTTTGAAAAAGTATTGCTTGATTGCGTCATCACTGCACAACAACCAGGGCGTTCTGTGATATCCCAATGGCATATCCCGAACACTCGGTGAGTGTACAATGCCATGACAAAGTATGAGCAAGAAATCTCATACGAGTCAATAGTTATGAAAGACTGAAAAAAAGGACGATGACTTATGGACGATACTGTATGTGGTCAGTTCTGTACATTCTAGGGTAAAAACAATCTTCGAATGGATGCAATAGTTGTATTTTACTTACAGTCGGACGTTTCTTCTTGCCTTCCTGACCATTTTCAGATCTGTGATATCGTCCTTCATTAGGAACACCTGCGAATTGCGTTTGCTTGATACAACAGGACCGTGGTGCGTTCATTCATACATATAGTGTGATAAGTCTTTGTCACTCCTCACCTTGATTCCGAGATGGCAATCGAATGCGTACGCCTTCCAATCGATATTACGGATGTCGATGTCGAACGTCTAGAAAGAGTCGTTCAATCGAGCCAAATTGAGCTAATTGTTGTTTATAGTCAATAAAAAGCGTATCTGACCTGCCTGTCCTCGTCACTCATCATATCCATCAGTCGCAGGAGATTTCCCGTTGAGAATTCGTAATTAGCGAAGAACTTCCTCAGGGCGATGTACGTTTCTCCGACGCGCGCATACAATCGACCCCAGCTGCAAAGATTTACTAATTAGTCTGACTTGCAATAACTCTCAGAATTAATGAATGAGAGTTCGCATTAAGAAGATATAATTTTTTCGTCGATCGTCAACTCACAATGGCTTCTTTCCGACGATAGCGCTCACAGAATCCATCGCTGGTCCCACAACCTTCTCCCTCACTCGGTGCATGCTCTGCTCGAGTGCATCGGATCCGAGATGAGAGAAGATAGGCGGGCTGATCATCCGATCGAACGGGTACTTGTAGGCGCACTGCAATCACGAGCTTCTCCAATCGTTCCGCCCTTTCAGTAAATTTGGTTATGAGGTTCCTGTGATCGAACGAACTCCAAGGACACGAGATAATGGAGGCGGCAAATTAGAAGATGTTGAAAATCAGGAAAATATACTAATTGTTACCTCGATAAAAGTCGGAATGAGATTCTCGACAATGAGTGGATTGACGGTAGACGTGTTACAATGAACGACCGGCACGACGGATTTATCACTGCAAAAGCTCAAGTTACACCTCGATGGAGGCATCAGCAGCATTGAGATTGCCAGCAGAGATTTTTTCCTCCCCCCCCCCCTTTAAATCAACGTTTCTGCTAGTTACCTGATAATTAGTCGATAAGCGGCGCAGACAAGCATTGAGGAGGATACGATGTCCACCGGAATTCCATCGAGACATACGTTTCCTTCGATGGGGATGCGAGCAATCGCTCCAGTTCCCATCTAGAACACATTTTTGAGAACTGAAAACATAATTTTAAAAAGTTAAAACAAGGTTTAAAATATATAAAACGCGATTCCGCTTTGGCCTTGTTTATTCAGCTTTCTGCACACATGATCGATATGACATATGACTGCGTAGTGCGCCTGATGCACGTGATGGAGCCAATCTGTTTCGCACATGTTGATTTCAGAAACCGATCACCGGACTCGGTTAGAGAAGGAAAACTTGAGGAGACTAAGGACATATATATATTGTCGCTACTGACCGCTGAGAACATGGCTGAGGCGCCCTGGAAGGTGTCGGCCCATCCCGGAATGCCGTCGTGCCAGATTGGACCGATGACCGAGGGGCGGAAGATGAGCACGGGCAGACCCATCGCGTCTTTGACCAGAAGATGCTGAAGGTAGACGTTGATTTCGCGTTAAAATGAGGCTGGTCGCCTACTATTCAATAAGGGACTGATACCGTGAATTTTCGAAAACTTGTGAGAAGAGGTTCTCGAGCGTGCAAATCATCATGGCCGACTTCATTTTGCACCTAATCGATCTGTGCGGCCAGGCTACAACTGGGTTGCAAATTAAGATTTTCCAATATCTCAGTTTCTATTGGGGTGTCCCAAAAGTCCAGTCGTTTTTTTTTGAAAAATATTTTTTCAACTGTAAAGAGCCTTATCGAATCCTGCTAAGCGGCGATTGATGAATTAACTATTGACCTTCTGTTTCAATACTTGAGCCAGTGAAATCATTAGAATTCCGAGGAGCTACGGTATGTAGAACTGACCACACTAAAAACACCCACGTTCAGTTTTCGTTCAAAAAATCCGTTCTACTTTTTTTGAATAGATAAAAATCAGTTTAATGTTTGCCACAAATAGGAAGTGATCCATACTCAATATGCGCACCATTCCGACTTCCCTTCTCGAATTGCATCATCACTATGAAACTTGCCATTTCCCACACATCATTCTAAAAAATTTCGAATTTGATTCCGGAAATCGATCAAAATATTTACAAATAAATCAAAACGTTGAAAAATTAACATTAGAGCGCAATCGAAGGGGGTAAAAATAGATAACTCAAAAGTCGACCTAAAAAATGGTCATGATTTTCACATATTCTTGATTATTTCTGAGTTCTCAAGCGATATTTTTAGTTCGAAAATTGCATTTAAAAGTCTGATTCCTACTACTACTATGGTATTTGTTTGGGCTTCGGAATGTCAATCGCCTCTGTTTTATGAATATTTTAAAACAAGGTCGAAAAACATACATTTTATATTTTTGTTTCACCATTAGGCAATCTCATGATCTAATCGAAGTCGAATAAATTAGTGCAGGAGTACTTGCACTTATTAAAAACGAGTGAGAGATATTGCGACCTACGGTTCTCTTGAAATAATAAAAAGAAAAACGGCGACAAGACTTTTGGGATAATAGTTGAAGAAATACTCTGAAAATTTGGCACGGTCCCTAATTGACCATGGGGAATGTAACCATGGTACGCACGATGCCCTAAAAATGAGCATCTCTTTTTTTGTTTTACTTATTGAATATGTGGAAGCAGTGGAGTTTGATTTTGCTATCAGAAGATGCGCCTGATTCAGAGAATCAATATTTGTATAAATAGTGTGGGGTAAAATATTGCAATCTTTTTGGTATGCCTCCTTTTGTGAGCATCAATCCCTCTCGACACCGCTTAGTTCGCTCGTCGAGCGCTGAATTGAATGAGTTGCAATCGCTGATTCATTGTTCACCACCTAGATATGCTGAGTAAACGATTAAAACTCATTCAATTCAGCGCTCGACGAGCGAACTAAGCGGTGTCGAGAGGGATTGATGCTCACAAAAGGAGGCATACCAAAAAGATTGCAATATTTTACCCCACACTATTTATACAAATATTGATTCTCTCAATCAGGTGCATCTTCTGATTGTAAAATAAAATGAAGCCGACCATGATGATTTGCACCCTTGAGAACCTCTTCTCACAAGTTTTCGAAAAAACACTGTTCCTACCTCCGCACATATTTGACTGAATAGTAGGCGACCGGCCTCATATAAGCGATTAATGTCTAATATATTTAATTGAAAAACAATCGCAACACCTCGGCCAGTGCCTTCGTGAAGCAGTAGGTGTTTCCGTAGCTCTTCGCAGCTTCTTTTCCGATCGATTCGAAGAGTTGCTCGTTCATGTCCGTTTGCATCTGAACCTTCTCGTTATCAGCAATTAGTGCAAACTATGATTATTTGAACGATAATGTTTGCAACGTGCTAACGGAGACTGTGGACTCACGTCAATTAGTTTGTGCGGATCGCATGGTGCCGGATAGAGCTGCTCTTCCAACTTCACTCCCAATTTGTCCGCATTGACATAACAAGTCGAGCAATGCAATAGGCACTGTAATCAGATGTTGAATGTTAGTTTTCTTGTTTAAAAAACATGTCAGCGACGAATGACTGTTCATTCATAAACAATTGATACTGATTGTGTTTCGCTCTCGAAATGGAGCGGGGGGGGGGGGGAGATGCTCGAGACCTGGAGCTTGGGAATGCGATGGCAGAGGGCGACAACACGAGCGATTCCTCCCATGTTTAGATTGACCGCAGTCCTGAGAGGCTCGTCGAAGCGAACCGTTGCAGCGCAGTGGAAGACCATCGAGGTCTGCAACGCGGCTCATAGATATGGAAATGAACAGCTATCTCTTGTCGAGAAACGCATGGCGATTAGGAGATGCCTTTTTCAGACCATTCACAGTGTTCTTTTCTCAACAAACCTCCTCGAGCACCCTATTGAGATCGGCGGACGAGATGCCTAGATTCGCCAGTGATATATCACCGTCGACAGTGACGACCTTCGAGAGACGATCAGGGCATTCCCGACGGATTCGATTGAAGAGCTCCAACTGAGAAACCCTATTTGGTCATCTTGTCAAAAATAACAATCACAAGACATCATTTGAAAGTATTAGAAACGTAACCGGAATTTATGTATTTAGAAGATAATCAACAAATCAGTAGGAAGCAAACCTTTTCGAGTTGTTTCCATCTCTCCAGCCCTGATTTGCCTTTCGATGCTCTGATGAGAATGTAGATACGTTTGATGCCGGGAAGTGAATATAGGATCTTCTCAACCATCACCTGCATGGAATGGAGATTTTTTAAAAAGATATGAAAACTCAGATAACTAATTATTTTGCAGTTGTAAACACAACCTTTCCGACGAATCCACTCGCTCCTGTGATGAACAGCGTCCGATCCTTGTACATGTCGTTCATACTCGGTAGCTTTATCGATTCCATGATCTACGATTATTTAGGATAACAAGCACGATATACAATTTTGACATTTGCACAAATGAAGAAATGATACTTGAGAAAAAAGAAGTCATAATAAGGAAACTCTCCCTAATATAGGAAGAGATTACATCTACCGCACACAACATAACAGGGTGTTCCTGTTTCCCGGTGTTTTATGCACTACCTTTCTGTATGGTCGAATATTAGCAACAACAACGTATTTCGCTTTCATCGCGTATTCGCTGATACCGTATATTGCGGTTTTTTACACTTGATCAAGCTGAAATATACACGATGTCAACTAATGTTCTATCTCAACTTTTCTATTAATTATTTTTGAGCCATTTACCTATGATTTGAATTGTTCTAGTTCTGGACTGCGAACGTGTATTTCTTAAATTGGATATACCCACAAATAATTCATCAGACGTAGTATGAAAGAAAAATAGATTCGGGACTTTTCTAAAACCTCGTGACACCTGTGACATTGTCCTGTTAAAGTTGATTTTTTTGCAAAAGACAAAGCCGTTCGACAGACGTCAAAATGCATCATTTACGTTGTCTTTTGTTATTTGAAGAAGTGAGATTATCAAAGTTCTTGGGAACATGAATTGATAAGTGTTGTATAGTAATCTAAATATAATAATATCGTCGTTATGCTAATTCGTATATAGCAAGTAATAAGTGTGACCCAGCGCAACACCCCCTCGCCAGTTGCGTTCCCGTTGGTCCCACCACGATTTCCTATGTTGCCACGCCAACTACCGTAATACGTGCCGTTCGCTATTGTGAAAGAACAACGAAAAACAAAACGAGGGCACTAATTGAGTGATTCTTCTCTTCCAATCGATAAAGCTGTTGTTTTACTTCTCTTCCTCTACCACACGACCACTGCGTTCACTCACCACACTTCTACAAGGAATAATACACAACATACTGGCGTTCTAGGACTTCGAACTTGGAGAAAGGTTAGCTTTTCCCCACTTGTTCACCAATTTTCGTGTATTTTGTGGTAGTGAGTTACTTCGCAAACGCTCGAAACTGCGTTGGCGACCGATTTGACTGAGCAACCGATCTTTCGCTCATTAACTGTCAACCATTGCTCGACAGACCTTTCGAGACTGTTTCGAAATCAATCAATCAATCAATTTATCATGTCAGGCAATATGTGCTCAGATGGGGATGAGTCGGCGGTATTCTTCATAAGTTGTAGACCACCAGTTAGCGCCAATGGCTCGCTTCAAGTCGTCTCTCCGGCGCACTCTAGGTTTGCCCAGGGGGCGGTTCCTGTTGTATGGCGTCCAGACGGTAGTCGCGCGGCTCCATTGATCCAAGTCCATGTTCCGTACCTTGAGTGCCCAGCGCGCCTTGCGTTTCAATCCCTCCGACCCAGTCTCGCAGTTTCGTGATGCCTCGCACGCGGTCGTTCCTCCATCGATCCTTCAGCGAAACTCCAACCATTTTCCTCTCCATCTTCCTTTGTGTCACACTCAATCTTTCTTTGTCACTCGATCGTAGTGACCAGACTTCGCATCCGTAGAGTACGGTAGATGTAATGCAACTCTCGAAAAGTCTTCTCCTGTTCTTCATAGGAAGTAGGCGGGATGATAGGAGATGGGAAATCTTGCTCCATGCGAACCAACCAAGCCTGATCCTATGCTCAATCTCGACACTGTGGTCGAGGGGAAGGGATTCTGCCTCCGAGATACGTGGCTGAATTGACGAAATCGAACTTTAGATTCCCGATGACGATGGGGCTCGGGTTGTCGTGCAGGAAGTAAGGAGATTGGTCTTAGCTGCGTTGATTTTGAGACCAACTCTACTGCAGGCTTCCATCAACTTCTTCAACATCCTTTCCAGCTCGGGTCGTGACTTGGCGACGAGGGCCACGTCATCAGCATACTCCAGATGGCTGAGGTTCCTCCCATCGACCCGAATCCCGTCGCTCTCCCAGTCGATGTCATCCATAGCCGAACGAAAAACCACGTTGAAGAGACGAGGAGACAGAGTGTCCCATTGACGGACTCCTCTTCGAACGTGGACAGGAACAAGGTCTTCGTTGACTCGGATGAGGGTGGAAGATGACTCGTAGATGCTGCGGAGAAGATGGACGAGGGTCGGATGGCATCCAGCTGACCAAAGCGACTGCCATACTGCACTCTACTCCACGGAATCGAAAGCCTTCTTGAAGTCGACAAAGGCGAGGTAGAGGGGGATACCGTACTCCTGCTTGATGGCATGCATGTTGTCAAGCGTGCTGTGCCCTCGCCGGAAACCGGTTTGGGTGGACGATTCCGTCTCTTCTAGCACTGCCTCGAATCTTTTCAGGATACACCTCGTCATGGTCTTGAGGGTTACGGTAAGGAGGGAGATAGGGCGGAAGTTTCCGATATCGGCTGGGTCTCCTTTCTTGTAGAGGAGGGAGACAACTGCTTCAGCCAGATTATCGGGGGAAAAAACGTTTCGAAACGTTACCGTTCTTTCACGTTGTCGATGGTCCGTATCGGTTGTAGTGCGTGAACAAAACAAAGGCGTGTTACGGGGCGGCGTTTTGTGTTGCGTGTACAAAGAAGAGCCTGGCGAGTTACGAGGTTGTGTACCAGTGTTGGTGAAATCGAGTCAAATCAACATTCGAGGCCTCGAGTCGGAAAATTAACCAATTGTCTCGACTTGACTCGAGACTCGATCGAGTACTCGACTGTGAGAGAAAACGGGCGAGTCGGGGTTCGAGTCTCGAGTACTCGCCGACTCGATTCCGACTCGACTCGACTCGAGTCGGAGTTGAGTCGGATTCGAGTCGTGTAGTGAGAGAGAAGTACCATCTATCATGTGCACAATTTCAATCATATGAGTAGGGTCCATAACGTGGATAGCCGACTTTGTGGAATCTGGTCCAAACTAGGCTTAATGTGACCGTCAGATTCTCAATATCATTTTTGATTTTGGAAGTATGTCGATATTTCCTCTCTCAAGCCCGGGAGAGCTCTCGAAGTGCGCGCACCTCTCCCAGTCAGAAAGGGGAGAGAGGCGAGACTAGAGAGAAAGGGGCGGAGCCTCTCTCGCCTCTCTCACTCCCCCCGCTCTCTCGCCTCGCTCCTCCCGCGATCGAACACAAATCGAAGACAACTATTTAAAATGCAATTTTGTGCTTAAAATCCCTCTAAAATACAAAGAAATCATATTTTCACTGTCCGAACATTGTGATCGTCCTAGAAAGTGTAAAATCCGATGTTTCGTGTCTATTTTCTTGAATTTTAACCTACTCAAAAAAGTCAGATCTACAGTTGCGCCCATAAGTCACCGACCACTTTAAATTTCTTTCATAACTTTTGACTCATGACAGATTTTTGGGTCAACCTCGGACATGTCATAGCATACCCACCGAGTGTTAGGTATATGCCATAGGGATATCACAGAACTCCCTGGTTGTTGCGCAGTGAAGGTGCAATCAATCAAAAAATTTTCAAAAAAAAAATATTCATGAATGGATTTTTCGCGAAAAGCAAACTATCTGATATTTTAGATGAATAGGAGAGCTACCCAGACAAACTTTTTCAAGTTGCTGCTCTATTGCACTTTCGCTACAGAAGTGCTCAAAAATGAGTCCCGAAAAAAAGGATTTTTGTTCATAGACATGCTAGAGACAGTTCAAAGCTCAAAATGATCCTTACCACAATTCCTGATCATACCCAAAGTTCGATGACGATAGCTCTTAATTTGCCCTCAGGGCACGAATTTTTCACTTTTTCACGAGTTTTTCTTCTCCCTATTTTGGATGATTACAATTCTGAGGGAGATTTTCGTTCAAAGGTCTTTCCAGGACAGAATCGCGGCATATCCATGGAATATACGATTCCCAACTTTTTAGCATTTGGATAACTTTCCAGTCTGTGGAAGCCGAAAATCCGAGGTCAATCGATTTTTGACCCAAAAAAAGACCATGATATGACGCCGTTCGCCTTATTTTAGAGCAAGGGTTGGCACAGCTCAAAAAGTCCAATTTTGTGAAACCGACCAATTTTTTTTCTGGTGTATTTTTGTCCGTTGATTACGAATTTCGATATAAGAGCTCATGATGTCATCAATGAAAAAAGAAAAAAAATCAAAAACTTTTTTGTAACAAGTGTGCCTCAGTAGAGCGGTCATAACTCGCTTCGAAATGATGCTAGAAACAAAGCGAATTCATCGTTCGAATCAGGAGACTCAGATGAACATTTATTATGTTGATGGTGTCATTTCACGATCATGCGCTGGAGAAGGGTGGTCGGTTTTCGAAAAATGTTATGCAACTTTCCCAAACGAAGATTCTCCGAGATGCCCGAAAAAGTGATTCTAGTTCATACTTGTACCTAACACCACCCTCAAAATTATAGAAATCTGAGATCGAAATCTGAGAAAAGTTTTTCGAGTATGAAAACCTGCGGGCGGGAGTCGAACCTGCCTGCGTCGGCATGCCAGTCAGACACCATGCCCATTCTGGGGTAGAATTGCATGGCGAACATGCCTGTCTAGTTCATTTTTCAAAATTTTCAAAAATAATTTTATAAAAGTGAACTTTTCGCATATGTCTATGGGAGTGATCACAAGTGGATAGCTCGATCGGGCATGACGAGAGGATTCTAAATATATTTTTCATGCAATATAAGCGTGCGGTTTTCGAGTTATGCGACTTATAGTGATGAGAAAGTGCAAGGGGTCTGTGGACAAAATGAATATGCCCATCGCCTTCACCATCCTCGATAACCCCAAATCACACAGTTTCACAAAATTGGACTTATTGAGCTGTGCCAACCCTTGCTCGAAAATAAGGCGAACGGCGTATCATGGTCATTTTTTGGGTCGAAAATCGATTGACCTCGGATTTTCGGCTGCCACAGACTGGAAATATCCAAATGCTCTAAAAATTGGGAATCGTATATTCCATGAATATGCCGCCATTCTGTCCTGGAAAGACCTTTGAACGAAAATCTCCCTCAGAATTGTAATCATCCAAAATAGGGAGAAGAAAAACTCGTGAAAAAGTGAAAAATTCGTGCCCTGAGGGCAAATTAAGAGCTATCGTCATCGAACTTTGGGTATGATCAGGAATTGTGGTAAGGATCATTTTGAGCTTTGAACTGTCTCTAGCATGTCTATGAACAAAAATCCTTTTTTTCGGGACTCATTTTTGAGCACTTCTGTAGCGAAAGTGCAATAGAGCAGCAACTTCAAAAAGTTTTTCTGGGTTGCTCTCCTACTGATCTAGAATATCAGAAAGTTTGGTGCTCAGGGAAAAATCCCTTCATGAATATTTTTTTTTGAAATAATTAAGATTGATTGTGTCTTCACTGCGCAACAACCAGGGAGTTCTGTGATATCCCTATGGCATATACCTAACACTCGGTGGGTATGCCATGACATATCATAGATTGACCCATAAATCTATCATGAGTCAAAAGTTATGGAAGAAAGTAAAAGTGGTCGGTGACTTATGGGCGCAACTGTACTTCGGACAGGACTCGTTCGATAGGGCATGGTCAGAGCTACACAACAAACTTTTGGGCGAGTGATTTCATTGAGAACGTGATTTGTGTTTTGTCGATCTCGCTTTTGAGTGGAATGGTGTCGAGGGAAAGGGGCGGGGCTTGTTGCCCCTACATATGAGGAAATGGTCTCTTGGCGTAGTGGTTACGCTTTTGTCTATCACGTATTCTCCGCGAGTTCAATACCGCGCGCTCCCCATTTTTGTTGTTGTTTTTTGTCCCACTCTCTGTCATTCATGCCTTTAATTATTACATAATGAAACAAAAGATAAGCAAAAAATGAACCGGGAGCACGCGGTATTGAACTCGCGGCGAATGCGTGATAGGCAAAAGAGTAACCACTTCGCCAAGAGACCATTTCCACTTGGATATGAAATTGTGCACATGAGCGACTCTCTCACTACACGACTCGAATACGAATCGACTCCGACTCGAGTCGAGTCGAGTTGGAATCGAGTCGGCGAGTACTCGAGACTCGAGCCCCGGCTTGCCTGTTTTCTCTCACTGTCGAGTACTCGATCGAGTCGGTTCCTCTGCCGAGTAGCTCGACATTTTGACTCGAATCGAGACTTAGACTCGAGGCCTCGCCGACTCGATTTGACCAACCCTGTTGTGTACTAGTGTTAACCGAGTTCTGTCTGACGAGTACGGGGCTGAGAGCGAGGTTGTGACAGAGAATCCAGAGGTAGCTGAAGTGCCTGCTGTGATCGAGTTCACTGATAAGGGAGTTGAGTAAGCTGTGATCGCCAAACGGAATTTCATCAAGTACGCACGAAGTGCTCGCCAATTTTCAATTTCGTCATAAATTGAAAGTACATACAAATATAGCTCGCATCATTCGAGTTATTGGACATCAGCCGATTCACAGGCGAAGAATGAAATGAATTCGATAATATATAAAATTTTTCGAACATGCATCGGAAAATCCATCCGTTTATACTATAATGATTATGCGTTGAACAACCGCATGTGATGTTCATCCAATATTTTGCTCATTGATGTTCATTCATTATCAAATTTATTGAACTGTTCAAAGCACGGATATTACCAAAATATGTGAATTTTTATTAGAGCTGAGAAGTTCATATAACGGAATTTAAAATCCAAATAAACCGAAAAATTTAGACTCAAATTATTTATAAAAAGTATCAAAGGTAGCAAAAACATGAAAGGGGAAAGTTGGGTGATAACGGAGCAGTAGATCATCTCACTCCACTTTCTTCGCTTTCGGAGCAGTCGTTTTTGAATCGCTATACTTGTTCAGGTAAAAATCTACGAAAAGATACAGGTATGAGATGTTGATAGCCCAGGTAAGCCCGAGTCCAAAATCATCCGACTGGCATGGCTCCTAAAACGACTGCGTAAATTATCGTCCTTTCTAACGTGAGACAATAATAATATTCATAAGAGCAATATAACTCACTCCAAGCACTTTTTGGATGACTGTCATGTGCGACGTTACGTAGAAAAGGTAGGCGAATTGTGCAATCTGGCCGATTGTGATGCACCTGGCGACAATGGGGGGAGGACGGAACTTGAGAGTCGTCACGATGAAGTAGCTGAGAATGAAGAGTGTGCTCATCGTTAAGGGCAACATACAGAAAGAAGTAATATTGCTTGGCTCGTATACATACATTCCAAACAGTCAAACCCAACCTGTACATGACGGTGTGAATGATTGAATTGACGTAGATCGCGTGTCGAAGGCCGGGCGAGAAAGAAGAGTACGTGAACCTGAATGAGGCACCTGCAGGATTCAAACATATATCAAAATAGCTAACACTCATGTTCCAGTGCCGTATTTATCATTTGGACAGCCACAGGTGTTTTTTTCTTAAAGAAGTACTGTCAGCAATGACAACTAGCTTTCTTCCTCCGGATCATACTACTGCGTTTAGCAAGGAAACGACCATGTCCATGATAAACATAGTAGTGAAGGGGGCGGGCCCATTCCCCAGTGAGATTGGAATCCTCCTTTGATCTACCCGTCTCTGCCCTCTGACCTGACCTTTGGCCCCCTCTCCCTACGGTCTCTGGTATCTCTGCCGCTCTAGCCTCTCGTAAAAAGGATGACAGGGAAGGGCGGAAAAGTGGCGGAGGGAGAGAGGGTGCGCTGCGCAATCTCTCGGAGACATTTAGCAGCCCTTTCCCTGATCATCTTGCGAACTGCGAGCGCCCATAACTCCGTCCAAAATAGACCTCCGACCTTCAAATTTTGGATTTCCATCATGGTTCAAGGGATCAATCAGGCTATCGTGTCAGCTTCCCTGACTAAATATTGTTGCCACTCCTCCTTTAAAAGATAAAAGCATACCATGCGGTACATAGCGTCACCGCGTGATGGTAGTAGTGAAGAAATATAAGAGGCTGTTTGCGTAGCACCTGAAAATGGCTTTCATCGAATGATCTTTGGATGAATTCGAAAAGTCTTTGTTATGATAGACCATCAACGAGAGAAATAACTGACGATAAATAGGGTGTCGATGAATTCAGGAAGTCGAGCGATAAGCAAAACGAATAATGCACGACCGTTGTTGCCAGAATATACGCTTTCTCGAGTGGAGCAAAGAGAAGCTGAAATATATTGCCTTGCACAATCAGCAAAGGCAGAAGATCGAAACGGACAAAGTGGGTTTACCCCCGAATCCCTTGTTGAAGACAGAGTCGACGAACTCCGGAGTCATCGTGGCTACACAAACGCCCGAAACCAGAGCGATCGAGAAATTCCATGCCTGCGAAGATTGCTATCTGATGATGAATGGCTCCGCAAAGGCCACTGACCGCCATTGGTAGTTGCAGCTTGAACGGTGCTCTACGTGACATCCAATGCTGGAGGGAGAAAATGGTCATCAAATACAGGATGGACGCCTGTAGAATTAACCATTATCCTCAGAATGGGAAAAATACACGATTCACCTGGAAAGTGAATATGACATGGTCCTCCATCCATCTTCCCGCGCGGTGATGATTGAATTCCTACAAAATGTCATCACAAGTAGTCCTGAGTACTAGATAGTGAAGTGTCATATTCCCAAACTATCATTCACTAGTCAGTTCTGAATTCGCGATGTGGAATTATATATTTTTTTAAATATATAAAATGTGCAGAACCTCTTCAGTAAGTATGGAAATGAGCTCGGTGCTATTGAATTTCATCAACTGCAATCGATCGAGTGAAATCATCGCCGTATCCTGAATAGTTTATATAGAAGAAAAAAGTTGATTTTCAAACAATACGTGGATAAAAAAAATAATGAGCATGAATGAGAGATACACGATCGTTTCCGAATACTTGAATATGTGCAACAAAAACAGAGAGAATTTCCGAGAATAAAATCGTCTTTATATACTTGTTATTGCATCAGATAGTGGAAAAGCCAGCAAGCATTACTGATGTTAATCTACCGCCGTCTTTGCTGTACACTTGCACGCGTGAAGAGCATGTTAGAACGAGTTCTTTTAACAAAGCACTGGATAACTAAGTCTATTTTATTTCCTAAATTTTTTATCTGATTCACATGTCGCATACTTTGATTCAAAATCACTCAGACGATGCTATCGAAAATCTTCAGTGCGCTAGTGACCCCAGGAGATTGACGATCTAAGCTATACAGTACCGTAGAGTCTCCTCACAAACAAGCGAGTCCCGGAGAGTCACATCAGGTTGCATCTAGTCTCAGACCCTTCAAAGTGCGAATCCGACCGACTATTTTTTGCTAGCTTGTTTTCTCATGAGTTTATGGCCCTGTAGGAGTGCAATCAGGATCGAAAGACATGCCATGCCATCGCTTTTCGTCCAAGTCTGTTCACAATTGCGAGCAATTCACACGAAGAACAGCAAGATTCTCGGTATTAATTAAAATTATTACTTTTTATTACTTTTTATTACTCGGTATTACTTTTCCGGAGCGATCGATGATCGAAAGACGTGCATTCACTAGTTTCCCAGATTTCGAACAGATTTAAACGAAGTCACAACGATTTAAACGAGGGGGTAGAAAATTCACAAATCGATATACACACTTTTTTAAAAGCCTTCACAAAAAGAGGTAATGGAGCATCAGTCTGGCACCGACAGAACAACCAGAAACACGGCGGAATTGCATAGTGAGGCAGCGGGCGATGTTTATGAAGAAGCGTCGCTTTGCAAGCTGTCCCGATCATCAGCTACTCTGAAGTGGAAGTAGATCGAACGCGCGATACACCATCGCCTCTGAAATTGATGAGTATTGAAGAAAACAAGCGCTTCAACAAGTTGCGCGGGAGCTACTATTCCCCCTACCTTTACAGGATCGAGCAAAATCGAGATAACGAATTGTTGAATTAACACGTCTCGCGTGATGAGAGAACATGAGGACCACGAAAACTACGTCTTTTGGCTTTGGATCGTGACAGCACGAGTTCGAATCACCACTGGTGCAAAAGTGTGTTGTGATTAGCGTGATTAAGCAAGGCTAGACAACTATGCCTAATAAAAAAAACCTTACTGCGTACCTCTAGCGAGCGTTGGTCAGCAATTACTATGTTATACATTGCACATGTAGTGGTGTACAACACCAACATTTGGCAGGTCCGTGGCATGTCCCACCATGAGGATATTTCGTCTGAAGGAATCGAGGCAATGGACATGGTCAGATCAGCCGCAGTACTCCTCCCATCCACCCCTCCGGCTAGGCAGATGATCGAGAGAGGTACAGTAGCGAGCTGGGGGTTACTGCGATAGTCGTATGGTAGATAGTACGGTAGCCATCCATAACTAATTTAGCTCTGGATTATTGTAGCAGCCTTGAGCTGGAGGGTACGATAACCTAGATATTCACGGCAGTTGTACATTTCTGTGATATTTGCAGGAGTGATCATCGAGCTGTGCTTGGGCTTCAACCTGCACGCGCATTGTCTGTCGATGTAAGTAGTTGTTGACTCTGCACACTTGTGTGCAAAGTAGAGAAAGAGAAAGGCAAATTTAATGGTTGCTAAAATATTTTTTGTTGTTGAAATAATAGATGATAATGTCGCTGGCGTGCATGACGATGAGGCTGTAGATGGAGGAGTCACTTGTGGCAGCCACTATCAATGCGCCTTACTCGATTGGAAGAGCTGAGATCGATAATTTACTTATCACCCCGCGGGACTGGATGATCTAATAGTAGCTAGTTCTACTCTGCATTCGCTCTCGTGGTGACGCTGAGTGTGCAGAATCGAGTGAGCTATGTCACTTCTGCTATCATTAGAATACCACTGGCACACCGCTGTCTAGATTAGAGTCTAACGCTCAAGGATCATTAGGGTAATTTCTAGCTTACCATCCATACGATTCCAGGAGCGTCTCATGGCGTTTTCGCCTCTGGTCGCAAGCCGACCTCATCCTCCTCTTCTCCAATCGATGGGAGAATCTGATCTACCAAATGGGCGATCACTCCGATCTCATATCAACTGTCATCAAAGAGGGAAAGATCATACAGATAAAACAATAGATTGGCGCTTTTGGTTTCCACCTCGCTCTCCATTTTGCACATTCTTACGCCTCTCAAGCTCAGTGTGCATAATGGAGAGAGTCAGAAACGACATCCCCTCCGTAGTGTTGATTGCACTCGTTTCATACAATTCTTTATATCTGTCAGATGTCCATTTTCGATCAATACAGTATGATTCGCTGCTCCGGTTTGATACCGTAGTTGGCTTTGTGGGTTTCGAACAGATCGATCAACTTCTCGCAGTAGGTCGCATGCAGTCTGTTCACCTAGATATTATCGATTGATCTGTCATTCAACTACGGTAATCTCCACCTCATCATCCGTCGGATTCGGATTCTTCTCAACACGGATAGCACCGCCGATCACGGATTCGAGTCGGACTCTGTGCATAGATTGGGTTACGGTAGTCGATATTCTTCGCTTACTGTAGAGGGACGAGCCCTCCCCACGGCAATCCAAGCAGGCTTCTACCCATGAAAAGAGGAGGAGTGAAGCCGAATCGCTTCATCAGATGAGCCTGCGACAAGGAAATTTACTTGTGTTTCAACTCAGACGAAAATTCGATCGAGATTGTCAAGAGGGTAAGGATAGGTTTTAGCTTGTCGATAAGGAACGTCGCTCAATCATTCATTTATTATGCCTGGTTAAAAAAAAGACAAAAAAATGTGACCTGCATGTTCCTTAATCGCGTAGGACAGATGCCTCCCACTGGTCGAAATGCCTCGTTCTCTCCGAAGTGAAACATAGGAACCAGATCGGCACTGAGAAATGATACATGTTATAAGGATATTTGTTATATATCCTCATATTTTCAGGACATCGATATAATTATTTGAATAATGTAATGACAAAAATCTCGTCTTTCCATGATCTCTTGAAGAATGGTCATTCCTCACCCCTCAGTGAGGGCCATTCTAATGAATCCCTTTCTCTCCTTCAGCTTCAGATGATACTTGCCAGGCTGAGTAGCAACGGCCTCGTTGATACCACCAACGACGATTGCTACAGCCTGGCCCTATAAAGAGATCAAGGATCAATCTGGAAACAAGTCCTTGATTCACTGAGAAATCAAGAATAACTATATTTTGAAAGCCTCGCCAACCTTTTCCTTCTGTCCCAAAATCCACTTGAGATTCTTTTTGGAAGCTATGCCTCCACCTACAATTCCCCGATCAATCACTGATTCCTCCCCCTGACCAACCTCCCAGCATGAGCCATTCCCTCCTGAGAGGCCAGTAGAATTGGCCGGCTAGTGTGACTCCCCAGGTCTGCATACCAGGGTAGATCTTGTGGATACCAGACATCTGAATGAATATCTGGTCATTAGTCAGCAATTGCTTTCTTCATTCTGCTCACTATCTCGTCACTCTGACCTATGATATGTAGATTGTGCGAGAGTGCAATATTGGATCCGACAACACGTTTGTTCATGATAAGATAGGGATGCTTAATAACTAGCTGTTTTCATTCTGCATATTTTTTCTTATGCATGAATGATGAGAAAACGGCTGATATTCCACTACATTCGTATTTGAGACCTTTGAAGGTTTTTAAAATTAAAATAGTTTCGATTTAATCGCAAAAAGGAAAACTACATAAGAAGCGAAGGACATGATCAGGCCGAGTGCCGTGGTTCCGTGTGGATGCGATCTGAGAAATGGCTGGTTTCTGTGATCTCTACATTCTGCACACTATCATGTCTGACAAGCGAGATGATAGTATGCGGAATCGAGAGAGCTGATATTTTATCTGACGGCCCCCCAAAGGAAATTCAGTTACCGTACCCGACGATATAGTTCCTGTCCGCAGGGAGCTCGGCTGTTTTTACGATTCGATAGTTGAAGTAATCGGCGCCCCATGACATGAAGTAGACGTGGGTACGGAACCAATGCTGAAGAAGGTCAGATCATATGCCCTAGAGACGAGAATGTGCGCAGATTGAAGAGTAATCCATTATTCGACAATTATAAGGACCATTTGAAAATGTCCGAGATAGAAGAAAAGCTGACCGATGGCATGCATCCCTTCTCTGGCCAGTGGAAGGAAATGGCGAACCATGTGAGGTAGATGAGAACACAGGGGGAGAAGAGGAAGAATTGAGTGTAGCCCACTGAAGATATAAGTAAATTCAATATAGACAGACAAGTTATTTTATTTAGCTAGGCTCGGACAGTAGTGTATAGTCTAGACCAGTGTCTATACGTTAAATTAGGGAAAGAAAAAAGTAATTGACGATAAAGAGAAGCGAGGCAGATCATCCCAGGGGCGATCATCCAGAAACCACAGAAGGCAAAGACGAAGCCACTGATCTGAACAGTTATTGAACTTTGTAGAATTTGAAAATTTAGATTCACACATTATCTACCGTTTTAAAACACATTAGCGTAAAAAATGTGAAATTTAGGAAGCTTGAAACTGAAACCTTTAACCAGTCCCTTATCGCAACCCACTCCGACGTTTCCCTCATTGTGGAGCAGAGATGAATGAACTTCTTCCCAACTTCTTTCCCCTTTTGTTGTTGACCATTCCCGTTCGATACGATCTACACTTTGCCGATTGCATTCTGCTTTCTCTCCAGCTATCTTCGCCTCGTAAGCAACGTTACCAACTTTATTAGTAACATTATTATCGTACATTGGTGGGATCGAATAGTACTCTCCATTCAGCACACTCTTTTGCCGATTCTAGCGATAAAGTGTGCAAAATAGACAGCGTACTAGTCGATCCTGCGCTACCAATATGGATACATAAGAATAGTAAATTCAATGATTGTGTTCGATCCACGAGCCCAGTCTTCGAGTGAGAATACAGCAGGAGAGGGGATCTGCACGAGTGAATGAGGAACTACGTCGCCAGTGGGATATTGACATCTCGACTCAAATTATTCATTGGAAATATCTTTGCGAATCTTCATGACTTGTGAGATAGATCTTCCACAGATAAATGAATGGCAGGCACAGTTTTAAACATCTTGCAATAGTGATTTACCATCGTCCACCATATTGATTATTGATTACGGTATCAATGAACTTAACTCACAACTTATCTTGTGAGTGTACTCCCTATGTGTGAGTGAACATTCACGAGCATATAATGGTTGGATAGCCGCGACCGAATTGATGATATGATAGAGTGAGGATTTCAGTCGGATACAGCACGATTGGAAGCACGGTACGCACATCTTGCACGGTTAATATCTACCGTATCCCTATCGATACTCAGTTACAGTAATTTTTGATAGATGATGGTATGCAATTTCCTACTCGATATAGTGATTTAGTTTCCTCTGAATGATATCAAGCTACCGTGTAATCTATCCGGGGTACAATATTCGATAATCCTACCGTATCCTCGTTCTGCTGCACGATTTCAATGGCTGTGCCGACACTCTGGTCGGTGGTATTGCTACTGCTTGAGTGAAGGGATTGATGAATTGTCTCTCAACTGGTATGGTTGGTTCAACTTCATCGAGGGACATAATGAAGGCTGGCTCCATGGTTCTGGCTAAGTAATCGGGCGTGAGATAGTCCTCCTCCGAGCTTTCCATCGCATCAGAATCAGAGTATTGAACGGCATACGAATCGGTGGGGTTAGATCCTCAATAAAGACACGGTGAGCACATGATCAAAGTAGATTATGAGAGTAAACAGTAGGAGATGAGATTACGCGTTGAATTGTCGTTGAAGGAAAAAGCCATTGCAAATTGAATAGTATTACTTTAAATATTAGAACTGATACGAGAAATGACGATTTATATGGCACCAATACCATATGACTATGTCAATGAGGGGTGTCCGAAGGGAAGATGGCGAAACTAGTTGAAAAGAAAGATTGGTAAGGACTGGTGGAGCATCGATAATGATGAATGGAATTGCCGATTATCCTGATCAGCGCCCCGAAAGCGATACTGATAAATTCTACTGGAATTTGCAAGTATGTCAGTTGATCACGTCGTTATTTAGTTCTCGATGGATGAATTTATGTTTGAATGGTATCTTGTTTCTAGAGCGGAGGTAGATTAGCGAAAGCGATCACCGCAACATTAGATCAAATGCATATCAACCATAGCATAATCGTTCGTGCCCATAAACGGCGCACTGCGCATAAGGTTGCTCAATCTCTATGTACTTTAGTATCTAAGAACTATCGCGTTATGTCGGCTGCTAGACACTATCTATTAGAATAGCTGGCATAAGTGCGCTTAATAATAGAGTAAGATAGTGTCTCGCAGCCGAAACAACGCGATAATTAATTTTGCTCACGTCAGGAATTCATATAAATAGATAATGGAATTGGAATTGGATTGAAAGACAGAGCTGTCTACTTCCCATTCGATTCAACTCTGGGTGAATATGCAGAATATCTCCCTTCATCCCCTCTGGCACACTGTGATGCTCGCGTATCAACACTTTCTTGGAGCGGTTACTCACGCACTTTCCGCTCTTGCTTTTTATCTGATGATAACTAAAACACCTGGCCATGGAAAATCGTTTGTCAAATATCTCATGCTACTACAGGTATTTTTTCGCTAGATTTAAATCTAAAAAAAAGATTAATCGTGTTATATTTAGGTGTTCATCACGCTAAATGATCTCAACTTCGGTATTCTGTACTGTCCAATCAACCTATTTCCTGTTCCTGGGTGGCTTTGCAATGGAATTCTTTGCACTTGGTTCGGCTTCAGTTGCCACTTCGGAAATGTCTGAAGAATCAGAAGTTCCAAATAATCATACGCTCTCCAGGCGATAATGTACTTCTCTTTCGCATTTATATCCGTCTCCATTATTTACTGTTTCCATTACAAGCATGTTTCCATCGGAGAATTGGTCGCGCGAAATTCTGTATCGGTGAGATTTATGATAAATCATTTATCGTATGATATTTTTTTTTAATATCTGGAATTTTATCAGGCTATGCGGCATTCAATATTTCGAGTTATCATACTTGCTGTGCATTTAATTCCATGCGTATTTCAAATTGGACTCTATCGAAACATGGAAAGCGGTCCAGATTTCGTGAAACTTGTGATTGTGATGCTTGTGATTCATTTGTTGAGAGAGAACTTCCAGAACTTTCCTTCTATGTTCTATCTCTTTGAGAATCCGCAATATCGAGCCATGGCATATGATACAGATCGATTTCATGAATACTTCATCACCTTTGAAATCTCATTACTCTCAGTTATTTTTGAACTTTGGATTAATTGTATTTCATTACTCTAGGTGATGATATTTGCGCTTTTGGTGGACGTATATTTCGTGGCGTGCGCATTTTCAAATCTATCGACACAAGTGATTGTGAACGCGATATTTCTCCTTCAGCGAATATAATATTTGTAGAGTTCACTCAGTGAGAGGACCAGGCAGTTTCAGCTACGCATGATGAAGTTATTGATTGTTCAAGTATTAAAAGTTAATGAGGCTTTTTCTAACAACACTGCATTCAGATAACAGTTCCTCTAGTGGTCCAATGGATGCCATCGATGATTGATGGATACTCTATCTACTTTTCAAAAATGGATCCAAGTATTCGTGATTTTTTAAACTCTCTCTTTTAAACTCGCTACACCATACCGATTTCAGATATCATTAACGTACTATTCTGCTTTCAATTGACGCACGGTTTTGTTCACACTACTTTTCTGATACTGACTACTCCGAGCTACAGAGGAGCTCTCATGTTGTCAGTTTGAATTTTTATTTGACTGGAGCATTCTCATAAATCGCATTTCAGTTGGCGAAGAAAGATTTCGATAGTGACACCAAAGGATTCGATAGTGACGCCTCCAGCACATGGTGTCACACCGCTGTCATGAATGCTCCTTTCACAGCTAGACGAAGATAACAGCGATCGATATTTTTCTGTTAAATTTGTTAACGATAACTGCCTCGAACATATCGGGAGCTTTAAGCACCTCCATTTTATATAACGTCGCCAATCTGTTCACTTCGTGTTCAATATCTGTTAATGAAATACTTGGCTTTCCGCTTCATTCGAAAAAAAAAAGTATTGCACAATACGAACCACAGATGCTCAAATTGACACAGCGGGATCTCTGAGGGTAGATTTACGTGTAATAAATTTTAATACTGTGATAAATCTTGCGTACTTTCGAAGTCTGTTGTTCAGTTCCAATCGCTCATTACTCAGTGCATTTAACCATGCGAAACAATGGAGTTTGATAAGTGCGATCGGTAACAAATTTTTGTCATTCCACGTCGAAAATCTGCAACAATATTTGTGATAAATTTGTACCAATGTATTATACAAGCTACGCTGTCATACGTCGCACAATTGTTCATACAAAGATAGTATCATATGTGCACATCATACCAAGAGGCACTGTTTCCATCTCATGAGGTTGTATGTTTTTTCGACATTGGTGTTGTTGCAACAAAACGAAGCACAGACAATTACTCAATTTGAAATGCAATATATGCAAATAGTATGATACGTATGTAGTATCTTCACAAACCAAACTGACAACTCCATCAATGATATCTTTGAAACTTGTTCAATTTTTTCTCTGGATCTCATTCCGAGGGTAGGGTGTATGACCGAGAACTAGACTCTTAGCAAACCATGTCTTCTTATGCGAACATATTCGCTACGCGCTGCTGTATGGAGAAATGGCGTCATAAGCGAATAAATTCCTAAAAGGCCGTTCAACCTATAGTATCTCATAGTCGGCTAAAGTTCGCTCAGTTTAACAGTGATTTGAAGTTTCTTATAGCAGAAAGACCACGATAGTTCTTGTTGATAACGTAGTGAGTTCATAGAAATAGATAATGGATTCGGAATGAGGTTGAAAGACAGAGCTCTACTCAGGAAAGTCGGTTCAACTCTAGGTGATAATGCAAAATATCTCCCTTAATCCCCTCTGGCACACTGTGATGCCCGCGTATCAACACATTTTTGGAGTCGTTACTCACACACTTTCCCCTCTTGCATTTTATCTGATGATAACTAAAACACCTGGCAATGCAAAATCTTTTGTCAAATACCTCATTTTACTACAGGTATTTTTTCGCTAGATTTAAATCTAAAGAAAAGATTTAAAAAGATTTTTAAACATAATTTGTTTTGGGTGTTCATCACGCTAAATGATCTGAACTTCGGCTTTCTGTACTGCCCAATCAACTTATTTCCTGTTCCGGGATGGTTGTGCAATGGGATGATTTGCACTTGGTTTGGATTCAATGGCCACGTCGGAAATGTTCAATGGACAAGTAGTCCCAAATAGTCATACGTTCTCCAGGCGATAATGTTCTTATCTTTCGCATTTATATCCATCTCCATTATTTACTGTTTCCACTACAAGCATGTTTCAATCGGAGCTTTGGTCGGGCGAAATTCCCTTTCGGTGATACTAACAATATCATAATTATTTTCATTTTTATATTTTACAGGCCGCGCGACATTCAATATTTCGAGTTATTATACTTGCCTTCCATGTAATTCCATGCGTATTACAAATCGGACTCTATCGAAATGTTGAGAGCGGTCCACTCTTCGTGAAACATGTGTTTATGATGCAAATAATCTTTTCTTGAAAGAATTTTCCAGAACTTTCCCTGGATGTTCTATCTTTTTGAGAATCTGCAATTTCGAGCAATGGCGTACGATACAACTCTATTTCTAGAATACCTCATCGCCTTCGAATTTTCATCACTCTTTGTAAATTTTGAGCTAGTGGATTGACTATTTAATGACTACTTTAGATTATGATTTTTGCGTCTGTTATGGTGGTATATTTCGTGGCTTGTGCATTTTCAAATCTGTCAACACAAGTGAGTGCTATAGTTTTTTCATCTGCTAATATACTAGTTGCAGAGCACGTTGAGTGAGAGGACCAGACAGCTTCAGCTACGCTTGATGATTGTTCAAGTAGTCGACTCTAGTTTAGGTAATTCAAATAAAACTGCCTTCAGATAACAGTTCCTCTAGTGGTCCTATGGGCGCCATCGATGATTTATGTGTACTCTCTTTACTTTTCAAAAATGGATCCAAGTATTCGTGATGTTTTTAACTACTTCTACACCTTAACGATTTCAGATATCATCAACGTATTATTCTGTTTTCAACTTACACACGGTTTCGTTCACACTACAATGCTGATACTGACTACTCCGAGCTACCGAGAAACTCTTATATTGTCAGTTACAATTGACTTAACACGTTTTAAAATTGTATTTCAGTTGGCGCAGAAAGAGATTGATAGAAACACCATCGCAATCGCAAGGTGGCATCCGACTTTCATGATTGATCTTCCACATCCAGACGGGAATAATTGCGATTGACCCTGTTTGTGTCTTTTAAAGTGCTTGCCTCGAACCTATGTGTTACAGTAAGCACGTCCATTTCATGAAATGATGATATTAATGTATATTTTTAATTTGGTCCTGTTCTGTGACATCGATGTCCGGCCCATACTGGAAAATAACCGAGCCGGTCTCTTAAATTTGTTCCCCTGTTGTTCAATATCCGATCCGGAAATAAGTAGCTTTTCGGAAAACAGTATTCCAAAAAAGAACCATAGATGCTCAAATTGACACATCGGGATCTCTGAGGAAATGAGTGAATAAACAGTGATTGAATGGCTGATTGCTTGTTATGTTTTCAAACTCTCTTGTGACATTCTATTTCGATGCGGTTGCACACGATCATGGGAATTGTTAATGAGAAAGTGATTCAGTACATTTCTTCTACTTCTGAACACTATCACGAATCTGATATGTCTGGCTTTCGCTGTGACGCCAGACAGATGCATACATGGCTTTGAATAATATGATGTTGCTCATCTAATGTTACACTCATAATGTGTGCAGTGCACACTGTGCACTATATTTTTCTCATGAAAAGAAAATTAGATGATGTCCTTCACACACACTTTCAATAAAAATTTTCCAATGCTTTAGATTTGAGAATTTGCATTTTCTGAGTGACTCGTCTAATGCTCAAATTTAAAATACGCTGCTACTTTTCATTAGCACATTTTCTTCGAAGTAAATTGTAATTTTGTATGTTTATTCTTTGCTCCTATCATTAATTTGTGAGAAAATGAGCAAGTGTTTTATGAGATCACAACTGCTTCGCATTCAAATGAAAATATAGAGCAAATACATTGATATTACGAATGACGGAGAGGACACATCACTAGGTCTCGATTCCATCTCTCGCGCTCTACAAACTGAGGCCTCTAGGTTCAGTTATTTCCATGTTCAACAATTAATTTGTCGTCTGAGTTTCCCTGTGAACTTGGCAAGATGAAGAGACAAACATCACTAGAACGGCAAAAATTTCCCGAGAATAATATTTCACGTGCGTTGGCGCTTAATTTGGCAGGGATTAGCCAATTCCGATCCTCCTGTTTTTCATTCCGCATTCATTACGTCATCCGTTATCATCAATGCCGCTGACGATCTCATGTTTCAGTCCATTGCAGTTTCAGTGTTCGACGAGACGCTTTGAGATTTTGAACTCAGTGCATTCTGTTCTTTCTATTGTGGGTTTTGCGTGGGCTTTATCATCACGGGACTTCACTCGATGAATTCCTTCTCGGTTCATTCTCATTCTAAGTGATATTAATCAATTGTGTTATTTCAGCAGTCGAAAATGATCGCTCAAATTCGCAACAATTTCCTGCTCGACTCACAGCTCGAGTACAATTGCAGGTTTTTTTTTGCATTTTGATCATTCTAAATGATAAGTTCAATGCATGTGTATTTGCAGCGCCTTTGATCCCTCATTCGACTGGTCAACGAAAGGCACTCCTCAACCTATTTTTGGGATTATCTGCATGATTTGTGGCTGTGTGTGCATCGTTCCCTACCTTTTCTGTCTAGTGATTATGTGGAGGAAGAGGAGCACTGCTTGCTACAAGGTTTGCTCAGCTTTGTGAGAGCTGCGTTCTCAAATGAAGGCCTAATGCATCTTGCCAAGTTAGACGCCTCAATCTTGCTCTTTTTAGCTTATGTTTTTCCTCGGAGTAAATGACGTTTTCCTGCTTGTAGTTGTTTGCTTTTTCGCCGGAGCCATTTTCGCTACTGTGAGTTTGGTGTTCGTTAGTGGCTTGTAAATTTCAGAATTCTAGCTAAGTAGTCATTTATTTGCAGTTTTAGAAATATCTATTTACAGGGTGGTGTCTACTGTCACAATCCGAAGCTTCATTTTGCAGTATGTATGGCCGCGTTTGGTGAGGTTATGGCAAAATCTCAGTTGAACAATTTATTCAGTTGGCTTTTTCGCCTCTTGCTCGACATGTTTTCTCATCGCACTCAATCGGGTCGTTGAGATGCTGCACATCCAATGGCTATCATGGCTTTACGAGGTTTGCTTACCGATATTTGCATGCATTTGAATCTAATTATCAGGGAAATCGTCCTTGGTACAGTACGATCGCACCGATTTCGCTCGGTGTGTTTGCTGCTCTATTCACTCCTATCGCATTCTTCAACTCCGAACTGCACATTGTCCATTTCGACCCAATGATCAGCGATCGATACGAGGTGAGTTCATAATCATTAGAAAAAAAAATTCGCTGTGAAATATAGCTAGTGGGAAAAGATACTCGTTAGGCATCCTGACTTCCTTGTTCAGTATGCGAATGCCTTACACGCTATCAACAACATCTTGTTTCCCACGGCCTCGTTTGTGCTCTATGCGATAATGATTCTTCGAGTGAGGGCAACAAGTCAGAAAGTGAGCTTGCCCTTCTCACAATCACGTCTGGGATTCATTTCAGACCACGCGAAATGCTGCGAATAGCTCGGTGAATCGTGCGGCACTCGTGGCAAGTTGTTGATGAAAATACCAAGATGAAAAAAAAAGAGGTTTAGAAACAAACTGATAGCTGATATGCTCGATTCTAGATTCCATTCAAATCAGGGTTTCGAATTTAATAAAAACAATATTCAGCTTTCTGTACAATGTGGCGTCATCGTTTGCGTGCACATGTCGACTTGTGTGGGTATGAATTTTCAGTAAAAAATAATAGTCCGACAACTTTCGAATCATTCCCATCAAAGTACATCAAATTGAACGGACATCATCTGGCATATGAGTCGAAAATAGAATATTTCAGGCTATCTCGCGCTTCAATTCATCCCCTCATCAGATATCCTTCGATACACAGCACATTTCGGGTGGATACTACTCCATGGTATCATAATATGATGTTCCTATTCGGTACAGTTTATAGTTTTCTGCTCACAGGCTTGCCACCTTACGTCTACGTCATTTTCAATCGATCAATACGGCGAAGTTTTGTTCAAATGACTAATCCCCCTTCACGTGTAACGACAAATACTATTGCGCCATGACGTTATTTGTTGTCGATACATTTTTAATTATCTGTTACGATTTCGATCGATGAAATGGGAACAGTATGTCATAATGTGATTATATCGATCTCCACATATAGCACTATGAGATAACTAATTTGAGTCGTCGTGATTCGATCACCAAGACGGACATTGATGGTTCTGAAGTAGTAGATCGTTGAAGCGGTCGTGGACATGCCATTCCGAAAGATGGCAAGACTCGTTTGTCGAGAAAACGCCTACTGCAGTCAGGGAAGAACAAATAAGAGATTGGGCGTGCCGAAGTGCTATTCCTTTCAACATTGTTTCCACCTGTAATGTCCGCGGGGTACATAAAAATAGTAGAATCTCCTTCAACGCACTGATTATGAGCAAACAGTTTGAAAAATTCATAATACATATCTATCACGCACTGTGCAATATATTTAGGACTCATGCATGCACTTCTGACGATCTAGGGGATCTATCAGGCATATAGGACGTTTCGGTTTAGTCCTCTAATGCATTAGCTACGCGGCTGACTGAAATTGTGCGAGTGTGTCACTTTCATGGCGTGTTCCAGATTTAACCTTGTTATTTCCCTCGAATGAATGCAAATAGTCAAAGAAGCACGGTCAGCAATGGCCGCAAGCGACTCCCACCTAGATTTACCGGTACATGAAAGCGTCTGCGCTAGGCGCAGTAGTGCGATGCACGGGGATGAATCATCATTTTATTGTCCCGTCTATTTCTCTCTGATCTGGTATAGTGTCCCCTTCTCTACGGTTGCTGGTCCTCCTACCGTTCTAGCCTCTCACCTATTCAAGTAACTAGGACCGAAAAGGATCAGAGTGAAAGGATACACAGCGCAAATATTTATCAACTGGTTCTCCGGATTTCACTTATGCGAATTTCTTGCTCGCATAGTTCCGTTCAATTGACTTTACAATGTTAAATTTCTTCCATTATTCAATAGTACAACAGTCAGATACTGTATAACATGCCGTGGCTACTTATCGCATCCAGATCGATCTGCATAATTGAAGGAGCAGTAGGTGAATGATATCAATCGTTCCCAACTGACAATCATTATTCAGGGGCATTTTTGAATCTATACGTATTCTGTCAAATCGTGCTCTCGAAATCTTCAAGAGACAAAGTCTATAAAGTGAAGATCACGTTGGTTTTCTCATGATAATCCTTTTTTCAGATCGCGATCTCTATTTTTTCACTGCACGGTTTCTTCTTGTGTACCTTTCTCGCAATCATGAACTATGTGAGCATTTCCATAGTGTTCTGGTGAGAGAATTAGATAACGGCCATGAACAATAGAACCCAATGGATGGAAGTTTTTCGACCCATGCTAATATTCATACCTTGAGCGGGTAGCTGACTCAATATGAGAGGTTACCAACAATACGGATCCATCAGGCGCCGAGAAAGCACCTTCATCATCGTAGTTCTTGGCCCTTTCGCTCACCTTTTTCCAATTCAAGTTAGCATGCTGATCACCAGAGTAAGCGTTATCTTGCAATGCAGAATTGCCAGTTGCGATATTGTGTTAATTAAATTTTCGGTTAATTCGAATACTTTAAGATTGCGTTAGTTCTTTCTCCTATGATATGGACGCTCATTCCCGCCACAAGTACTCTTCAGCTGCTAACGCTTTCAAGGAAGTTGGTCAATTTATTTATATTTATCAATAAAAAACTGGGGATTCAGTGACAGCACAGTTTTCAGGTTTCATTGGAATGCTTCTAAGCGAATACTGATCAGCTTTCTATTTCCCTGTTTCTGCAGTACAATAATTGCGGTAAGATCAGCGAAAACATCTTCTAAGAATATATTCGAGTAGAAACAATCGCAGACAATGGTCGAGGAAGTAATTCCCTCAGATGCGTTCAACAAAGTTATGATTCGAATGATCTATGAAGTTTATGAGATGAGTGACAATAGTATCTCAGTCGGCGGGACTATGCGATATTCCGAGCTGAACGTACGCGCCTCATTCCGAAATATGTAATTATGGCCAGCATTTGCTCAGTACGATCGAACATTGACCTACTTCGCCCTCTTCTACGCAGTCATTCCGTACTTGCTTACCTACGCAGCACTCGGAATATTGATCTACCAGGTTATCCTGATATATTTTCCGATTATCACTGCCCACCCTGTACGATTGAAGATACTGAAGTACATTTTCAGTTGATAGGATGAAATTTAGCAGAAAAACACAAATTGAGCAACCGATATAGATTCGAAAACGACTGGCCGCAAGAGGGACAACTCTAAGTAAGAGGACGGTGCGCATGCAGCGATATTTCTATGTGATGCAACTGATGCAGGTTGATATGGTTCACCCACTAGAATGGAATAAACTTCCTCAGACGCTGCTACCACTCTTGATTCTATCGTCACCCTTCTCTGTCTTTGTCTATGGCGTCTTCACGCAGTCTGATCTCGGAATGAGTGCATTGTGGTTCACTTCATTCCTTTGGATCTGCCCCTCGGTCCAGGTTAGTTGCTGATCTCTTAAAGTAGGTGTCCCACCCAAATCTACTTTTGTATATTGTATATTCTGAACTATCATTGTATATTCTGAACTATCACGGCGCCACTAAGATGTTATCGACAGAAAAAATGACCGGAAACAACACTCTTTTCTGTGGCTACCGCTAGAAGGGTCCGATTACGGTGGTCTTGAACAATCAATATCAGGCAAGCGCGCGAAATTCAAAAGCTGATTTCCAAATATACCGTAGCTTTCTGTGTTGGACCATGAATAAAGTAGTCATAGTCCGTGGTCGACCTCACATATGAGGCTGGTCGCGTACTATTCAGTAAAACATGTGCTGAGGTCGAGACAGTGATTTTTCGAAAAACGGGAAAAAGAGGTTCTCGAGGGTGCTAATCACCATGGTCAACTTCATTTTGCATCTAATCGATCAGTGCGGCCAGGCTGCATCCAGGCTGCAAATCACGATTTTCCAGTATCTCAGTTTCTAGTTGAGCAAATAAGCTGAAAATTTGACACGATCGGTAAACGACCATGGGGAATCTAACCATGGTAAAGACGATGTCTCAAAAATGATCTACTTTGTTTAAACCTATACTTTTTGAATATGAGGAGGCAGTGGAGTCCGAATTTACGATCTAAAGATGCGCCTGATCAGGGGGATCAATATTCGTATAAATAGTGTGGGTTAAAATATTGCAATCTTGTTGCTATGACTCATTTTGCGAAAATTATTTTCTTCGGACACTGCGCACTTTGCGCGTCGATTGTGGAATGGAATGAGTTTCATTCCCGATTTCGATATTTATCGCCCGCTGTCTGCGCATTGTCCGAAGAAAATAATTTTCACAAAATGAGGCACAGCAACAAGATTGCAATATTTTAACCAACACTATTTATACGAATATTGATCCTCCTGATCAGGCGCATCTTTTGATCGTAAATTCGGACTCCACTGCCTCCTCATATTCAAAAAGTATAGGTTTAATAAAAGTAGATCATTTTTGAGACATCGTCTTTACCATGGTTAGATTCCCCATGGTCGTTTACCGATCGCTTATTTGCTCAACTAGAAACTGAGATACTGGAAAATCGTGATTTGCAGCCTGGATGCAGCCTGGCCGCACTGATAGATTAGGTGCAAAATGAAGTTGACCATGGTGATTAGCACCCTCGAGAACCTCTTTTTTCCAGTTTTTCGAAAAATTACTGTGTCAGTCCCTTGTTGAATAGTAGGCGACCGGCCTCATATCATGTTTTTGGACCATGATACGGGGGTCATGGTCATTGGTCGACCTCACAAATCATCTTTTCGGACCATGATACGGGTGTCATGGTCATTGGTCGACCTCACAAATCATCTTTTCGGACCATGATACGGGGGTCATGGTCATTGGTCGACGTCACACATCACCTTTTGGACCATGATACCGGGGTTATGGTAAGAGGGTGACCTCTCACATCACCTTTTGACAATGGCAGTTTCTGACGTATTTTCGCACGTAGAAACCGAATTTTTGGATGCGAGATCATGAAAAGACTAAATAAAAAAGTTACATTTGAAAAACCTCAAAAAACGCAAGTTGGCTGCACTAAAAGCGATGTAAAACCACTATGGCAGGGGTAGAATCCTTGATCCTATATACCAAAATGATCAGGAGAGTCTGCTCTTTCTAGTGTTAACGGATTTCTTTGCCCAACTTCCTGTGTCAAAAAACGACTTTTTCTCGAAGACGAAAAAAGATAGAGCCTCGCCCAAACTTTCATTTTGTAGAGAATCAAATTCTGGTTAGGCGACGCGAGATTTCAGCCATTTTCGCCCTTTCCGGACCAGTTTTAATCGCAGAAACAGATTTTGGCGAAATTGACGTCGTGCCGTACCGGGATTCAGAAGGCTCAGATCGAAACTCGGGCTCCACTAATCGATTCAGAATCAAAAGTTACTCCTAGGGCAAGTTTACTCCTAGGGGTTGAGCCTATGTCATGTTTTACCTGTTCCAGACCCCTGTTGTGGCCTTGTTGATCCTACCGCAAACGGCATCATATAGAGGTTGATTTTCGGAGAGCCGAGAGCGAAAGCGCTGCTCATTTGCAAAATCTAAAATGTATTGGCTTACTTTAATCCGATAGTGAAATTGATGATCGCTGCTGAAAAGGCGACGGCGGCCGAGTTGAGAAGGAGGATTGGCGCAGCACTTTGGGCGGTCTGATAGTTCGTTCTTTAATAACTTTCGTATGGTTTAAATAAGTGTTACTGTCATTTTTAGTTGAGTAATAAGTTATGGGGATTGACTCATAGAATATAAAACAAGCATAGGTGTGGCGGCAATTAGAGGCTCTATGGCTCGTTGTTTTTGTTCCTCTCATTTGAGAAAATGTCAAGGGACATAATGCCAGAATATGAGAGGAATCGCGAGAGATTCGAGAGTTCCGGGGTATTAGTGGACTTAGGAAATAGTATCCCCGATTCCGCTGAAAACTGAAACTTAAGTATTTCGAATATTGCTCTTTCAAACTGCGTTTGCCGATTTCAGATATCATGTCTCATCTTCAAGTATTGTTAGGTCAAAGTAGGTACACTATCAAATTTCCTTCCAAAATTGGCCCAGGAAAACAGTCGTAACTCGCTTTGAAATCAATTCTTCTGTATCGGGGCGGTCGGGTTTTCAAAAAAGTAATGTAACATTCCTAATACCGATTTCCCCAACAAGCGCCGAAAAGTGATTTGAGAAATAACTAGTACCAAACTCCACCTCTTAAATCAAAAAGATCAGAGGATAGGAAAAAATTGGGCGCGCACTTTTGTCCGAAAAACCTGCAATTTTTTCAGTTATTCGAGGTTTTTCAAGCATAACTTTTTTCGTTCATGTTTGCATGAGTTTTCATATCGAAATTCGAAATCAGCGAGCTTAAATACACCAGAAACCTCTATAGACATATTTTTTCGAGATAATTTTTTTTCTACGTTGACCACTTTTTCACCATGTGGTCCCCCCTTTGGTCCGTTTTTGGTCGAAAACTTTTTGTCTCAGAAGCATGTCCCTATAGGATTTTCTGGTTTAATTTTGAGCGTAGAAAACGAATTTGTGATCTAGAGCTCAATAAACTTCGAAAGAAAAAAGTTATGCTTTGAAGAAAATTCCAAAAAATTAGTTCTGGATTTTGGCCATAATTTTTTTACCTCGAGGTTTCATGAGCTCTAGTTAGTGAATTCGTTTTCTACGCTCGAAAATACTCCAGAAATTCCTATAGCGATTTGATTCTGAGACTAAAAGTTTTCGATCAAAATCGGACCAAAGGATGGTGAAAAAGTGGTCAAAGTCGAAAAAAATGTTATCTCGAAAAAATATGTCTATAGGAGTTTCTGGTGTATTTTGGCGAGCTGATTCTGAATTTCAATATGAGAGCTCATGAAAACATAAAAGAAAAAAGTTATGCGTGAAAAACCTCGAAAAGCTAGAAAAATCGCAGGTGTTTCGGACAAAAGTGCGCGCCCAATTTTTTCCTATCCTTTAATCTTTCTGATTTAAGAGGTGGTGTTTGGTACTAGTTTTTTCACAAATAACTTTTCGGCGCTTGTTGGGGAAATCGGTATTAGGAAAGTTACATTACTTTTTTGAAAAATCGACCGCCCCGATCCAGCGCATGGACGTGGAATGGCATCATCAACAGAAGAAATGTTCCGCTTCGCCTCCTAATTCGAATGCTTATTTGGAATTGTCTCTAGCATATATTTAAAGCGAGTTACGTCTGTTTTCCTGAGCCAATTTTGGAAGGAAATTTTATAGTGTACCTACTTTGACCTAACAATACTCGAAGATGAGACATGATATCTAAAATCGGCAAACGCAGTTTGAAAGAGCATCATACGAAGTACTTGATATTTTCTTTTCAGCGGAATCGGGGGAACTATTTCCTAAGTCCGCAGGGCTCTCGAAACTCTGGCGATTCCTCTCGTATCAACGTAATCATCTGACAGCAGAAACACATTAGACGCCACTTTCTAATACACTATTTATCAGCATGGGATGCATAGGCTTTGCATAGGCTGGTGCAACTTGTTTCCGATCAAACTTCGGACACCGAGGCCGAGAAATGACTTAGAGTAACGGATGGTGTCACTTCCTCACGCCGTGCACACGTCACTCGACGCCAGATATCAACAACGAATCTGAGAAGTTGTATTTTCAATCTACTGATACTCATACCTTCTGTAGGGCCGCAAGAATAATAGATTTATTAGAGTTGAACCGAGCGTGAATGTACTGCCCAACTGCACAATTGCTCATTGAAATTCTGCTATGACTAGTCAGTCTATTGTTGAAGTTTTGTTGGTGTTCGGACTCATGAGGATTGTTAACATGGCTGCGGTTCAGAAATGAACATCTATTTCGAACGTCATTAGACCGACCAGAATAGGCATTCGTTGCAGCCAGGGCGAATGAAGGACGTCAAGAACTTCGAGAAAACAAAGGCGCAAATTTCGCCGATCGGTAGAAACATTTGAGCGATGAGTGAGTGGAGAATCATCTGATGTCGCCTGCGATCTGGAGTCGTCAGAAGACAATGACGAGTTTAGCCTGGCCCAAAAAGTGAACTAACCATTATGTTGATACTTCTGACCAAAGCGCGCAGAATAACCATCACGCATAGAAATCCGGCTGAGTAGAGGATGAAAGCCGAGCCGAAAACCATCCGAACGAAGCCGCTTGATTCATTGAACCGTAGAGCACTAACGGCGCTGTCAGATTTTGCCGAATTATGCGGTCCGAATGTTCCGATTGAGTAAACCGCCAGCTGAACATACTTTTAGAACGCAAATTCATAAGTGTTGGCCTACAAGCAGTATAATACTTGGCGCTGCGGCAAGCGAGGATAAGAGCCAAAGACGCCCGCGAATGTTATGGGCATCAGTCAGAGTAGTTCTTCCCAGCATCCACCATCGAAATGCAAATTATATGAAGAGAAGAAAAGTCGACTGGGCAGATGAAGCCGCGTGAAGCGCTGTATTTTCTTTTCTTTCCCAGCCTTTAAATTATTCTTTATAAACCTATTGCGAAATGACAGAGCCGTGCTCCACCTATTCTACATGGCCCATCGAAGAATAGTAGTAGAGTCTCATCACTGTATTCCAGCCTGAAGCAGATAAAAAAATCGATTTCAAGTATTCGCCCACCTCAGTCCTGTTGAAAAACTAGCAATGGCCGCTGCCAAATCTACGAGAGACTTGTTCAGAAGGAGCACAGAGTAGGAGTTGAGTGCTTGTCTTATTATAAATAACTAAATTACTTGATTGTTCGAGAATAGCTCAAAAGAACCTGAGCAGGACGATCAACGTCGCTGATGCAAGAATTGCACTGAAATCGAGCACTCCGAAAAGCAGAAGAGGATCGAGATCGGCTACGTCCATTGCTACTAGTCAAGCAATCGCTTAATGTGTTGCTCATCTGATATTTTCGAGAGGAAATGTCAAGGGAAGTTAATGGTAGAAAACATGCTCGCACATGGCAACCAAACATGATATAACAGCCTCGTATGTGAGAAAACAATGAAATATCACGTTTAATTTGGATCTTTCAATCGCGTTATCTACAAGACCACACTCAATTCGCGGAGGAAGATAAATGATACCATCCAAATCGTATGCTCATAAAAGTAAAACTTTTTTTCATGAGCATCGATTTTAGAGATTTTATCATTAGGATCGTGGCACAAGTGCGCCCGATAAATATTGCATTTACTGGTTTACCAATACATGTCCTTCAAGATATCATCCAAGGACAGAAAGTGACCGTGAACAAGCCGCAGTTCTATGTTGTTGTGTTTTCTCGATGCTACTTTTTTCATCCCTACCTTCATCGCTTCGAACTGATTACGGCAAGCGCCGATACAGCTTCGATCCCGACATGATTCCGTTCTGCCTCCCACTCTGTAATAAACTGGCACTAGATTGATATGAGTTTGGGATATCCTCTAGTTCTATGGCTCTCACATTCGGCTCTGACATGAGATCTTTCGTTCGATGGCTCTGACATTCTGACATTTGACAGTGGCTCTGACACATTGACATTCGTGCATTTTTTCGCTGCTTTTTTTATCACAGAATAAGAATATGGCCAAATTTACGTCGTGCGATAGCACTTCGATTCAGCGTCAAAAGTTACAGAACAAACTGATGAAAGCTTAATCGATCTGTAAATTAGTAAAGAATCGTAAGAGTTTACTGACCAGAATGCTCGATTTATCTATATTTTTTGTTAAGCAAACGACAATTGTGAGTGATTGTACACTGCAACTTCTCAAGATGGTAATATTAATAACCACCGATCCCGATCATTGGTCAAATCTGGTGCTGCTTTAACGTTCACGTCTGATCAATTGGCGAAGAACTTGAAATTATCACATACTGATTGTTTTATTTACATCAAAGAAGAACATTGCATATTGCATGATTATCGTTTTGAGAGATTTTATCACGAAGATCGTCAATGTCTGCACATAGTCCATGGGATAAAGATGGATTAGCATCGACCGAATCACCGAAACAAAGGAAGGCATTGAGCACGCAATTCATGGACAGAAAGTGACCGTGAACATGCCGCCTTTCTGCACGCCATGGGTCTGAAACGTGTTGTTTCTCGAGAATCTGCGAGGAACTCTGTTCCCTACCTTCATCGCTTCGTACTGATTATGGTAGGCGCCGAGACAGTTCCGATGACGGCATGACACGGTCCTGCCTCCAACTCTGCAACAAATGGGAAGTCAGATAGCATGACGGATCAAACGATTCGCATTCTCGAAATCCCGTCAAAAGATGAACCGATATTTTCTTCTCTGTATTCAAACAGATGCTCATGCTCACCTATCAGTTTCGATCATAATAGGAGTGCTGAAGCCGCGCTTGGCATCTATATCATAGAGGTCCATTCCATTCCACCCATTGAACTTGATCTCAGCCATGTCCATTCCATCTTCTTCCCCAAACTGGACCGATTCATTCTCGAAATTCTCGCTCATCTCAGACTCCCCTGGATCCAGCATCGATTGCTCATCCATAGCGTGTCCCGTTTCCTGACGCATTACCTGCGATACAATAATCACTTAATGACTGCTCAAAATGTGTTATCATTTATAATATCATCAATTCACGCATTATTGGAGACATTATACCACATTATTTTCTCACCCAAATTATTGGTTCAAAAATAAGTCCTTACATGTATTTGATGGCCGCAGTGATTCTGGAATTTGACCCGAGTTGACCAAGCAAACTCTACTATGAGAAGGATGAACACGGATCGCATGACGAATTGATATCTCGACCTCGTTTCGATCCCTTTTGTATCCCCATAACTTTATCGCAAGTGAAAGCTGTGCTCCGTATTTACCATTCTTTGTTATCGGTGGTCACTTTTACTTCGTGGTAAGAATGCAAAATAGCTTCAGTGAGAGGATCAGCAAATGGTGAGTGAAACAAGGACGTCTGAAGTTGATCAAAGACTAAGTGTTAGGTGCAATTATCAAATTGATACAGCAGATGATTCAGAATGAAAAGGAAATTAGACAAAAAAGTAACAGTAATATTTCGATACATTTCTTTTTTTTTTCTTTTTTTAACTTCATATCGGAATGCATATTTTTCAACAACAAAAATTAAGAGACCGGCTCGGTTATTTTGGACCACCCCCCGGAACCGGTGAGCTAGCAATGAGAACCAGGGGCACACGCTTATTTGATAAACCGTTGTTTATTTGTGGATACTGCCTTTGCGAGGGGAGAAATGATATTTTCCATGAAAAATGGTCGAAAAATCATATTTTCTCAACCGATCGAGATCGATCTAATTTCTCTTTTGCGTTAACTTAGGGGTTGCCCTCAGGCTCTAGAATAAGTGCTATGATCGATTATTGCTCCAAACAAAAATCACTTTTTCGAATTCTATTTTAATTTTTTCGAAGTTTTCTGCCTATTTTTGGCGAAACTCTTGGACGACACCATATACGTTTTGTAGCCCTTCCAATTTTACATCGGATCCACCTATTGTTGGGTCTATCGAGACATACCGTTTTCTAAAATTTTTAACTCAAAAATGAAAAAAATGCTCGATTTCAACTGTTTTTCAAGCATAGTTTTTTCTTTCATGATCTGACGAGCTCTGACACCCAAATTGGAGTTCTACTTATAAAGTTACGTCAGAATAAAATATGATCAGATTTTTCCGAGATGCAAATTTTTCCACTTGTTTCATGACTATGGTCATTTTTGACTCAAAAAGTCGAAATCTCTGAACTATCTGGCTATATGTGTTTCCGACGTATTTTTACCCGTAGATGTCGAATTTTGATACTAGAGCTCACCAAAATGCAAAGTAAAAAAGTTACACTCGGAAAACTTGTATTTTTTTAAAAATTTTTAGAACATAACTGTTTTATTTTCCATTTTGGTGAGCTCTAGTATCAAAATTCGACATCTACGGGTAAAAATACGTCGGAAACACCTATAGCCAGATAGTTCTGAGATTTCGACTTTTTGAGTCAAAAATGACCATGGTCATGAAAAAAGTGGAAAAATTTGCATCTCGTAAAAATCTGATCATATTTTATTCTGACGTAACTTTATGAGTAGAACTCGAATTTGGGTGTCAGAGCTCGTCAGATCATGAAAGAAAAAAACTATGCTTGAAAAACAGTCGAAATCGAGCATTTTTTTCATTATTGAGTTAAAAATTTTAGAAAACGGTATGTCTCGATGGACCCAGCAATAGGTGGATCCGATGTAAAATTGGAAGGGCTACAAAACGTATATGGTGTCGTCCAAGAGTTTCGCCAAAAATAAGCAGGAAAAAAAACAAAAAATCAAAATAGAATTCGAAAAAGTGATTTTTGTTTGGAGCAATAATCGATCATAGCCCTTATTCTAGAGCCTGAGGGCAACCCCTAAGTTAACGCAAAAGAGAAATTAGATCGATCTCGATCGGTTGAGAAAATATGATTTTTCGACCATTTTTCATGGAAAATATCATTTCTCCCCTCGCAGAGGCAGTAACCACAAGTAAGTGACGGTTTATCAAATACGGGACCAAGACCCTCTTGACACTCAAGCGTGAGCCCCTGGTTCTCATTGCTAGCTCACCGGTTCCGGCGAGGGGCCGAAATGCTCCAAAATAACGGAGCCGGTCTTTTAAAATGCAATACCATTTATAATGTTATGCCTTAAAATATCGAAATTTTCTTCGTTCCAGTACCTGTTGGTTGTTTTTCTGTAGGATAATTTTTCTATGACGAGAGGGAAGGTTTCTTATTCAGCAGGATTGTATCACATTGGGGTGTCCCAAAAGTCTTGTTTTTTTGAAAAATATTTTTTCAACTGTCAAGAACCTTATTGAATCCTGTTAAGCTGCGATTGATGAAGTAACTATGGACCTTCAACTAGTGAAATCACAGCAATTCTGAAGAACTACGGTATGTAGAACAGAGCACACAAAAGCCGTTCTCCTTTTTGTGAATAGATAAAAAGCACTTTATTGTCTCAAGCAAATAGGGAGTGGTCAACAAATAATATGCGCGCCATTCCGGCTTCCCATCTCGAATTGCATCATAATTACGAAACTTGTCATTTCCCACACATTTTTCAATTTTTTTCCGATATTGATGCCGGAAATTGATCAAAATATTTTCAAATAAATCAAAACGTTCAACCATCAACATTTGAGCGCAATCGAAGGGGATACAAATATAAAAATTTAATTCGACCTCCAAAATGGGACTGATTTTCAAATTTTCTGCCTTATTTCTGAGTTCGCAAAATATATTTCTGGTTTAAAAATTTTACTAAAAAGTATGATACATATTACTACTACAGTATTTGTTTGGGCTTCGGAATCTCAACCGCCTCTGAATTATAAAAATTCAAAGCTAGGTCGAAAAACATAAATTTTCTTTTCTTTTAAAAAAAAATACAATGATCAGATGATGTTATATCATCATCTCGTGACAGAATACAACATCAACATCTGTACAGTGACTACAAAAGCCTCTTGGAAATTATGTCTAGACTATCCGGATTCATTACTGATCATTCCCGTTTATCATGTCTCTTCTCAATAAATTTCTTCTTTTCTCTAAAACATTTGCCATATATGGCTGCGTCTACACTAATGGACAGAGCAGCGTGGGAATGGGGGGGGGGCGGTTAGAGAGGCGGAATTAAGGCTTCCAACTTAGAATGTCAGAGAGCGACTATTGATGATTTCCTTGTCTGACCTTTTCCCATTCCGGTCTCACTACGATTACGAAATGAAGTGAACGCATAGGGGGCGTGTTGCGTTCAGATTTAATTTTGGTGTGGATGTAGAAGGATGTCTGATTAGTGTACTTTGAACACATTCCTTCCATAAGTGCGAAAATTGATAATGAGTTGCTTCCATGCCGCTTGCGGAATTTTCGCTTGCGGAGTTGATCTCGGAGCACTCATGTTAATTTTCTATTCCTTCTTCTATTATTCGTTACGTTTCTCAGGAATTAATTTTTACTAAAGCATTCGGTTAGAATCCCTTTGGAACGCGAAAGGACTGTGGGCAGTGCTTATTTTGCGTTAAATGCTACAATAACGTGCACTGTTAGGCGAACAAGTCAAAACAAAGTACCTTTCCTTCTCTCGTTCACCAGAGCATGTTAGTGAAGCAGTGAACGCGAAATGAACATTTCCAACAGTTACAAGGGCATTCTTACCGACTTCTTTACCACAAATTCGTTTCCGAGATATGGAACCAATAACAGACGAAGGAACAGACAATTAACATGACTGCTCCGAGATGAACTCCGCACACGTCACCCTTTCTTATTTGGCCTTTCTCGTTTCGTTTGTGTCTAATACCATTCATCTATGATTCTTTGGATTAAAACAAATGTATGTTCAGTAAGAATAACCCCACATTTTACTCAAATGGATTTTCCCCATTGTTTTATGAATGAGTTTGCTTTGAGTGACCAGGACTTATAATCGCTTTAGCTTCGCATGTCCCCGCGGAATTACTAAAGACTAGATATGGCAGATCTCATAGAATTCCCTGCATCGGAGCATGTACTATCGGGTTGAGGAATAAGTAACGCTCGTTTTTCCAATTTCAGATTATGACCTCTCCCGTCTTTCTAAATTGTGCAATTATATTCCGGTTTTTGATGATCGATAAGGGCTTGGATACTCTCTTTAGCGCACACTATATCATATATCTCCGATCATTTAGGCGATCACAATGGCTGGCTCCATAGTGAGTGACTGGAGCGCACTAGTGTATAGGCCAGCACCTTCGATCCTCAAGGTAGACAAATAAGTTAAGTGAACTGCAATTTTTCACGAACGTTCCCCTTGAAACGTCTTTAAAAATACAACAATGAATCGAGCACCATTCTCACTTCACCATGGAAGAGGTGTAGTATCGGGCTGCTCACCTGAGAATGTGTGAATTTACCGAACAGTTTCCACGTTAAATTACACAATTTCGAAAAAAATCTAAAATTTTCGAAAAATATCAGGTACATTGAAATCTAAATTTCTCTCCTACACAGGAAGCGTGATATTTCTAATAATAACGGCTATGGTACTCGAGCATACCCTGAAAAAATGCTATAAAGTCAACTCGTTTAGATTTGATTGGCGGGAGATATATGAGCCCAAACACGATGCTCAAAAACGAGCGTTACTTATTCCTCAACCCAATAGAAAGGTAGCGAGGGTTGCTTATTCCACATGTTTGCAACTGCAAAGGTATTTATTGGCTCAGATACGTCGAACATGCTACATTCAATCAAACATGTCCATGGAATACGTTCCCTCGTTCAGGAAGAATGAAGTCTATCCAATAGTTATCTGATTCGTCGATGATCATGATTTTCACGCTCTTACCGATAAGTTTCCCCATTCCTCCGACGCGCATTTCATATACAAACGCCTCTATGCACATTGATGGTCAAAGCAGCTAGGGAGGGAGGGAGAGAGACGGTTAGAGAGGTTGAATGCTTCCTACGCAGTGTGCCAGAGAGCGACTAATGAAGATTTCCTCGTCTGACCCCGTCCCATTCCGCTCTAACACTCTAATAATGAAGCATTCTTTGCAATGAAGTGTAAATTCTCCGGATCTCATTGGGGGTGTGCTGCTGGCTACGTTTTAGTTTGAGGCCCTTGGGAGTCTTCGTGCGCAGGCTTTTATCCACGTATTTGGGACAGTTTTTTTTTCTCAAAACCCCTTACTTATTAGCTTGCGGAGTTGAAAACAACAAACTCTCCTTCCTCGCCCATAGCAATATATTTCATTCCTCCCCTTGTTCTCTAACTATATCTTCCAAACAGTGGAAAATGTTGTACAGATGTTACGCCGATTCCACGAGTATCCCCCTTTTTGGAGAATATCTTATCCAAACGAATAATACGACAGCCATGTTTGTTTTGCTACAAATCAATCCTACCGAGTTTCTAATGAGGCAGGTGCTTCGACGCAAATGAGTTTTCTTGCAGTAATTCACATTTGTTGGTGGTTGCTGAAGGACGTATTACTGGTCCGTTTGGATTTGATGCCCGATTTCCGCATTTCTCGAGTTGCATTGCTATTTTTGCATTTTCACGTATCTTCAATTTAAAACGTGCTTGTTTATCTGCCGCGAACTTTCAACTTCAATAATTCAGCGCATTCAGACTCGTTCAAGTGTTTTTCAAATTCGTTCATCCTCCTATCATGTAAGTCACGATTTCGCTTGTAGTCCGCTCAGCACCTGACATCATCTTCTCCAGCCCTTCTTCCTTGATCCTTTCATTTGTGCTTCTAAAATAATATCATCCTAGAGGGGAATATCATGTGCATCGATGCGAAAGGTTATAATTTCTGTGTACGAGTTTTAACGAATTGATTCGACCCCGTCATGCATGGCTGTTTAAAAAGCAGAATTTTAATTTTTCCTCTCCGAATTTTAGTGGTCTCTGAGGTTTTGTTTTGAGAATCAATATAATCTCTTGTAATCTCTTTAGCTTCGCGTGTCCCTAAGGAATGCCAAAAGTCTGGGTGCTGTAGATCACTTTGAGTGCACACCAATTGTACTTCATGAGGTCCATTGTCCCGTGCCGAATGACGATCTAAAGCTCGAATCTGCCACAGTTTCCCACGCTCCCTAAACCGAAATTCCGCGTCTTCATTGGATGCATTCTGAAGAAAACGTGCGTCACTAGTTCGGGAATGGGTGCATTGAGGGGTAGAGAAATTAAGTCCGCGAAGATGTTCGACAACTACAACTATTTCGTGCTAAAAGATGTCTTTTCAGCAAATGCATGACTGCTATTCTACTCATCAGCTATTAGTTCGGCCTAATTGGAATACATTTCAATAGTGTATTTTATTCAGCTGTAAAAAGATAAATAAAGTGACGTCTACCCACAATTCCTTTCGCACTTTTGGTCAGATCCGTATTCAAGATGCGAATTGAGGCGGATATTTTCACATCCAGACTAGGTTGAGTAGATAACGGAGCGAGGCTTCTTAGTCTCTATCTTTGCACCATTCACTTCTGTTAGTAGATACTAATGCATAAAATATTATCTGAATCTGCTCACTAGTATGAGGGAATGCATGGTAAATTGTTGCCCAAGTTCATCCATTCGGTGTATTTTTATAACATGCTTTGCACAAATCATTGCCGATTTGAGCACGCGATATTCCTGAAAATGTGACGTTCGAATGCTATTTTTGAACTGCCACTATTATCATGCTGAAAACGTGTTTGCAAGTGGGGTTCCTCTCAAACGCTTCTAACATCTAACTACAAATGGAGGGCTTCGACACTTCCGGCACACTCCATTGCTCTTTCTAGACCAACCGATGCATACGTGAATCGTGCTAGGAACGCTTGTTTTTGAAGTAATCTGGAACCCGGTCAGCGGATAAGGCACATGTCCACTGTTTTTCACCTGCCCTCTTTCACAGATTCTTTCATCAATTTTTCGCTACGTTCCGACATGTAATATTCCCCGTTTCAAGTCCTGTCCCATGCGCTCTCAGATAAGCCTTGTTGACTGGGACTTTGATCGAGGGTACACACGGTCCGAGTACTATTTCCTGTGCGAACAAATCGTCTGGTGGTGTTTATTTTGGCGAAGTAGTCGTGCCGACGTACCATCCATCTTTTTTGGTTTGTTGTCTGTCCATTTCTCACGTATCGCTCGTTCCTTGCTATTTTCCACGACAAGCAGCTCATTGTTTTTCTTTGCGATAGTTATTATTTGCACTTGCATTCAAAATGCTGTATGTAGATTAGTGAGCGTGGGAAGTGACAGAAAATATATGACGAACCGTAATCATCAAGTAATATGGTAGTATGCATGGCAATGCATCCTTTTATCCGTAATTATCATTCCACTCCATCGTAACCGAGATTCGAAATGAAACGAGTATTAGCACATCCTGATTTAGTTGAGCAGAGAACGAAGAGAAGATTCTTGCTCTCTGAGAACGAGCATCTTATTTTCCTTCCTGAAGTTGCTAATGCCGAATATATTATTCATATCTGCTAATATGTGAGAGGCAAAGTATGAACTTCTGCAGTCCAAGGGCATTCATCCAGGGTTTTCATAACATGCTTCGTATAGAGCAGACCCGATTTGACTACGCTATAAGCCTCGATGAATGACGCCAAGCAGCAAAAAAACGATTCACTACGATCACGCTGTACTTTGCAAGTAGGATTTCTCCGCCAGGCTTCTCACTTAGTGGGCTTTGCACATCCGGCACTGCATTGCTCTTTGTGGACTGAGCAATGCACGAGTGAGACGAGATGGGAACGCCTCTTCGCATGGGAATCTCGTGCCGAGCCAGAGGAGAAGGCCTATTTCCCACCTTTTTCACCTGCCCCAATTAATTTTGAACCTGCCCCACGGTTGCAATATCAGGGATTGCCTGCGCGTCAACCTGTGATATTCGCCTATTCAAGCAACGCAATATCTCGTGTTCTCTGCGCCTTGTTTGCGTGGACTCTGATCTCACGAGAACTCACGGTCCGAGAGCTCTTTCCGGTGCGAATGTTCATTTTGGCCGTTTAGTCGCGCCAATAGACCGTCCATCAGTGGTATGTCTATTTCTCACGTACGACACTATATCGGAAATGCATTTCAGAAATGCTTAACGACAGGTAGCTCGTTTTGCGTTAGTTTTTTTGCACTTGCATTAGAAAAACTGTTGTGATTTCACGTTTCCAAATAAGACTAATTAGATTAATTAGATTTCATTTCGCAAATAATGAGCGTGGGAAAATGTCAAAAATAGAGCAACCCGTCAGATGAATATTTTCCTTATTCCAATAAAGATTGTCAAATGTCATCCAACAATCACGGTGTTGCAATTGCTAGATTACTTATGTTTCTCGAAAAGAAAGAAAATCGAAGTAACTTATCTTCGCTTGACACAACAGTTTTGGAAATTTTGGAAAAGAGTTCCGGACATACTTAGCCATGGATTATGTCTTGCCATTTTCTTGAGTCCCTACGATTATTTATTATTTTATCTACGCTCGAGGCGCAACGGGATACGGTAGTAAAATAATGATGTGATTATGACAAGAACGATGTGACTCTCCTCTCAATGAGGATAAGATGGATAATTGGGGGGAGCAAGTATAAATACGAAGATATAATCCGCTGGTTCCATCTGTCTTTCTTCTGGGTGAGGGAAACCGAGGAGGAGAAAACTCGGGCACCAGGTAGACTATACTCCAGAACCAGTTTCATAGATCTCTAAAAGGGGGGACTATTAGGAGGGGGAAGGGGAAGGGTTGATGTAGATTTACTTGACGATCGTTGAAGGAGGGGGAGGGGTGAGGGGAATATAAGGGTTAGAATATTCGAATATTACTAGCGAAAGATGTATTTACTAAAGTCGAAATCTAATTCACGTAATCTCTTCTTATACACATAGACACTAGACGATGAATGAACATAAGATGGTAAAGCATTCAAGATTCTAGCGATTCTACGTGAGAAACAATGATATCTAGGTGTGGATTTGGTGTGTTCAATATGTATTCCAAAGTTATTGGACCGTAGTCTAACTGGGGTGAACGTGAAGAATCTATTACGGTCGAGAATGGTTTCTCCATTCATAATTCTACGGGCCAGAACAAGATCAAAGATGACTCTCCTCTCAAAAAGCGCTTGAATACCGAGATGAGACAGACGTTTAGAGTAGGAAGGTAGAGCATGAGGATAGGAAGGAGACGGAAAGCAACGATAGAATAGGATTCGAGTGAACTTCTCTTGGATTTTCTCAAGCTTCTGACTCTCTTTTTTGAGATAAGGGTTCCAGAAAGGACAAGCAAACTCGAGATGAGGAAGAACATAGGTGCGGAAACATTTGATGAGGATATCAGGATTGTTAACAGAAACTGCTCGGAGCATAATATTCATAACAGTAGTGGCTATTTTAACACGAGCATCAATGGATGGAGCATTTAAAAGAGAGGGGACAACTTGAACACCTAGGTCACGCTGTTGGGGTACGGTATTGAGAATGACATTGTTGATTGAGTACTGGGGTACAGGAGAGGAGGAACCAATATGGAGATGAGTACACTTAGACTCGGAGAGAGACAATTGGTTAGTGATAGTCCACTCGAAAATGGCATTAAGTGCATACTGTAACTGGGATACACGAGAGTTCATGGTATCCAGAGAATATGAAACATAGAGTTTAATGTCATCAGCATAGGCTTTGATAGTAACATCCGGAAATGAGGCAAGAATATGAGTGATATCAGAAACATAAAGAGAGAACAAGATCGGTCCTAACACTGATCCTTGGGGGACACCTGAGAGAACGGGGAGTGATTGTGATACAGTTGAACCTAGACGGACAGAGAAGTGTCTATCAGTGATAAATGATGATATCCAATTGAGCAATCTACCATGAATACCATAATGTGAACATTTAGAGAGGAGTTTAGAGAAGGAAACAGTGTCGAAAGCACGAGAGAAATCGAGATAGATAACGTCAGTGTGTTGCTTACAAGAATGTGCACGAGTCCAGTCGTTCTCAGAATCTAGAAGATTCGTGAGGACAGACGCACCGGATCGATAACCATGTTGATACTTAGGAATAATGTCAAAACGGTACAAGTATGGTGCAAGTTTCCCTTTTACAAGGCGTTCCATTGTTTTGGAGGCAGGAGACAATATCGAAATCGGACGGTACGAATCAGGAAACTGGGTATTCTTTTCTGGCTTTGGAAGGGGGGTAATTAGTGAGTGCTTCCACAAAGAAGGGACAATACCAGTTTGCATGCTGATATTGTAAATGTCACAGAGGGGTAGGGAAATAGCATGTGCACATTTACGGAAAATAATTTGAGGAATGTTATCATGACCAGTAGAGCAAGAAGGAGAGAGTTGCTTGAGTGCCTTATATACATCATGAGGAAAGAATGATACATTACTTAGGAATGGAGGGAACGGATGCGAGGGAATAGTGGGGACAAGACCGTCATCAATAGTGAAATGAGAAGCAAATCGAGAGGCTAGGTGATTGGCAATGTTCAATTCACCGGATACGGTAATACCAGATGAGTCAATAAGTTGTTTGGGGATAATTGACTTGGGTTTAGTCAGGGTACGGATGTGCCGGTAGAGATCTTTAGAGTTTTTCAGTTTTTTATGTTCACAAAATTGATTCCATTTTTTAATTTGGAATAACAGATCCCTACTACACCTCTCGTACTGTGGGCGAATAGAGGGCAAGTGAATCTTAGAAAAGAGAGTGCTCCTATGGCGAATGAGTCTTTGGATGTGAGGAGGATAGGCAGCCATAATTGGTTTAGGGAGGTGAAAAGGAACGAAAAGGTCAATGCCATGGTGAACAATAGATACAAAGTTGGAATACATGGCATCTGGCTCGGGTGATTGTGAAAAGACAGAGAACCAATCGAAGTTGAGAAGAAATGAGGAGAAATCATCATAATTGGCGCGAGCAAAATCTCTAACGAGAGAGTGTGAAGGAGGAAGTATAGTCGAATCAATAGAGAAAGAGATACCAAAGTGGTCAGAGGAAGGGAAAGACGGAATGACTGAGGAATGTAAGACAATGGATGGATCACTCACTAACAACCAGTCGATACATCTACTGTGTCTAGTGGGACTTTGAATAAGATGAGTGAGATCAGACGTGGACACGAATGAATGCATAGACTGCTCAGTGGATGGGATGGTGGGCGAAATAATGTCACTGTTGAAGTCACCTACGAATAGAATGGGATAGCTCGAGGTAGAGATAAGGTCAGAAAGACAATCTACGAGCTGTTCAGTTTGAGAGGTACTGTAACTGGGGGGTCGGTACACTAAACAAAGACGAATGAAAGAGGAGGAGGAAGTGAGCAGGTCAACGGATAGACACTCGATGCTATGATGGATAGAAGTAACAGTGGAAAAGTGAAAATGGTCCCGTACAACAATGAGCGTACCGCCACCTCTACCAGTGGATCGATCGCGTCTAATAGCTATGTAAGGTAGATCACCAATCAATAACGAAGAGGGAATACGGGAAGTAAGCCATGACTCAGTGATAAAAACAATGTCGGGTTTATCTACTTTCAGCAAGTGATGGAAGGAGGGTATCTTATTGACTAACGAACGAGTGTTGTAATACAGGCAAGATATGGGAGATGAAAGAGGAGAATGAGCAATGACAGGGATTGGAATGGAAAGGTTGGAAAGGGGTGATGAAGGAGAGATGAGAACAGATCGGGGAGGAGAGGTAGGAAGAGGAAAGAGACAGGGAAGGTTTGGTGGTCTGGAGGACCTTAGCGGTTTCCCGGAAGTCCGAGGTTCGAGAAGGCAGGGAAATGCGAGTGGAGGGAGGAGATGGGAGTGGTCGGGCGGGTCTGGGTTCCCTTGGCCAGTGCATCCTTATAGGCTGCTACCTCATCCTTCTTCATCAGCTTACCCGCGTAGATCACGTGAGAGGTTCCGGTCTTGTTCAACTCCCTCTTCTTCTCCCTCAGTTTCCACTGCTCTTCTCTCTCAGCGGAAGAGAGGGAAGGACGGATACGGACGTGAGAGTAGTCACGAATGCCCGTGATCTTCTTGCTGTTTCTGAGGAGGAGTCGCTGGGCAGTGGTGCGAGGGAGAAGGATCTTCAGGGGTCGAGGCTTTCCCTGTTTCCTCTCTCCCATCCTGAAGACAGTCTCTGGTCTGACCTCCACACCCGCCATGTCCAGGAACTTGGTGACATGGGCGTAGTCGTCAGTGAGTCTCTCGCTGGGGAGGGAGCGGGAGGATTCGGCCAAGTTCTCGACAACGATCGATCGTCCTCTCTTCTCCACCTCGATGGGGCACTCCACTGGCTGCAGGTAGCGCTCGTGGGTGACCTTGAGCACCTGCACGCAGGCAGTGAGGGCGAGGAAGAGGGGGTCGGTGGATCGATCAGAGGACGAGTCGAGGTACGACTGGAGTGTGGAAGTCACCGACTCAAGCTGAGAAGTCACAGCGAGTCGGAAATCTTCCTGTTGCTCAGAAGCACGGCGCTTGCGAGTCGTGTCGGAGGAAGAGGGGAGGGGAGCAGGGGTGGATGAGGTGAAGGGATGGGAAAGGGAAGGAGGAGTCATGGTTGGGAGGGGCGAGAGAGCAAGCAAAAACGAGAGAGTGTAGTTTTTTTGCACTTGCATTAGAAAAACTGTTGTGATTTCACGTTTCCAAATAAGACTAATTAGATTAATTAGATTTCATTTCGCAAATAATGAGCGTGGGAAAATGTCAAAAATAGAGCAACCCGTCAGATGAATATTTTCCTTATTCCAATAAAGATTGTCAAATGTCATCCAACAATCACGGTGTTGCAATTGCTAGATTACTTATGTTTCTCGAAAAGAAAGAAAATCGAAGTAACTTATCTTCGCTTGACACAACAGTTTTGGAAATTTTGGAAAAGAGTTCCGGACATACTTAGCCATGGATTATGTCTTGCCATTTTCTTGAGTCCCTACGATCATTTTGAGCACCCATTTTCCCCCTCAGTCTTCTCGCCTCGTGTTTCAACTGGAGCTTCGCTACTTCCGGCACATCCCTTTGCTCTTTGCCTATTAATATGCAAACCAATGCATACGTGAATCGTACGTAGAACGCATTCGAAATCTCGTGCCAAGAGAAGAGGAAGTTTTACACCTGCCCACGGTGACAGTTTCTTTTGCGGATAGCTCGCTACGTGCCGACGTGTGTTTTTTTCTCGTTTCAAGCTCCTCCATGCCTCGTGTGTTCTTAATTAAGCCGTGTTGACTTGGACTTTGATCGAGGATACACACGGCCTTCGTACTTATCACGGCGCGAACGCATCGGCTGATGGTGTTTATTTTGTTGGCGGTCTAGTCGTGTCGTCAGACCATCCTCCATCTAGTGGTCTGTCTATTTCTCACGTACCGCTCGTTCTTTGCTATGTATATTTAACGGCATGCAGCTCACTTTCGCGTTTGTTGTTATTCTACACTTGCATTCGAAAAGATATAGTGCTAGTCCTTTCGACGATTCCGAATAACATTAGTGAGCTTAAGAAAGTGGAAGAAAATAGCCGTGGCAAACCTAACTCACCACGTCAGACGATATTTGTCCTGACGATGGTGATATCCAAATGACAAACTATGATTCATGATGTGGCAACCGTCAGACTTCAGAAATGTTCGCTTTCGTATCAATGATGAATGGAGCAACTTATATTGGCTAGGAGCATCACGAGGGAAATGAACATCTGTATCATTTAATGTTTTGGAAAATAGTTAGGGATGTGCCTAGGGATGGACTATCTCTTGCTTCCATCTATTGCTTCCATATAAACATCCTAGTCAGAATTAATGATGTTGATAGTGGGAGGAGGTCAAGTGCCGTAAGTGAATCGAATAACAACAGGTGCAAGTTTTCGGCTTACGCCTCGTCGTTCGTTTTCCTTCATGTTCTTGTTCTGACTTTGACTAGTACTTCCCATGTTTCCCGTTTTCCATAGGAATGTGCGCACCCTGTGATGTTGATGTTATTGCATTTGATCAAGCCCAACAACCAAGGCACTGTACTTTCCCCGCCCGGTCACTTGTTGAGTTGTGCACACGATTCCCTTTCGTAGAACGCGACCCAACAAGTTCATCATAAATCGTAAGGTGACCAATCACCAACAACGGATATCGCCTCCACCAACGGAAACCATTTGTATTTGCGAAAGCTTGACATATCACTTCCTCTGCTCTTTACATGGAATATTGTTGCGCCTTCTAGCAAAGATAATTTCCTCCGTCATTTCGCAAATGCATTTACCGTGGTAAACAGTTGTTAATGTTTCTCGAATAATGAACTTTGCCATAGTACTATATTGACTAAAAAATCTTGCAGTGACCATGGTGCTGGACGATTCGTGGCTCGAGCACACAAAGAAGTTCGGCCATGCCGGAGTCCGACTGGTCCATTTCTTGGCATTTGGGCTGGCCATCCTGAACTGTCTCCTGAATGGACTGATCTGGTGAGCCGTGTAAGCCACTGATGAATCATCATACATTATTATTCCAAGCCCAATGAGGAATGCCTACTCTGAAGTTGCAGCATTTACAGCAGCGTTTCGCTCATGTCTATCAAATTTGAAAATATATTTGAGCCTAAACTAAGTATGTTTGGAGACTGGTGTTGAAATGTTACTGATAGTACACTGCATTTGTTACCACATCGTTGAAATGTGTGATGTTTTGGTGAACGAGGTGGACTTTCTACACTCAGTGCCATGATAAGCAAGCAAAGGTTACTAGGCGCCTGAAATGAACGCCTGACATGTCACATGTGGACCAAAGGGTTTGTGTTTGAGTTAGTGGTATGATCCCATTTAGCCAGCAATAACTTCCAGATTAGAAAGTCAATAATGTACCATTGATAAATAAACCAGATCGATCTGGCAGGGTTTTTTTCTTAGCTATCTACAACTGAAATGAATGAAAAAAAATTTTTTAAAATAGCTTGATGAATTTCAGGTACGCTTTCTACGCTCGATCAAAGATGCTCAACAAATCCCATCTCTACCTGTTCTACGCTCTTGCCGTAACCAACTGCTTGACTGGTTTGTGCCTGATTTATACACAACTTCACATCGCCTGTATTGGCTACATCACTCGTTCGGTGTTTTCGGAAAATGAAGATACTTTCAACAAGAAGAACCATTTATTGGAAGAGTCTATTGCGTGACGGTAGGAAATAGGATAGTTTGTCACTCGAGTGTACTACCATTTGACACGAAAGAGATTATTTTCGAGTATCAAACAACATTCGAGATAAATACTCCAAACGGCATTCTCAAATAATTTGCGCAACAACATAACAATTGCAGGATTCTTCTCGGTGCCTACTTTTATCAATCTCTTCGCTCACAATAACATCAACTGCCCAAAGTGGAGCATTATCGTGGGTTCAGGTACCGTGTCAACATAATTAACGTGGATTTCTTTCAATTATATATTTTTCTGGTTTAATTATTGTTCAACGTGTTCATTTTCAGCATTCGAGATGGCACTCGATCGAATGCGCGCCATTCTAGCCATAGCTATCGCTCTCGACAGACTATTCGCCATCTTCCGACCGCGTTCCTTCTTCCTCACCGATCATAAAAAGGTGAGTGTAGTGTGCATATTAAAAAGCTCGTCCATTGATCGTGGTATCGTATTTTCAAAACGCCATTTTAGCAGAATTCTGAGAGAAATATTACAGAATGCTCGAATAGTGTGTGCATTTGGACTGATCTGGAGCATCATCGATGCGCTCTTCATGGTCTTCGAGGACGGCCTATCATCGGTGAGCGCACGACCTATTAGTTGCAAAACATTGACTGAGCAGAATGTACAAAATGGTTTGTATATTCGTCGTTTTGACAAAAAAAATTCAAGATCCGAATGCACTGCGTCTCTACATCATCCTCCGGGCCGCTCTTCCACGCCTATTTTCTCTTTCTGTCGGTACGGTCCGAACACCGGAAAGGAAAATGAACAAATAAAGAATGACGTTTGCTTCAGCTCGTCGACGGATTCGTGCTACTCATCGTCTACGTCATCTTTCTCGCCAAATTTTTGTCGATTCGAAAATCGCTACCAGAGCCGCCATCTAAATCGCCCCTAGTACGCTTGTTTACAAATCCTATTCACGTCTTCTTGCATTCGACTTTTATAAATTTATCGCAGAATCCACGCATGTCCGTCAAGCGACGAGGAATGAAGGACCTCGTGGCACAGGCAAGTGGAATCTAACCCGACGAACCTACCGTATCCTTTGTTCAGGCGAATTCTCTCACGCTCACCGTCATCTTCTGCGTCCTGGTGTTCTCTGTGCTGCCCAGCACACTCTACGGCTACGATATGATCGTGCACAGGGTACGGTAGCTGGTTAACTTGGTCAGATTAGTGATTTAATAGTTGATCACGTTCTTTAAAACATCGGAAGATTGCTTTGAAACATCGGAAGACTGCTCATTATGGGTGGTCAAATTGCGCGCGCCTTCAAAATAATTATGCAGTCATCGCGGTTATTATAATTGATGATCTTTCGCGCATTTTTTTGTTGCAAATATGCTGCATAATTGAGGACGTCATTACGCGAGCGAATAATTAGAGGGGACTAGAGTGAAGGAGCGTAGGTTTCTGGGGGTCTCGTAGATGCGAGTGGTATGTGGTTTTCTTGAACGAGAACTATTTCGATGAATTCAAATGATTCCTGGGGAATGAATAATTCTGAATCATGGTCTATTCCCAGGTGGTGTTCATGGATCTCGGTCCCGTTATCACCATCGGATACCATCTGCATGGCATCACTTCCTCCTTCTGTTACAACTACAAACATCGCGAGATAAGACGGGCTCTTGAGTAAGCATTCATCTATGCCAGTTCCTGGGCCTTAATGTTTGAAAATACTGCCAAGGACGTCATTTGCTAAGGAGAATTTTCAGATAGGTGTCGGCATTTGGGTCTCCGATGAATATCGAATCCCTAATAATGCATCGCTTTTTGGATAGCCCTATCGATCATCATCCCCTTATTTCAGCAAGGTCTACCCAATCCGACGGGGAACCTGCCTCGCGAACTCCAGCTCCGACCGCAAGTATACCAAGGACGAAGCGGTAAGCTTACATTCGGCTCGTTTTTAGGCGATTTTTTATTTTTTCCGACTCCTTCTTTCATTCATTTTATTCCGTGCAATAAAATGTAATCAAATGCCTGTGGTTCACTTTTGCAATTTCCGATTCACTTTCAGTACGATCCTCAGGCCACGACGACTCTCATTCTGACGAAGGACGCAGTGGAGAGAAAAGTGGCCGACAGCAGCGGTTGGCGACCTCCGAGGGAGACGGAGACTAGCCTGACCGGCGGCGGACGCTCCCTTTTCGTCCCGATAACCGTGTTCTCGGACGAGGGAGTGTTCAGCGATGTCATGCTGTGATTCTGAAGGTTTATCGTAATAGGAATAATTAATCAATATTTGATTCGATCTCTACCAAATGTCACTGGTTTTCTGGTAATGTCAACATTGTTATACGTGTTTACAATAATCTAATGTTTTTGTTGGAATGGAATAAATCTGTACATTACCCTCCGTTAATCTCAACCTCGTGAGGTCATGATTTGTGACTAGACTGAGGGGAGTTCTCATCATCTTTCCTCAAGCAAAAAATAATGCCAACTAGATACGATACTGACAGTTTTCACGCAAAAGCAAGTCGACACCTATGAAGTACGAAAAAAGTCAGTCGATTGAATGGTAGTCGAGAGTGAGAATCGGATCGACACTACATTTAGCAAATTAGCGCGACACAAAATTCGAGCGGCGAAGTGTAAACTTAAAACTGAAAGTAGATCGTGTGAATGGCTTATTTATAGAGGATTCTAAATCTAATGGCGGTAATCATGATTTGTCCATTGCGGAATACATATTTTTAGAGTTTACTAATATGAGTAACTCTTCGAGAGAGAACATTGATGCCCACAACAATAAATGCCAGACGATTGACGCATCAATACAATACGGAATGTCTCATGGGATTGAATGGATTACGATAAGATACTACAAATATCACGACCGGTGGTTTAGAGCGCTCATTGATATTGTCCAAATCTCCCGTTGGCATTCAGTCATCTCCAATGATACATCCATTGTCTTCACTCGAAAAGACGATCATTCGTCGAGTTCAACACGCTATCACCACACTATCACTCATATCCTGTCTTCTCACCATATCCGTCATTCTTTCCTGCTTCGACACACGGAGTCGCAAGTATAGAAGGCTACTTCTTGGTGTTGTTGTGAGTCTTCTTTACACAGAAATTTTTTAATATTTAAATGCTTCAGACAATGGCATTGATATGCGATTTACACCTACAACTCGTCTTAGATCCACTCTTCTTCTTTCCCGTTCCCTGCATGGTTAGGTGAGTCGAGATTGCCAAAGATTTCGTTTAAAATATGCATTTCTAATATACGATCCCATTCTCAACGTCCCCGGTACTACGGCTCTTCAATATGTGAGTGAAGCCAGCGCAAGCCGTTTTTTTAAAAGTGTTTTTAAGGAGATCTGGGCAGCTCTCATGATTCTGGCATTTCCTGTGTTGCTGACTTGTTTTGTTCATCGTCACCAGGCGAGCTCACCAATGCTTTTTTCCCGAAAATCTGGCGCAAAATGACTTTTCAAAATGATTTGTCTTTTCTGGATTTGTGAAATATTCCATGATCGTTTGTCTTCAGGCAGTGCAGGCTCCCGGGACTCGTTGGTCCTTTTCCCCTCGTGCTCAGCTAGCGCCGCCTCTCATATCTGTTCTACTTCTCTCATTCTTCATTCCGCTCAACATCGTACGCATTCTTAGAATATATTTCTTCCAATTACCAAGAGTATGCCCTCCCCAAAGCGTTATAGTCATGCGCGTGGGAAGCGTATAGTGGCGATTATAAATACTGCAATTGATGAACATCAAAACAAACATGATGGCTACGATGCTGACATAACAACATCTGCTTTTTTATATCATAAAACAGAAAATCATTTCGCAATTACATTCCAGGCAATGATGATGCCGTCGGGCGCAATTCTCAAGTATTCTGATGTAAATGATTGTACATTGTACTCCAAAGGTTCAAAACGTATCTGCAGTTGCTCTCACCCGAGTGGCATTCTGAGCTTCTCTCTCGTTCCGACTGTTTCAATCCGAAGATGTACCTTTTTGCCTGTTTATTAGCAGCCTTCGCTGTGGTCGTCATCTACTTTTTCATAATTATGGTGTGTTCAATCAGTTTGGCGTTTCTCTTCTAATTCGCTTGTGATGTGCTACGTGTTTAGATCGGTGCACATACTTTCGTCAGTCTTCGGAGGCAGTCTTTCATGAGCGAGCGGATGAAAGCCTATCATCACATGATGACCAGGGCTCTCATTGTACAGGTTTGCCGTTACATTACTGAACATCAGGACAGCTTGCGCGTTTTCAGTCGGCTGTGCCTGTGGTTGTCGGCCTGCCAATTTGTCTATTCGTCTTCGTGTTGGTGCTCAATTTGGATGCAATTCGTAAGTGGGGTTACCAAATATTATGTGTCAAGTTTGTAGGGTAGATGCATCGTAAATTTATCAATAAATCAGCATAACTCCATCGTTTTACCAGACCTATTTCACTCGAATGTACGCATTACTAGATGACGCATAAGTGCGAGGGAACACATAATAACATGGCTATTCCTTCATAGTGTTTATCCGCATCTGCTTCACGGTTCTCTCCACGCACTCGATCTTCCATTCTGCCACACTGCTCACCACTACCCCCACCTACAGGAGACGGCTGGTATCGATTCTGAGGAGGAGGAGCATGGTACGTTATAGGATGATAGATATGCGATAATACTTGCTTGAAAGCGATTCGACATCTTCAAATCTCTAATTCAGTAAATTTTTGAATCAACACTGATCATGCGTTTGATCATGAATCTCAATTTCAGATGCCGACAGGCCAAGCTACGACAATGCTCCATTCATCATTTGCGACCTAGTACTTGTAATACAATTCAACAAAATGTTTTTAATTTAAAAAAAAAAAGAAAAAGGATTTGAAAACATATTATCTACGCTTTTCTCTATCCCATACGTTCCTTTGATCATTGTGGAATTCACGCTGCTTCTCTTTCGATGAAGATCGAAGACACGAATTGTTTGGGTTCTTGAATCCGTAATGATAAAGCACGTGACAATCACTATAGCGATACGATTAAATGATTAATGGAGAACATTAGTAATTGCTAGCCCGAGAAATGAAGAAATGTATCTTTTGCTGGGTACGGTCAACATATTCGTTCACATGATTTTCAGCTGTAGGCGTCAAACGCCCAGTGAATGACCAAAAGTGCTAGTTTACATTTCCATTTCCTTAGGAAATTTCCTTAGGGAATGGTTACCTTTATTGTCAACCTACCCTAACCTTGGTCACCGCTACATCATTCAAATGCAAACTCGGGACGATGCCATTCATATTATTATTTACGCAATACTCGATTGTTCGGCTCTATGTGCGAATGCGGTTCTCATAGCTGCGATTGTCAAGAAGTGAGTAGCAGCTAAACATGCTTCACTAATGCAACAAAAAAATTTTTGAAATGAGGATACGCATTCCAAAATGATATTCATGAGCACTCAGAACTCCTCGAGTAATGAAATCTTACTCTGTTCTTCTTCTCAACACCTCACTTGTTGATTGCTGTACCGCCATCTCCAGCTTGCTATCCACGTGCAGGTGTGTATTTGATGTTTTCATGAATCAACCGACGTTTAGTATGCAAACAGTCTACTTCATCTTCGTTGGTCCTTGTACAGTTCTCGGAGCTCGGGCGTGCAATCGTTTAGTGTGTAAGCGCCCTTTCTAAACGCAATTGTTGCGTGCCAACTCGAGAAATTGTTTTTTTAAAAAGTTTTACAAGCCACTTCTCTAATTCAATCGACCGTCCTTCTCTTCGTATCATTCTGCTACCGTATTTGGATGCTCGGGCGCACTAGGAATGCCGGCCAACCTCGCCTCCGCAATGTCTGTCTGCTCGCCCTATGCGCCAGTGTGCCCAGTGTGATTGTTCTCGTGAGTTTTATCCGCCGACATGCACAACTTGGGTGGAGCTGGTCGCTCTTCAGTTATTGATGGACAAAGCAGCAGCGTACGATGGTTGTTCCGAAAGGACTGTTTGCAGTAAGTACAACCTATCTAGTGAAGCTGCCGCAGAATCGATATTCACTCGCACCGCATACGGTACGCTTTGGAATAGTAATAGTAGAATTAGAGAATTATACAGAGTCAATTGTTGGCTCCAGGTACGACCGTCGGCACCTACGAGGTGCTGTTCGTCAGCGTCATTTTCGCCCATCGAGCCTTGCTCAAAAGAATCAGGAAACTGATGAGTTCACAATATAATGAATTGTTATTTCTGATCTTAGATATGGTGTAAATATGTTCTTGTATACATTCCTGAAAAGAGTCGAATATCACTATTTATGTTCGCAGAATTCGCCAACTCGTGCTCGTCACCAGATGATCTTCAATTCACTCACCGCCCAAATGTTCCTCCCACTAGTTTCGGTGGTTGCATGCCTGGCTTGGGCGGTCGATTATCTGGAAATTGTGCGTTCTACGTGGCTGCAGAGATCGACCGTCGTGGTTTGTATATTGACTGCATATATCTAGGGTTGTATTAGCTTTGAAGTAATGCAGCAACCACAGTCCTTTCAGATGAGTAGTTCCTTCGCGCTGGGCGCTCCACTCATCAATCTGTATTTTTTGCGACCGTACAGGCGGTAAGCAATTGCAAGATCAACGTTTATGCAACGTCAATGATTGCAGATTGGTCGTAGACATCCCTCAGTGTGAAACGAATCCATCCTCGATCGCAATCACGGCTTTTTTAATGCATACAAAATATCAATTAGCCGCATACAAAGGCCGTTGTCATTCTGTGCATTACTTGTACTGCTTCCGATTGGAATATTCTGAAAATTGGAATATTCTTACCGTTGTTTTGCCCACGTACCATTCCAAACTAATACCAGTCCACAAAAACATCTTGGTAATCTCTTGTTCTCTAAAGTGCTAGTGCTTGAATACGCGAGGGCTTAGAGAATAGAATAATAATTAGAGAATCCGCGAGGGCGTGAGTTCGTTTGCGCCTTAGATATGTTCCTTAGAAACGTATCCAAACAAGACTTTATAGACGCATCCAATGTTGAATAAATAATCATATTTGTCGATTTGGAGCAAACGCTGTTATCGTCGATGTTCATTGAGAGCATTGCATCTGACCATCGGGTTTCCATCCACTGGGAGTATGGAAATACAAAATCGGGGATAGACAGATGCAATCGTCATATGATTCAGTAATAACACGTTGCAAAAGATACCAGGGATGTTGCCCGAGTCAGACGAAAGGCTTCGGTTTGCCGTATCTCTTTCCATTTGTCACCGGAATATGCAAGTTGCGAGAGGAAAAGTTGCGCTCGTCACCACAATTATCCTTTTCGTAGATCACACAAGCTCCACCAATATTCCAACTAGCGATAGTGTACTAGACTATTATTTTACGGTTCAGTCTCCTGAGAATTCTTCATCTCACCCCATTCTGAGTGGGAGTTATCATTCTGCATTACCAGCCCAATGCTGTCAAGGGACGATACCGTTCACATAACCCTCTTCGCAATTCTTGATTGCGCGGCACTCCTGGCAAATATGGTCCTCATTGTGGCGGTGATAACGAGGTTCGAGCGTTACCTGAGTTTTCTCAGTTATTGATAATGTCAGTACTCCTCGCATCCTCAAAGCATACTCGGTTCTCCTCCTGAATACTGCAGTAGTTGACAGCTGCTCAGCCATTTTCAGCGTTGCGGCAGTATGTCGGTACGTGTTTTTACCTCACAAGTCTCACTAAAAGGCTCTCTAGGTTGCAAATGGTGAACGGGAATCTATATTTCATCTCCGTTGGTCCGTGCGTATACTTTGGAGCCCAATTCTGCCATCGATTAGTTTGTGAGTATTTACGAAACTGGGTCCAATAGTTATGGTCCATATCATACAAAATACACACCAGGATTATCGAAGAACAGCTTTGCCGAAAAAGATAGATAAATACGCATCTCAGGGGACTCGGAAAGAAATGAGAGTGTTTTTGTGAATTTTATTGAGCTGCGTTCAGATGGGTGTAGAGGAAAAATTATATATTTAAATTTTTTTCAGTCCTCCAAGCCTGTCTGGTCGTTCATTCGAGTGTGCTTCTCTTCACTTCCTTCTGCTTTCGGATGTGGATGCTCGGCCGCACGTCGCTCACCAATTTCGTTCAACCGCGCATCCGAAATATGTGCCTCATCACACTTGGCGCCGCCATTCCCAGTGTGCTCTTATTTGTGCGTGTTCCTTTCAATTCACAGTAATCGACTTTAAATATCTTGTGGAAAAACCTTGATTAGTGTACACTTTCAGGTTGTGAATGATGCCGGGGCGTCATTTGACGAATGCCCTGGTTACAGCGTGTGCAGCAAGTTCACTCTGTCGCCGTTGACTGCTGGAAACACGTTCGCACCCATCGCATACGGCGTGTTAATAGCTGTCTTCTGGGTGCAATTCGGCAGTATTATCTTGATTCGTCATGCACTGCTCAAACGAATTGTCGCGCTGGTGATTATTACCATTTTTTTCATATTGTAGAATTCGTCGAATCTTCTGGGTGAGCCCATGCATCTATGAACCTTTTTGAATAGATACAAGTGTTTGGGTGAAGTAGAAAAGACCTTATTACTCGATTATTGAGTCATTGTCTGTTTCAGAACTCACCCGACCGCGCTCGTCATCAGATGATCTTCAATTCGCTCACCGCTCAAATGCTCCTTCCGTTCATCTCAGTCCTTGGCACCGTAGCGTTGGCTGTAGATTTCCTGGGCCTCGTCCAGTCGATGTGGCTCCAGCGATCGGTCGTGCTGGTCAGCGAGAATGCCGTATACAATTTCCAATTTATCTTCTCAGGTGTTTAGCACGATCGCACTTCTCGCACCCTTGATCAACCTCTACTTCTTGCGACCATACAAAAGGCAAGTGTATCAGAATCATCACATCAGTACAACCAGGTTTTGTTGTTCAGATTTGTCGTGGGCATGCTGCGGGTGGAAAGTCTGTGTGCTGGCTCAGTGACCGTAGCACCAGAAACGGAATAAACACTCCATTTCTCGATATTATATTGCGCACTTATATGATTGATTGCGGTCATATTTTTCACTCTCTACTGTAGATAATGTTATAGTTTTTTTGTTTAATATCGATAATGCGTTTTTGTAATCATCAAAGGGCATTCGAGATCCCTGCGGAGTTTAAAATCATCATCCAAGATGGGCAGATTCTCATCGTTTTCAACGTGCCATGAAGTTGACTGATGACGCCATCTGTGTTATTATTTTCGCCATTCTCGATTGCTCGGCACTCCTTGCAAATTGCTTACTGATCGCCGCGATCATTACCAGGTTGAGTAACATTGATGATACGTCTGATCAATCCCAGAGGTATTTCACGAGTAGCAGATAGTATTTATAGTTAATGATGATAGTGGCGGTGACAGAGATCGATGAGAGTCCAGCCGTGTCATTTTCGATTATTGATCTGACCTTGTCACTTAGTACTCCTCGAATCCTCAAGTCCTACTCGGTCCTTCTTCTAAACATCGCAGTGGTGGACAGCTTCTCGGCCGCTTTTAGCCTGTCGGCGGTTTGTCGGTCAGTCAACTTTATTTAAGCACTATCCGATTTTTAGTATGCAAAGCGTGAACGGAACGCTTTATTTCAATCATGCCGGCCCTTGCACTTTGTTAGGTCCGCGTTTCTGCCATCGCTCAGTTTGTCGGTTTTTAACCCATTGCATATGCAATTTGAGTAGCTAAATGGTTCCCAAGGAATACCATCTTACAGTTCTACAAGCTGCATTCATCTCCCACTCGACCGTTCTTCTCTTTGTTTCCTTCAGCTACCGATTGTGGATGCTTGGTCGATCGTCGCTAACCAACTTCGGTCAACCACGCATCCGAAACATGTGTCTCATAGCACTAATGGCTGCTGTTCCGAGTGCCTTCTTATTCGTGAATTCGTTGCAGAATTCTTTCACCGTACAGCATAATGCAGATATTAAACGATGCCGCAGCAACATACGACGGCTGCCCTCGCGGAACAGTCTGTAGCAAACTCGTTCTTGCTCCTGTTTCTGCTAAGAACATTCTCGCTCCTACCGCATTCGCGTTACTAATCACCGCATATTCTGTAGAATTCTTGTGTGTTTTCCGTGTTCGCCACTCCCTGCTCAAACGGATTCAGAAAATCGTGAGTGTGGATTCCATTTGCCTGATTTATACTTGTAATTTAGAATTCGCCTGAGGGCGCACGGCATCAAATGATTTTCAACTCTCTAACGGCGCAGATGCTCCTTCCCTGCATTTCCATCGTTGGATGCGTGGCTTTCGCTGTTGACTTCCTAGAGATTCTGCAGTCGACGTGGCTGCAAAGATCGGTTATTCTGGTAAGTTATAGGGCCCAATTAGACAATATTAAACGCAGCTTACAAGTACAATTGGGGAAACGAGATACACTCAGGTGGGCAGCACGATGGCACTCGGAGCTCCGCTGGTCAACTTGTACTTCTTGAGACCTTACAGAAAGTCAGAACATCTCGTAACACTAGCTCAAAATTCGTTTCAGATTTATCGTGGATTTACTCCGAGTATAGAATAGAATAGATTTATCCGCACAGTTGGAATTGTTGTGGTGTGGGGTGGGGAGGGGGAGGGGGGATGGAACAAGTAGAACAATATAATGTGTGAGATAGGGGAATCTAAGCGAGTAGAGTGAGCAAGTTGTAGGTATCTTTCCTTTTCGAAGTACATCATACAGTACTTTACATACTCTGTTCGCAAAACTGTGCTCGCGAATCTTAGTTCTAAATTTTTCTCGACACACTTTGAAGCCTGTGCCTCTGAGATTAGATTTGGATAGAACAAGAAAATCGTTTCTGAACCGGGACAATCTCGAATTCCCGAACAGCATTTCATAAGCTAGTTTGAAGTCATTGACCTTACGACGGTACATCAACGTATTGAGTTTGAGCATCTCGTTTCGTTCCACTGGTAACGGCCTGTTTTCAAAGTTGTATCCCAAACATTTGTAGCTAATCAGCCTCGTCACTTTGTTTTGAAGCTTTTCGAGTTTACCAGCTTCTCTATCAAAAACTGGGAAAGCGACGCTAGGACTGAATTCTACCATAACGTAGGTAGTGTATGCATTGACCATTACTGCAGCATTGTTGGTGCTGAGTCCACGGAAAATCAGGTTGGAACGGAGCGCAGCTTTTTGGATCACTATGTCAAAGTGTTCTCTGAATGTCAACTCGTTATCGATCTGAATGCCTAAATCTCTCATCGACGATTTCTGATCGATTGGAATGCCACTCAAATAATACTTCGATAACTGATTTCCATTTCCTAAGTGGAGCACATTGCACTTCTCACTTGCAATACTCAATTGCCAAATTTCGCTCCACTCCAGGATGGAATCAATATATTGCTGAAGTTTCAGAGGACCACTTGACTCATCTTTTTCGAATGATAGGAATATTTTAAGATCGTCTGCAAAAGTAAAGCTTTTGCACCCATTCCTTTCTATAACCTGCGATAGATCAGCAGTATATAGATTGAATAGGAGAGGACCCAGAACTGATCCTTGGTGGACTCCACTAATGACCGGTCTTGATTTCGATAATCTCGTTTTGACTCTCACTTTGAATACTCTGTTTGATAAGTATTCCTCAATCCATCTCACGGTCAGCAGTGGAAAGCCCATTTTGGAAATCTTATGAATCAACTTTGGATGGCTCACTGTGTCGAATGCTTTGGCATAATCAAAGTATATCACATCGACACAACTGTGCTCATCAATTGCTTTGGTAGAATGAAATCAGGTAGAATGTGTATCATTCCTCAACGGAAAGCGATACCACAATACTATCTCCAATATACAGTCTAAGCAAACTACCTGATTAATTTATTTGAATATACTTTCCAAAAATATGATAAATTTTCACAAACATCAAATGATCAAAATATGCAATAAGAAGATTAGTGTTTGGTAAAAGAAGTCTAGACCGAAAGAACTTATCCGTGAAATGGTTATGCCACTAGTTAGTTGAACAAACAAAGAGCTATTGAACACAATTTCGATGACTAATGAGCACCGATAGTGCGAAGTCGTGCGCAATCTCCGGGGAATTCAATTGTAGTCGCCAACGGATAATCTGCCTGACAATGCCTCGTTATGATATGCCTCGTTATCAACTTCCAGAGAAAGATTTAAATTCCACTTTTTTCAGAACCCCTAGCGTGCTCCAATCACATCCCGTGCTCATTCTTGATTCATCTTACAACTGAAGATTTCTTTGACTTCGTCCACTCGACATGGCTACAGCGATCGATCGTTTTTTGTAAATCTATTTACTTTATTTCATTTTCTTGCGAAAATATATATCCGACATGTTTTCTAACTGTTTCGTGTGCGTATTATTCCGATGATCATGTGAATGCTCATGTTTCTGGAGTTAATGCGAATAAAACTAGTCTTCAGAAGTAAGAAAATGGCTCACTACATTATATTGGCATAAAGAGCAACACAAACATTTGTTAATTGTGGATTAAAATTAAAATAAATAATTTTATACGTCAATCGAAAAACCAGGAGAATAATCATGATAATCAAAATTTGAGATTCCCGACATGCTTTTTATTCTTGGCATCAAAGTCCAGAACGTCAACCAGACATCCAAGTATCTGAAAAAAAACATACATATGTTTGGTTTCGTAGAGAAGACAAATAACCTTATCCAGAACCACTACTTTCCGCTTCGTCTTCTCGTCATCAGATATCTTGGGATTCTTCTCTTGGTTCTGAATGGGTTTATATTATCATAAGATGTTGATGTAAACAATCAGGAAATGCCAGGTCCTAGATTTACTTCCGTTATTAGCATGATTGGTACCGTAATGAGCGATGCGGCTGCGCCAACAAAGAAGAGAGCGCAATGCGGGTAGAGGAGATCGGAGAGATGGAGATACTGCAATGAATTTCATCGAATCTTTGTGAAGGCTAGACCACTTCTATTCTTCAAAACGTATTCAGATTATCCACGAGACCATCTCCATTCAGATTATCCACGAGACCATTGTACATTTCCTCGACGAGCATCGGAATAGATCGGAAAAGCGCGTCTAAATAAGTTAGGATTTGTACAACCGTGCAATTTACCTGTCCTCAGAAGAGAGAGCGAACAACGTGATTCTGTGGAGATCTTCAACGCCGACTCCGAGATGCGTGCACTGAAAATGGCTATGTGAATGGTATTTCAATCGCGAGCAATACCGAGCTTTTATTGTTATGATCTCACCTGCCAGTCGATCAAGGCAGTGACCGGTCGCCGAGTCGAAAAGCACGTTCTCCGTACGCAAATCTATAAATTATGAAGACAAAGAGCAAGTAGAAAATAGCTTATAAATTTCAATAACAAACGTCCCCTTGATCTCCTCCACCATTCACCACCACCGGCCTCAGTCCCATCTGCTTGTGAATAGTCACTGGAAGGTTTGAGTCGTAGTAGGTTGGGAGCAGTTCGTAGATTTTCTCCATAAGTTCCTTCGTACTGTTGGAACTGTCGGCAGCCGTGATGCCCTTGAACATGCCCGCGTAGGCCTGAATTCTTTCTCATTTTGTTATCGAGTTTCCTTAGTTTTCAGTCGCAATGCCAATAGCCCGACCTTGAAAACGGTAATCCCTATTTCAGGGAAACATAGGTGGGGGTTGGGGGCGAACACAATTGATTCCGCGGCAGAACCCGCTGGTGTTTCAGGAAGTGGGGAAAACAGGTAGACAATTTGCGCACCTTTGTCCGGCTATTGTAGAAGTAAGTGAAGAAGTCGTATGCAGTTCCGGAGCGGTGACCTCATTCTTGAGCGAGCACGCGTGAATCTTACCAATAGCACGAGCAACCTGAACAAAGAAATATTCAAACGAATGATTTAGATAACACGTGAATCACGATATATGAGAGCAGTTAGGTTATTTTTCACCATTTGACCCCCCTCCCCGGACATCGCTCCACGATTTTCGATTCCGGCCTCCATTCTCATAGGACCTAGGGTACCTTGGACCTTGTTTACAATAATGGTATGGAAACTGACCTGGCCGCGCAATGCGGCGCGCCAGGTGCGGGCATAGTGAAAACATCAAATTTTCATATTTTCTCAGTCGAACAAGATAAACTTGAAATTCTTTTTGAATTATGATTGGTACATATGTCCAAAGTGCACAGGAGCACCATTGGGAACGATTTCCGAGCAAATCGCAAATCGACTTTTTCGATCCAATTTTTGGATTTTCACAGTTCTCAGTACTCTAGAGGTTTTTGTTTCGGGATATTTTGTCTTTATGTTGACACACTCATTGCTTGTCGAACCCCCCTATATCAGAGAACATCTCGATTTTCACTTACCGAAAAAATTGAAAAATTGTGCAAAAAATGGCTGATTTCAACTGTTTTCGAGTATAACTTTTTTCGCTCTAGTTTTTACGATCTAGCATAGCGAAATTCGGAATCTACACGCAAAAATACGCAGGATACACCTATAGTCAGGTTGTTCCGAGACTTATTTTGTTTCAAATTTTTCATAACCCCTGTGTCATAGTCATTTTTGGGCCAAAAAATCGAAATCTCACAACTATCTGACTAAACTAAACAATTTCAAGTTTTTCAACATAACTTTTTTTCTTTCGCGTTTTGGTGAGCTCTAGTAAGAAAATTCGATTTCTACGAGTAAAAATACGGTGGAAATACCTATTTCGGGTGACTCTGAGACTTCGACTTTTTGGCCCAATGAAAACCATGAAAAAAAATTGTCTCGGATCAACGTGACTATAGGTGTATCCTGCGTATTTTTGCGTGTAGATTCCGAATTTCGCTATGCTAGATCGTAAAAACTAGAGCGAAAAAAGTTATACTCGAAAACAGTTGAAATCGGCCATTTTTTGCACAATTTTTCAATTTTTTTCGATAAGTGAAAATCGAGATGTTCTCTGGTATGGGGGGGGGGGGGGGGGGTTCGACAAGCAATGAGTGTGTCACCATAATGACAAAATAAGTTTTGTCCCGAAACACCTCTAGAGTACTGAGAACTGTGAAAATCCGAAAATTGGATCGAAAAAGTCGATTTGCGATTTGCTCGGAAATCGTTCCCAATAGTGCTCCTGTGCACTTTGGACATATGTACCAAACATAATTCAAAAATAATTTCAAGTTTATCTTGTTCGACTGAGAAAATATGAAAATTTGATGTTTTCACTATGCCCGCACCTGGCGCGCCGCATTGCGCGGCCAGGTCAGTTTCCATACCATTATTGTAAACAAGGTCCAAGGTACCCTAGGTCCTATGGAAATCCTGGAGCGATGTCCGGGCGGAGGTCAATAATAACTGAGCCGTCGTCATAATCATCTTGTTTATTGGATGTTTTGAACAACTACGCGAACAAAAACCTTTTCAAAACATCATCCTCACCTGTTTGAGTTTGTCAACAGTGTGATTATCGTGCAAGTTCATCATTCGCGAGTTCTCCACGTATTCCAGGCAGATCTGTCCCCCAACCAGCCCTTGAACGACTTTTTTGAAACATTTTCATCTGTAATCTTCTAATCATCTTTCCATCACTCACCACTGTTTCGTAGTACTTTGCATAGTAATTTCTTGGCAGCGCAAGTCTCTCGAGTTCCGCGAAAAAGTCGTAGGTTGCCACCTCGGTGTTGTGCAACTGAAAAGCGAGCATCCTTCTTTAATTAATCGAGGCTTACATTATCAGATGCTATTCGAGCCCTGTCACACTTCCATTCCTCAGATTGCCCTCCATCTTCGCCCACATCGCATCGTCACCGTCGAAGGCCCTCTGTGCAGCTGGAAGAGAGGCGTTCAACTTGCGGAACGGAAGAGAGGAGGGAATCTGCAGTGGGTGAGAAAAAATCTCCTTGCAAGCATACATCAAGTGAGAAACCGTTAACCTTGAGAACGACTGTTTTCGGTAGTTTCTCCCCTTCTGCAGCGCCAACCCAGTCGCAGGTGATGAGCCCGCATCGTGAAGCGAACCCCTGAGTCAGTTATTTTGTAAATTGTTTTTCGCAAAGATAATATATTACTCACGATTCCTTCTCCAATATCGAGCACCGTCTTGCTAGCGCCCAGGCGAGCTTTAGTTCGAAGTGCGGATCTGGATTGGTTTGAAGTCATTAGATATCTACATTAAATCTCACCTGAGATTGCTCTCAAATTCCTCCCAGGTAACGAACGTCTCTAGAATTCCATTGCATTCAACAGGCAGACTCATTAGCACACTTGAATGAGAGCAGATGATAAGAACAGACTGCGAATACTTGCTTTTTATAGTCACTGCAAAGCTCTAAAACCTGCGACTGCTTATCAGTCAGATTAGAAGCAGAGAAGAACTGTGATCGTGAATTTTCGTGACCCAGGTGTCAAAAGGCAGACTGATTCATCACAGTTTGCAATATATCTCACCGGAAATGAATAAGCGTCCAAATTGACTATAGTTTGCTCTCCTCCACTCTATGATGCTTTCAACAGGTGGGGAGGGTATTATTCTGCTTACTCAATGTTACCCTCATCGTAGCCAAACATGAGACAGATAAACTAGCGTGTGCAGACGATCTAATCGAGCTTCGAATAGCCCTAATGCAGCGCAAACCTTCTATTGGGGTGTCCCAAAAGTCCTGTCGTTTTTTTTGAAAAACATTTTTTCAACTGTAAAGAGCCTTATCGAATCCTTTTAAGCGGCGATTGATGAATTAACTATTGACCTTCTGTTTCAATACTTGAGCCAGTGAAATCATTACAATTCCGAGGAGCTACGGTATGTAGAACTGACCACACTAAAAACACCCACGTTCAGTTTTCGTTCAAAAAATCCGTTCTCCTTTTTTTGAATAGATAAAAAATAGTTTAATGTTTGCCACAAATAGGAAGTGATCCATACTCAATATACGCACCATTCCGACTTCCCTTCTCGAATTGCATCATCACTATGAAACTTGCCATTTCCCACACATTATTCTAAAAATTTTCGAATTTGATTCCGGAAATCGATCAAAATATTTACAAATAAATCAAAACGTTGAAAAATTAACATTAGAGCGCAATCGAAGGGGGTAAAAATAGATAACTCAAAAATCGACCTGAAAAATGGTCATGATTTTCACATATTCTTGATTATTTCTGAGTTCTCAAGCGATATTTTTAGTTCGAAAATTGCATTTAAAAGTCTGATTCCTACTACTACTTTGGTATTTGTTTGGGCTTCGGAATGTCAATCGCCTCTGTTTTATGAATATTTTAAAACAATGTCGAAAAACATACATTTTATATTATTGTTTCACCATTAGGCAATCTCATGATCTAATCGAAGTCGAATAAATTAGTGCAGGAGTACTTGCACTTATTAACAACGAGTGAGAGATATTGCGACCTACGGTTCTCTTGAAATAATAAAAAGAAAAACGGCGACAAGACTTTTGGGACACCCTAATAATAAAAAAAACATCAAAGCCTTATCAGTCAGATTCAGAGCAGAGTGAATGTGACAATGCGATCAGTTGTGAGTGTTGCTCATTTTACGGTCTAAATGCTCGATTGGACTTGCGAACGGGATACGTGATGATTACGTTTTTAGGAATTATGGCCGATTAAAGTAGCTATTAAGGCTTTGATACAAAGCTGAGACAAGTTGGAGCCACAACGCTCAGAAAACAAAAGAACCGCTTTGTGGCCACATTGCAGCTACTTCAGGATTAATTGATTAGGCACAGTGTTGTACGAACGAATGGTATGCTCCATCTCATAAAGTTCACCCATCCATTCCACACAATAACATAACCCTCGATCTCATCACCAGATGTGTCTTACTTCTCACAATGCTCAAATGTTCCTTCCTACCGGAGCTGTATGTACATTTCGTTCTGTTAGATTCCATCGGCAGAGTAAATTACCCATGACTTTAACGATCCGCGAATGGTGAGATGTTCTTTATCAAACAACTAGCCCTACAGGCAGTCCCACAGAACTTCAGCAACAAATCGACTACTATGATGCTCTGAACATGACCTGTTTCGAACAGGCTGAGGCAACTATGCATGTCGTCTGTAGGGTCACGGGTCGCTCAACGGGCCGCAAATTTTACGTCCTCGCTGCACCAGTCAACATTGATTGTGAGTAACACAGACTAAATATTCGATTTTGAACTATACCAAGACGGAAAGATGGCTGACAATTGCCAAAGGATTGCACATGTTCACTATTCTCACCAAATATCAATCTTTATTTCCTTCGTCCTTACAGATGGCATGAGCTCATAGCAATAGGGAAAATGGTTTATCGTAATTTCAGATTCGTGATTGATCTCTGGTTGACAATAACATGCTCGTAAGGAAAATAATCATAATTATTGAAACATTTTTTCGATATATCCATAATACCAACACACACAATCAAAATACTACCACAAAACATGGATGAACAATATTGCATAGTGAGTATAATTGCAGGTCCACGGAGAGATCACTCGCATAAAAATGTTGAAATGTGCAATATCCGCTGAGTCATGCCTAGCCCTGTCAGCGAAAAGCAATTACTCACATATCGCGGAAGTTTTGACCACCAAATCACCTGCTCCGATTCACTACTCGAGTAGGGAGAGAGGGGCTGACTCACCCTTCCCAGTAGCAAATACTCAAACATCTTGAGGTTCTCGGCACACTCCCCGCCTTCTCCCCCGACTTTCACTTGCTACATAAACACCTCAACTCTCCTCTCTCTTCGACAAACTTTCGCCACTGTTGACGAGCGCTATTTCCAGCGCTTTCAGCCAACAGTTATTTTGAGCACCAGCGCTCACAGTAGAATTGCCAGCGATTTGTCATCTATATTTGATGTGCTCGTTTCCATTCATCTTGCATAAATGTGTGCGAATTCGTTCTAACTTCCCTAACCTTCGTCTTCTCCAGACATGCAACTTCTCGTTCTCTCCTCCGCTCTCCTCGCTGCTTCAGTCGCATCTGCGGCTCAGCAGTCGATCGGCGCCCGCGGCCAGCTGATGTGCGGCGACCAGCCCCTCGCCAACGCCGAAGTCAAGCTGTGGCTGCTGCACACTTGTGAGCAATTATCTTCAAACTGTAGTCTAAAGTAAGCAACGAGGTAGTCACATTTGAAATTCATTTCAGTCCCTCGCCCTGACACGAACTTGGCGACCGTGAAAACCGACTCCCAAGGCAGATTCCAGGTACTGATACCCTATCAGAAACGAGAAATTGTCGTGAGAAAATCGTGAACGATTTTACGTGTTATGTTTACAGGTTCAAGGCACAGACTCGAGCATGTTCACTCTTGATCCCGCAGTCCGATTCTACCACAGATGCAACAACAAGGGACTCTTCGACATCCCCAACGTGAGAACTTGCATCCATCCTTTCATTACCGACACCAGGTTGATAGATCAAACTGATTGTTTACAGCTGTGCCAGCGCGAATCGACCTACAAGATTCCCACGTCCTACATCTCCTCATCCGGACAGGTTCAGCGATGGTAGGTTATCATCTCACTCATTCCGAAATATAAAAAAAACCTAAGGTTTACGCAATTTCAGGTACGAGATGGGAACGATGAACATGGAGGCGAAGCAGAAGGGAGAGGAAACTCACTGCGCCGGCAACCCCATTCGAGCCATTGGCAGAAGATAAACACGCATAATATCATCGAAGAAACACTTCGAATATACTCCTATTCTTAATTTTTACAAACACCTGGTGCAAGATAGAAATGTGCCAGTAAATTTTTGTTTTTTTTATTCCATCTCTTGAAGAGCAGCCCTTCTGCGAAAATATTGATGTACATTTCGCAATTTTCGCCATTGTATTGTCCCCTCAATTTCTCCGACTGTGATCTCTCGTGCGATAATATGAATGGAGATAAAATCTCTTCTTCGACTCTTCAAAGATTGTTTAGCGAAAAGAGGGGTGATGAGTCAGCAGATAAATAGTTCAGCAGAGAAAGGGCTAGAGATGGATACGAGGCGAAACATCACCCCGAAACATCACGTTCACCAAAGAGTCAGACAATTAAAACGGGTAGTGAAGCGTTTTGTGAGTTAGTCGAGCGCGCATTTTTTGTGGGTTGCGAAGAATCTATGTTGTTCTAAAAGTATCCCAGGTCGGATTTTGAAGATCGGAACCTCTTTCGACAGATAATCCCATGAAGAATTATAGCTTTGATTCGGAAGAGAAGGAGTGATACATCTTTACTTCGGTTCGATAATCTTGACTCTTTGATCTCGTGTTTAATCCGAGTGCTTTACTGCTCTTTGCTCGAGCCAGTGAGAGGGAAGGAATATATTGTGCCGTTAGTCGAGCAATTGCATGTGAACAAACACGAACAAACCTCTTCCACTGCCTCCCCAATCACAGTTGTGGAAACACCGCGAGAACTCACCAAGCAAACAGTAATGTAGCAGATTGCGGATGAAATTTCCGCGAAACATCGACAATGAATCGTACCGGGTGTTGCATTGTTCGATGAAGGAAGAATACAATGCCCACGATAGCTGAGATGAGCCACACTTCTAATCTGATTCACACCATCCTCACGATAAAAGCCACTAATGAGGCAGGAAAGGCAGTTTCATCATGATTCGAGTGTTATCCATCGTTTTCTCTTCTCCGTTGCGGTTTCGGCCAAACTGCTGGAAGTCAAGATCAAGGGAAAGCTAATAAGCCCCTTACCGACGCTGAAATCCGACTCGTCGATAAAAAAAGTAAGTGAATCACTATATTTAACCCCTAAACTTGGAGACGTTGTTTCAGTTGGCTTTGACAACAAGGTCGCAGTGACGAAGACGGACAGCAAAGGCAACTTCGTGGTATTTTTTTGAAAATTGTATTTCTTCTGAAACATCAGGTGTTGAAAAGTGCGCCATCCGATCATTCCGAAAATCCAAGCAACTCAGATCATGGGTTCGGTGAAGCACAACATTCGATCCTTCGATCCGGAAGTCACTATCACCCATCGATGCAACAACAAGATGATATTCGGTACGGTGCCAAAGGTGAGGAAACTTAAAGATTTAATCGGTTTCCAAACAATTATTTGTTCCATTCTAGCTCTGCAAGCGTGAGAGCAAATACGCGATTCCCTCAAGCTACGTTACTAAGCATGGAGCTGCTCAGAAATGGTAATATGGATTGTTTTTTAGTAGTACTCGATCAGTGTTTTTTTTTATATCTGTCGGTTGTTAGGAAAGGTCGCCCGATCCTGAAATGTGTTTATTATGAGGAACGAATGACCAGAAATTCCAGGTACGACATGGGCGTCATGAATTACGAGGCCAAGCAGAAGGGCGAGGGTTCGAAGTGCTTCAGAAAGGACACAAAATGCCCATAATCCAATAAAAAATATCCATTGAATGTGCCCTATTCCAACACAAATATTGCCAGCTTCCCAAGCACATGACATCATTATTGAGGGTGGAAATCCGCTTTGTGTCGTCGCTGTTCACGTATATTTCCATAAGCTTCGCCTGTCAGCAAACCTCGATCAAAAGAACTGAGGGTGACTCAGCGCATCAGTTGGGCGAACACGCACAAGCCGGCGTATAAAAGGCGGACGGTGAGCCGATTTGGCCATCAACCAACCATGATACTCTCGTTTGGTGGTCTATTGCTGCTAGTCGGGGCCGGATCTGCCGCAGTGCAAACCATTGGGGCGAGAGGCCAGTTGATGTGTGGAGACAAGCCGATCGACAACACGGAAGTGAAGCTGTGGGCCACGCACACGTGTAAGTCGGTTTTGAATGATGTTAATTGTATTTTGCTAGTAATTTGATGGATTATTAATGGTTAATCGATGCATTTCAGTTCCTCGCCCGGACTCGCAACTGGCTGTGGTGAAGACGAACTCTCAGGGCCGATTCAATGTGAGTAACATCTTCCCAACCCTCTCTGTTACTGGAATTCAACGAACATTTTGCAGGTTTCCGGAATCGAATCGTCAATTTTCACGCTCTCGCCTGAAGTCCGTATCTACCACAGATGCAATAACAAGGGCATCCTCTCCATTCCCAATGTGAGCGCCTTTTCCTCTTGAGATGTCTGCAGAAAATGGTTGTCATGTCACGCAAGAATTTTTCTCTAAATAGAGAAAACGAATAGTTGATTCTAGCTCTGCCAGCGCAAAGTCACGTACAAGATTCCCGATACGTACATCGCCAAGTCGGGAACCGTCCAGAAGTGGTTAGTAAACATTACTTGGTTATTATGAATTCACCAAAAATTCTGACATTATTGCAAAATATTGATTGCAGGTATGAGATGGGCACTATGAACATGGAGGCGAAGCAGAAGGGAGAGGGCGGACACTGCGTCGATAATCCGGTTCGCACTGTCGGATAGAGTGGACGAAGATAGTTCTGAAGAGAGCCAACCATGTCTGTAGCACGAATGATTCGTCGACAAATATATTGCACTTTGCTTAACTTTTAACTCACTGTTGTTGCTGATCCATCAAGTATCACGGTTACTCATAATTTTTACTTGATTAGTTGCTTGGCTATCTATATCACCGATCTCCTCCAATTTTGAAGGAATTAGTGCTTCCGATTCATATGAAATTAATGTTACTGACAAACATGGGGCCAAGGAGAATGCTTATCCATTTTATTTAATGCAATTTTCACATTGAAATGATCTGTAATCTACCACTTCGAAACGCTTGATCTCGGTATGTTTAGACCTACAGGGCACACGCTTTTTCCCATAGAATTCAGATACACAATATGAGGCCGTTTGCGGTAGGGTCAACAAGTGGTTGGAACAGGTAAAAAATCCGATATGCCCAAAAGTAAGTCCTAGGGGTAACTTTTTATTCTGCATCGATTGGCGAAGCCCGATTTTCGATCTGAGCCTTCTGAATCCCGGTACGGCACGACGTCAATTTGGCCAAAATCTGTTTCTTTGATAAAAACTGGTCCGTGAAGGGCAAAATTGGTCGAATTTTCGCGTCCCCGAACAGAATTTAATTCTCTACAAAATGAAGGCTCTAACTTCATCCGTTCTCGAGTTATAATCGATTTTTGACAGAAAAAGTTGTGAACGGAAACCCATTTACACACAAGAAAGAGCATCCTTTTCTGATCATTTTGGTATATGGGATTCAATATTTCACGCGGACCGCGATGGTTTTACATCGCATTTTGTGCCGAAAACTCGCGATTTTTGATGATTTTCGGCTGTAACTTTTTTCTTTCGATGTTTCATTTACTCGCATATGGAAATTCGGTTTCTACGTCAAAAAAAACACGCCAGAAACTCCTATAAAAATATGGTTCTGAGAAAATGACTTTTTTGACCCGAAAATCGACCTCGACGATGACGTCAGAGTCGAAAAAGTAATATTTTCAAAAAAATATGACTATAGGAGTTTCTGGCGTATTTTTTGACGTAGAAACCGAATTTCCGTATGCGAGTAAATGAAACCTCGAAAGAAAAAAGTTACAGCCGAAAATCATCAAAAATCGCGAGTTTTCAGCACAAAATGCGATGTAAACCATCACGGTCCGCGTGAAATATTGAATCCCATATACCAAAATGATCAGAAAAGGATGCTCTTTCCTGTGTAAATGGGTTTCCGGACACAACTTTTTCTGTCAAAAATCGATTATAACTCGAGAACGGATGAAGTTAGAGCCTCGCCCAAAATTTCATTTTGTAGAGAATTAAATTCTGTTGCGGTTCGCGAACATTCGACCAATTGTGCCCTTCCCGGACCAGTTTTTATCGCAGAAACAGATTTTGGCCAAATTGACGTCGCGCCGTACCGGGATTCAGAAGGCTCAGATCGAAAATCGGGCCCAATCGATTCAGAATAAAAAGTTACCCCTAGGACTAACTTTTAGGCATATCGGATTTTTTACCTGTTCCAGACCCCTGTTATGGCCTTGTTGATCCTACCGTAAACGGCCTCATATGTAGATCATCTGTTTAAAAAAAAATAGAGTTTACTTTATATCAATTATGATATTGTTCTCATGGCCGAGGAAGTGTCGAGTTTCGAGATATGGTCGAGCTAAACATCAGTTTCGATTCGTGATGATAACTATATTGCGAAACTGAGCTCCCAAAGGCGAATGTGAAGGAAATGTCGCACACTCGATGCTCGACTCTCTAATCGCAATTGTTAGCACGGTATAAAAAACGTCCGATTCGTTCATTTTCAATCACTTTCAAGCATGCCCAACTAAAAGCTCACATATTTCGATGTTCGCTGAGGTATCCCGCCAACTTTTCCACCTCTCTGACACTCCTTTCGAGGACAATCGAATTCCGAGGGAACGATGGGAGGAATTCAAAAGAAATACGTTTCCCATTCATACTGCTCACTGTTAATTTGCTCAATATCTCGATTTGAATCTGCAACTCGTATCTTCGGTGCTAATGGCTCATTGCAGTGACTCCTTTCGAGAATGTTCCCGTACTGGAGATCGATGGGAAGATCATCCCCCAGTCATTCGCCATCGCGCGGTACCTAGCGAGAGAATTCGGTACGTCTTTGTACCGTTTTTTGGCTCTTTTTTATACCGTTTTTGCTATGAGATATCGCGAGGTGTCCGTTCTCCGAAACGTCGAAATGTCCACATCTCGATGCGGCGTGGATCGACGCTTACGCAGATTAGTTCAAGGACTATAATGACGCCATTCATGCCTTCTTCCGAGCAAACATCGGGTCACCCCACGGCGATTTCGAACAACGCAAGATGGAATTCGCCGAATCGAACAGAGACAAATTCTTCGGATTTTTGGAAAAACTTGCCAGGGTTAGATGCATTCTTTGTAGAATACTTCTTATTTTTGAATAATGAGCTCCATGAACATTTCTACTTCAGGATAACGGTCTGAATGGGCACTTCGTGGGTGATTGACGTAATTTGGGTTTAGACTTATTTTTTCCTTCCATTTTTTTGGCTCTGAAGAGCCGACATGAAATTTTCAACGTGAATGAAAGCTCACCAAACTTTGCAAACTTTGTGCCCATGGTCGGGGGATGCACAAAAAAAATTTTTATCTCGAAAACTCATCGGGGAGCCAAATGGCGGGTACCCCTGGGTGTGACAAACAGGTGCGTGCCCTATTTTCCAACCCGACTTCGGCAATGATCCTGGGTCTTCAATTGGGGCAGTTAAGCTTTCTGGCTTTATGTAAGGTTCACTTCTTCAAATGAACCGCTTGTCACCACTTTGAGCCGAGTTGTCGGCACTTAGTGTCAAAAAAGTGAAAAAGGCTGATTTCCGGCCCAATAGGGTCTGAAAGTCTTTCCTTCGATATCCAACCCCCGTCATTGTATTCAGCAGGTCAAGATACCCCTTGATAATGAGTTTCACCAAAATCTATGAAGTGGTTTCTGAAATATTGCGAACAAAAAAAAAACGAAAATTTGCAAAATAGACGTAGCAGGCGGGAATAGAACCGGGGTCGGCTGGGTGTTGGCCAATAGCGCTAATCACAAGGCCACAGATCCGATATGGAGAGACACTGTAGATGCGATACACGATTAGCGAGTGGGTATGATAGCGCGCTCGCAGGTCCTTGCATTAAATTTTCCGAATAATCAATGCAATTTCCTCTGTATTTCGGATTTAACTTTACCTCGGCATGGCGATGGCTCTGGACAGTAATCCCAAGCCTATGGAGGTAATTTCAAGGGACGACCTAGATGCGATACCTATCTACCGAGAAAGGAGGATAGCGCGCAGTCAGGGGAACCTTAGTACCATCCCCGAGCAGCCAATCCATAATATAAAATGTTTCTGTTGTTTGCCTATTGTGAAAACTACACCGTTCTCGCGGTGGCTGATGCAATCAGGATACTACCAGATGGTAATAGACCAGTACCAGTCCGGTTCCATTTGGAACCATGTTCGGAGATAATTTTCACATGTTGTTTCGGAGTTGATTCAGTCTGGATCTTTTCTGCTCAGGATCACACCGGGTGGCATCAAGTTGGGTTTGTCAAGCATTCACCGGTCCTATCCGGATTTGTTGAACATGTTTTGGCATGTCTAGGGAAACATATGTAACCTCATGTTTCTCTGAACATCTTCAATCATTTTCAGATTAATGGGACCTAAGCGGTCATGCATAACTCTCAAGGGGGGTTGAAGGGGGGCTTGCCCCCTTGCTTATTGTATAATTTGGTCACTTTTCACGGTATCCAAATCGTTCTACGCGATAATTAATGCTATGTATCAATAAAAGTAAATGAATCCACTTCCCGTGGGGAAGTGTGATTTTCAGTTTGTGTCAAACTCAAACCCTGTGTGAATTTGGGTCCTCATCCTCTCTCGAGATTTATCTCGCGTAATATAACAATCCCGTTCTCAATAAAATAAGATGAATCACTCTTAGATCTGATTTCAATAAAAGTGTGGGAATCACATCTTGACCCAAATTCGCGCCTAGGGTTTCGAGCGAGTACTCAAATATGCTGATAAAAGTTTAAGTACATTTTGTAACTATTTTTTTTGCATATTACTGCTGAATGAGAACATCTTCGTTAAACTCTGCGATGCATCATTTGAAATTGAGTTAAACTGAGATATTTCCGAGTTAACATCTTTTAAACAGAGTGGCTCGATTTTGAAAAAAAATATTCATAACATTCTAACATTGATTAACCACCACTTACTGACATTGAAATTACCACGGGGGTACAAATGCGAGGAGCCCCAGGTGCGAGTTTGGGTCAAGATGTGATTCCCACACTTTTATTGAAATCAGATCTAAGAGTGATTCATCATATTTTATTGAGAACGGGATTGTTATATTACGCGAGATAAATCTCCAGAGAGGATGATTGGAGGACCCAAATTCACTCAGGGTTTGAGTTTGACGCAAACTGAAAATTACACTACACTATTTCTCGCTGGTTTCCCTGCTGTGCTCGAGTCTCGGGTCAAGATAGTGAGCACTCCCAAACTGAAGGAGTGGTTAGAGAAAAGACCCGTTACTCGAGTCTAAACTATACTTCTCATGCACTTCAACTAAAGAGCTTCTCGTTTTTCGAGTGTATCAATATAACTAGCTTCTACTTCACCTTTCTTCTCATTAGTGTGTTTGACCGATCATGTCTCATGGTTACATCACATTTCATTCGATAGCAAGCACGATATTAAATTATTTTACAGTTGAATTATCTCTACTACGCTACTAGTGATTTCCGGTTGCATTAGAGAACGGAGGGATCTCTGATTTCACAATGGAGCAGGCCCTTGCATACGGTACCGATGAGCATCTGGAGATGATCGATTTATTGATTTGCTAGGGTTCATACACAGCCAACCTGATTCTTGTAGAGAACACCAATCGTCGATCCCGACACTTCCTTGCCGTCATTTGCATATGACTTGAATATATGAATTGAGAAGGATGACACTTGATATTTTTTTCGGTAGATTGTGGCTTTTTGAGTGAGTAACGTAACTCGAAATCTCATTTCTCATGACATGACGGACTATTCCCTCATCCGAAAACAGTCCAAACCGTCCGTGTCTATCTTGTAGTCTGATTCCCCACATTCTATCCGTGCTTCCTCTACCCTTTGGACTGCAGATCGCTCCAGTCCTAGCTCACAACCGTACCTCGGATACAGTCGCTGTCTTGTAATCTTTATCGAATCGTATACGCAGTATCTGTGAAGGCGATGTCGCCTCCCCATCACAGTCGCCGATCGATTTGAATGTCTTAAAAATGAATCTTGAGGGAATCCAGTTATCTGATGTTGTCCTACTGTCACCTACTGTCTCGACGCAGATCGAATAGCCACGAATCGATGAACGCTCCTCCATACCCCTCGTATTTTCAACAATATTTCCACATTTTTATCGTTATAGATGAATTAAAATATTTGCTATTGAATTTGACACTTTTACCTCTATCAGAACTGGATGACATCCACTGTAGACTGATCCGTCGCTATCAATGAACAGATTATCGCATGCAGAGTAGAGATTGATGGTCGACAGCGGAGAAACCGACTTCTTTTCCTGGTGAAAATTAGCTGCTGGAATTTACTCTCGTTTCGAATATTTTTATTTATTTACAAGTACACATATTTTCATTTCACTACAAGAAGATCAGACGAGCGAATGCAAATAGTAGTGAATCCTAGCGCCTCTCTCACTCATACCTCCGACAAATCGTATGCGTGCAATCTCTTGTGATTGAATTCCGCAACGAACAATTTATTGTTCGCGATGTCATATGCAATTCCATTTGGGCCTCCCATTCCAGACAACAGCTCATGAGACTCCTAAACCGACTGGCCTTTTTGATATTTCTCCCTGACAAACCTTTCCATCCCAGTAGTGAACAGAGCCACCCTTGTAGCCAACCATGAACTCTAAAGAGTTGACAAACTCAGTCTGCGCTACGCCATCATTAGTGAAAATGAACTGATCAGGCCCTACCGCGACAAGGTCATTAGGCCTGGAATTAGATACGTCTCATCCCTGAGATAGGCGATATCGGACCTGATGAAGGTGGGATGCTTGAGCGTCTTCTTATGAATGAGAGCGGGACCCTTGGGATCATAGTCGAACACCTAAATTCATTCCGGATATTATAATCCTACTTCCGTTTATATCGCTAGATCTCTCTTTGTTTGAGCGACTATTATATTGTGAAATCGCAAACATGTACTACAAAGCGTCTCCTCTACCTGTAGCTCTTACTCGAATAGGAAATACGACATAGTGTTATAAAAAATGGTGCGTGAGGAATGATCGCTTAGCTGGTAGATCGTCGAGGATGACGCAGCTCTTACCCATGACGCCATGTGCTCTTTCACACTACCTGGATCGAATGCTTGAACTCATCGTCGTGACTGATCACGTAGATTCGGATGACACCATTCACAACCCAATGAGTGATACCGTGAGGATGGAAGTTGTCCTGATGAGAAAGAAGTCTAGTGAAATGCTCGTTTACAAAGAGTGAATTACCTGATCGAAAGAGCCGCCCTTGACTGGAAGTTCCTTTGCTTCCAATTGATCGGTTCCCTTCTGATTGAAATCGTAGAGGTATATTTTGCCTTAAATTGGAGATGTCCGTTAGAGATAACCTTATTCGTGTGTCGTACCTTCAATGTGTGCTCTGCTAGGCTGAAGATACAGTATTCCAGATGTGACGAAAGCAATTCCCTCAGAACGAAACAACTCGATATCTTCGGATCCTTTCTCTAGAATTTATCTATTGGCCAAGGCATGAAAACGAAAGAAACCTGGCCCTTGAACTCCTCTACACACTCCTGGTCGATGATTGTAGATCGTACGACCCATGTCCATATTCTCGCGGACTCGCCATGCGATTGCACAGAGCCCGATAGCCACAGCGATGAGCAATTTGCCCATGTTTGTGTAGAGAATTAGCTAAAAGAAGAATTATCGATAGATAGATAGAGAGAAACTCGCGAGAAAGTAACCTTGATAGTGGCTAGTTTCGAGAGAGAGAGAGAGGTAGATAAGGCGAAAAACAAACGCGAACTGTCACGCGAAATATAAAGGAGTTCATACTTAACTATGTACAAACAAATTTAATTGGTTTTTCTTGAATTGAGCAGTTCATGCTCGCCATTACTCTCGGACTGTTCGGCTCTGATGCAGATAATTGTGTAGAGTTCGCCACCGTAAATTTTATAGAGAGAAAATTAAAGTTTGTTATTCTCTGCTGTAATTTGAGCGCTGAGATACCACGAGAACAGCATGCAAACTTTGTCGATCTCTCTCACTTTTGCGTGATGTCTCGCTCCCTGTTTAAGTATCTCATTCCCGCATTGCTCGCACACATACCATCACAATAGATAACTCCCAAAGGCATATCGGTTTACAACAAGGATCCGTACTAAGACCGCTCAAGAGAGGACAAATGAGAACTGATGATCGGTTTCGGTTCTCGCTGAGTTATCGTTTATCGAAATCGTATCCATACCAGGGCTGGGACAGAAAATATATGTGATCAGTATCGCCCCTAATAAAATACTTTGCACTAAAATTACACCACAGCAAAACTTGTTTTAATTTTAACTTATTTTTAATGCCGAATCCGATAAATATTTTAGTTGAAAAAATCTTCATCATAAAAATTTGACGAAAAAATGGAAATGTATATTATTTTACACATACTATTTATGTTTTCTCGCCTTATTATTTTTTTTAAATAAAAAAAATCTAAACAGCAAAAAACAGGAAGAAAAAAATCCATTTAAACAAAAAAATATGGCTGGAACCACTATCAGGGTTGGGCGGAAATAGGGCACCGGAAAATTTTTCGGAAAAGGAAATTTTCCGGTCGAAAATACAAGAACAAAACCGGAAAACTTCACAAATATTCAATTTAAATTGTATTTTAAATTTTTTCTCGTGTATAATTACTAAAAGAGGTGATGTGTAGCGACATATAAGTGATTGCATCGATTACAGGCAACAAATTGTGAAATTTGGATCAAAATTGACCAAAAGGTGGAAATTTGTTTTCGATTTTTTTGAAAAATCTCGCAAGTTCAGTCTTAAAAAGGATCATAATATCTAGTGTACTTTTCGGAAATTTCCGATGATAAACCGGAAAATTTTCCGGTCGGAAAAATTTCCGTCTCAGGACCGGTAAATCCGGAAAATTTTCGGAAACGGAAAACGTTTCCGCCCAACCCTGACCACTATGAATGCGTATTGGGTGGATCTCGGGTCTATTAATCGATGTAAACAGCTAAATACAACTGTAATGGTACTTTTTTCTACCAAGAAATAACTATTTTTTAAATGGAAAACGTTTTTTTTAGCAAGAGCATTTGCGACGATTTTGCATTGAAAATACATATTTTTTTTTTTCTGTTTTCTGGATTTTTTTCTTCTCTGTTAGAAAATTTTCTCTACATCTTGCAAAATATCACCTGCCAGTCAGACACCATGCCCATAGGCTTGACGGAGACTAGTGGTTGGGGCGCGCACCTTTCTCTACCTCTTGCAAAACATCACCTGCGGGCGGGAGTCGAACCTGCCTGCGTCGGCATGCCAGTCAGACACCATGCCCATTTTTGTCTTGTATTTTTGTGTTCTGACTCTCACATCATGTGGTAGATGCACTACAATCAAATATTCAATCACGAGAACCACCTAACAGATTATGATTCAGCCTCTCCCGAGGTCCTTTTCCACCAGCAGAAGGCAGATGTGTGTTGTAAATTGAAAATATTGAACGTACAACAAGAGTGGCTCTCTGTAGATGGCAAAACACGATGAATGTCACATGTAGACAGTTGATCATTTCGATCACAATCCCCCAAATTACACATACAGCCAAAGACTCTCGACTGAAATCTATGGCACACAGATATAACACAGGCTGTGCACTTTTTCAGTTGCAACGGGTAGCAGAGTGCCATTACAGAAACGAATTGCGAGTAGAGAGAGAAATGCTCTCTATTCGAGACTAGCCGAGGTGTGGTACAACGTTGCATCATAAACCAACGTGCTAGTATTTGCGCACCAGTTCCGTCGGAACAACTCTCATGAAAATATACGTAAATGCTGGGATTTTAGCTTTGTCTAGTGATAATGCAACAATCAGAGTAATTCAGGTTCCAACTGGACACTCCGGACATGACCGACGTGCAAGTGAACGAGATGTCCAGATGCTAGTGAATTTTTGTCGATACATGTGTATTCATCCGATTTATCAGTACATTAGGAATCGCAGAAGGGTTGATATAGTGGGTGTACACAAGTAGTATTGCAGAGAATCCGTTGTTGTTGTCATTGCCCGATTCAAGATATTACTAACACAATCGTGACTCACACTACTGCTATAAGAAAGTAGTTGAGTAGGTCATAACAAAATAAAAAAAATCTCCGAAATTTTACTGCCTATGGGCACAGAGAGTTCAAAAGAACACGAGGAAGAGGAATAAACCTCTCCACTCGTCTCGCTCCCTCTCTCGATAGCATTGAAAAGGGCTGAGTCAGTGTTTCCATAACACTATTTGTGTCTCTCTCCGTTATGAGTTAGTATAAGTGGCTATAAGAGACACTATCTGAGCCAGTTCACATACAGCCGCACAAGGAAAAATAGATAACCACCAAAATTATGTTCTACTATCAACTTTTGACGTAGAGTTCGAAAATTGACCTTAGGAAGCCGTATCTCGAAAACCGAATTCCTTATGGCACACTTCTCGTGCCAGAGGGCAAATAATATCTCGCGAACCGCGCTTCGTAGACCCACAAAACCATAGTAATTCTTGAAGATCTCGTCGAGATAAGCATTTTTACAATTGGTAGTGGAGTGCTAGCTCATCTGTGAAAAAAGTTAAAATCTTTAAAAATTTTGAAAATGGCACCCTGAAAAATTTTGGAAGAGCGGGTTATTTTTAAGTGTGCTCATTAGATTCTCCGTCAGAAAGTATCCCCCTGCACAAAAATTTAGCAGGAAATGTTTTCTACAAGTTGATGCTTTGCTCTTGTCAAATCAAAAAATGTTCGATTTCCACAGTTTTTAGAGAATACATTTTTTCTTTCATGACACCATGAGCTCTAATGCTGAAATTCGGAATCTACGGATAAAAGTGCACCAGAAACTCGTATAGTCAGAACGTTACGAGACGAAAAAAATAAACTTTTCTATGACCCCCGGTAATTTTTGGATCAAAAGTCCATAATCTCAAAACTACCTTACTATAGGAGTTTCTGGTGTATTTTTGCATGTAGAAGTTGAATTTCGATACCAGGGTTCATAAAAATGAAAAACAAAAAAGGTAAACGGGGGTCTGGAACAGGTAAAATATAACAAAAGTTCGCCCTAGGAGTAGTCTTTGATTCTGAATCGACTGATGAAGCCCGTTTTTCGATCTGAGCCTTCTGAATCCCGGTACGACCCGATAATGCTCTATCTTTTTTGGTTATCGAGAAAAAGTCGATTTTTGAAAATCGAATTCGCGGAGGAATTCCCATGGCAAATTTGTAGAGAATCTTTTCCTGATCATTTTGGTATATGGGGTTAGGGTCTTGACTTACGTGAAAGTGGTTTCTGATCGACTTTTGTGTCAAAAAGCTGCGATTTTTGATTTTTTCGAGTACAACTGTTTTCTGTCGCGTTTGCATGAGCTCTAACCTAGAAATTCGGTTTCTACATGAAAAAATACGCCAGAAACTCCATTTGTCATGTAATTTTAGACAAAAAAAATATTGACCCGAAAATCGACCTCGACGACGACGTCAAGAGTCGAAAAAATATTTTTTTCAAAAATACATGACTATAGAAGTTTCTAGCGTATTTTTTCATGTAGAAACCGAATTTAAAGATTAGAGCTCATGTAAACGCGAAAGAAAAAAGTTGTACTCAAAAAACTGCAAAAATCGCAGCTTTTTGACACAAAAGTCGATCAGAAACCACTGTCACGTAAGTCAAGCCCTACCCCATATACCAAAATGATCAGGAAAAGATTCTCTACAAATTTTCCATGGGAATTCCTCCGCGAAATCGATTTTCAAAAAACGAATCAAATTTTTTTTTTTTTCAAATTTCGAAATTTCGGCCAATTCGGCCCTTCCCGGACCAGTTTTTATCCCAGAAACCGATTTTGGCCAAATCGACGTCGGGTCGTACCGGGATTCAGAAGGCTCAGATCGAAAAACGGGCTTCATCAGTCGATTCAGAATCAAAAACTACTCCCAGGGCCAACTTTTGAGCATATGTTATATTTTACCTGTTCCAGCCACTTGTTGACCCTAACGCAAACGGCCTCATATGATTCTAGAAATGGATGTCGAACAATGTCGTAGAATTCCAGTGAAAACACAATTACTGCGCTGATAGGAAGCAATGGTAAGTAAGCTTGGAAAGATAGCATCTAAAACAAATACAATTTTTAACATTTATTTGAAAAGAAGTGTTAATAACTGAGTAAACAAAAAAGAGGGTACCGCCAGAAATTTGCGATGCATTTTGGTAGTTTTCTTGCTGAGACTGCTGGATTGTTGTGATAGAGAAGAGAGAATTCGCTATCTGTAATGCATAATTCACTTCGCTTTCTCCGTGATTCGCTTGCCTAATGTACAGTATGCCGATGTACACTGGTCCGGTTAGCCCTTCCATGAGGCTTATCGCGATCTGCAAACCGATAGAGCGAACGTCCGAGTGACCGAAAAAAAGGTTAGGATTTCAGTAGAATTCAGTTCTGCTCGTATCTTTACAGTTTAAAGAACGTTTTTCTCAAAATGCCTGTTTTCATTCGCAATTTCGTAACTGCCAACACATGTGAATCCGTTGCGTACTCGTGTCTATGGACGTGCATTAAGGAAAGAAAAAAAGAGTCATCCTTTTTCAGTGCGAGGAATAAGATCTGAAAGTAAGGCTGAGTGTTGTGATTATAGTCAAACTAACCGAAAAAGACTGTTGGAATTGGCAGACTAATTGCGCCAATCAGACTAATAGCTTTTCCAATGGTCGGATTATTTCTTCGAATGGCCAATAGTCGGAAAACAAAAGAAGCAAGAATAATGAAAAACTAAAACATTATTATATTTAATCATTGGACCAAATGTCAACAGAGTAGCCTTCTCCTCCGACCATCACAACACTGAATACATAACACACAGTGCTACTGAGATATCCACATAGTCCGTAGAAGACATAGATTAGCGACCAATTCATCGAAATAAGTCTGTTAAGCACAATTTATTTGAAATCAAAAAAAACTCCAACCGTATCATGGTAGCTGAGCTTCCAACGGAAATGTACAGGTCAACTAAAGCGTGAAATTTCAGCATTATGCCAAAAGTAGAAAACTTTGCTGGGATGTTGCGGAATACGACAAATGTCAGTAGAATATTGATTGAGAGCGAAAGAACCGCTATGCAAATATGGATGCATACAACAGCATCTTCGAGAGTGAATGACATCAGACTGACAATACAAATTATAGTTTACTATTTTTTCTTCACATATAAGTGGCCATCTCCAGTTGAACATAGTTATTTTGATAATATTAACGTTATAATTCATACATATCGTTGAGAGAAGCATAATACCGACAATCCCGCTTTTATGTTATGTCTATGTCGTAAATATAAATACCGTTTTTACAACAAAAAGTGTTCAGAACGGTGCATGATCAGAAAATAAATAATCGACGACCAACCTAGTTTTGATGACGAGTAAAACCGTCGAATTAGCGATATTTTCGAAGAAACTGAAGGAAATGATGAAGATCTGAGCGGGAAGATCGTATCCGTCGAGCATTTTACACGCTGATGATGACAGTAATTTTGTGGTAGGTGCATCGAGACGCTCTCCAGAGAGTTAACAAATGACAGAGAGCGCTGATTAGTCCAAAACCGATTAATGACAAAACAATGTGAATGATATTTAAATAATGCCTATAGTCAAACACAAATCGTTGAATTCATAATAATAATAATAAATTGGGAGCTTTGAGTGGCATGTCGTTTGTGCTTGTGATGCCTATGTAGGAAGAAATGGTTCACTTCTAGTAAGTGAGACCTTGGAGAACTTATTTTCGCACATTTATTTATGAGCGAAGACGTGAAGATTTCATAATTTCATAATTTAGTGATGACAAAATGTTGCCCAGTGATGACGACATATTTATCATTTTTTGAAATGCTCTCCGAGATGGTTCGAATGGACTTGTCCACGGGCCATGAGTTGAAGCGAGATATCAGCAAAAAAGAAAGCGTGACACACGGGAAAAACACAACCACAACGTGACATACAGACAGCACATTATGGTTTTGTACCCTTTAGTAATCCGTCAATGGTCTAAAGTTACATGCATGAAACTTGCACTGATGAGACGCTCTAAGACCAAAAGCCAGTTTCGCTTATCAAGCTGAGAAGTGAAAGGCACAACCCCGTTGAGATAAGGTTTGGGTACAACTCAACTCAAGAAGTTTGCAACTCAAGAACATCACGCGGCATTGCGCAATTGCCCAAATGCTAACGGAATATCGGGAAGAGGAAGAAGACGCGACGAAAAGACTCGAGATGAGTTGCACCCAGGAGGTGATGGAGCCTCGGGGAGGGGATATTGTAGCGTTTTCGGTTGGGAGGAGAAGAGATGGGGATGAACATATTGGGCATTAACACTCGATCCGTCCTTTTCGCAGTGTTTCGCTACACATTACCATAGAGCTCCTGTAAAATAATGGGGACTATGTGATCGAGATGATTCATTATACCTAAAAAGCTCAGAATAAACAGTTCCCCTCACATTGTTAGTTCAAAGATAAATTTTGCGCAATATTGATAATTTCTATTAATTGTAATCAATTATCGCTTACGTTCTGAATGACCGTACGATTTTATCGCATATTTTGGAGTTCGTTTCCCACGGTTGACCAGTAGCACCTCACACCACTAGGCCATTCCGAGAAATGCCCAGGAGGCTCGAGGTAACGTGAATGAGAGTTCAAAATCGCTTCTTTGTTCTCATTCATTATTTCCATTCTGATCACACTATTTATGGAGTCGTGTTGTGGTGTTTTTTTCTCGGTCATTGCACTCTCATGAATTACATAAAATAGTCGTTGTAATTTTTTTTAAAAACAGTTTGACCATAGGTAAACGGCCTTCTTTGAGTTACACATTTTCTAAAAAGATATTAGAAATAACTCTTTAGAGCTTGGACATCAATGAGTTGTGCACAGTATGTGCACAGTCTGTAGTGTGCGCAATCTGCGCAAATTTTTCTCTCGCACTGAGACGTAATGTTATCGCCGCGCTCTCTACCCTCTCTCTCTCTAACATCGATCGGTACTATTGACGAATGATCATGGAATCGACCGCCTCTCCGTCTGTTCATCGCTGCCTCGTCTGTGGTACTGATACAACTTCCTGTCACTTTGGAGTTGATGTATGCCGCGCATGCACCGTCTTCTACCGGTGGGCTTTCCGAAATCTTTCTCGGCCATCTTAACAAGGCATACATTTTCCCATCAATATAATCAGGGGTCTCGACGTTAGCTTATTTCCGACCAAGAAAATAGCATAGGAAGAATTTATTGCATTTTTTCGTCGAAAAAAACAAAATCGCTTAATTTTTGTTGCTTTTTTCAGGAAAGCATTGAAGAAGACGTTATACCCGTGCCGAACTAGCACCAAACAATGCATGGTCACTCCGGGTGATTAGCCAAATATCGCCTCGCATTATATTACTATTTCAGATAGAACTACTTGCAAGCGTTGTCGATTCGATAAGTTCGAGAGAATTCTGAAGAAACCAAACGCTCGGGAGCGAAAAGTGAACAAACTTCCTGGACAATCTAATTATCTTGACCTGTCCCAAGTCACCTCGGCGCGTATTTCGACCGAATCCACAGCGAGACCACTTCTGGAAAAGTGCGCCGTTTGCTACAAGTGAGTGTTCAAAAAGCCACCCGTGAATTTGCATAAGCCTACAGAATGCTCAGTGTGATGAGACGGAACAGCGAGTTGAGCGCGCGCCCAAACCCGCCCCATCCAGTTATGATCAATGCTGGAGAATATGTAACACTTTTCACTTATATTCATCCATTCCACCGGAAAAATGGAAGGACAATTTTTTCTTAGGAGATTATTGCATGCACTTTCGGAATAATAACGGCGTCATGTCGATATCTCATCACCGGTATTCTGGACATGGTCGAAATGTTGTTTCCCGAGTTTACAACGTTCTCGAAGGAAGAACAGGTATAGGCGCTCAGTCAGTTCGGCATTTGTTCTTCATTTTCAGTGGAAACTAGCAGTAAGGTTCTATGATCGTTTCTTCATGTTTGACGCATGCTACAGAGCAGAGACAATATTTCCGGACGAGTTGAACAAGTTAGTTCCTTGAATTAAAAAATGATAATATACAAACAACTTTCTTCAAATCACAGGGCAATGGTAGCATATTCTGCCTACGTATCAGTTGACGTTGCTGATCATTTCTTCAACGATTGCCCCAACCAAGCCAATATCGAGGAAGCGCAAAGGTGACAATTTTTAGCTATTTTTCTTGAGCTAGTTGATTTTTCTAGCATAGTTTGACCTTGACAGATCTTTCATGAAATTCATGAATATGTTGCTTCCCTCATCCCGCGTAGCAATTCGAAAAGCGAACTTGGACGAATCCGAATTCCTCGCACTTATTGTCCTTATATTCTGGTTTTCCGGTACGTCCCAATGCTAATTAGTAATATAAAGCTCGAATATTTTCAGATTGCTTACAAATGCGCGATGAAATAGTGAAGATCGGTGAGAGATACCGACAGGAAATTCTGAAAGAATTACAAGCGCACTACATGTACCGTCTTTGAAATTCACTAATGATTAGTGATTCTTCATTTCAGAGAGAATTTAAAATTGAACGATTACGCAGCGAGGATAGGCAAGCTGTTCACGCTTATTTTCAGTTTTGACGTACGTTCACTGATAAAACGGGCGATTCGTTATTGATAGATCCGATGAACCAAGATGAGAGCATTTTTTGCAGCGAGCTTCGGATGTTGAAGAGCAATTCGAAATATACCGATTGTTGGGAGTGTTCTCTGATGACACTTTCGTATATCGAATGCAGGATCGATCAGAATAACGTCAACGTTGTATCACAGAGATTACATACATAAATGTCGTGATTCCATTCTATATCATTAGCAAAACAATAGTTAACAAACACAGGATATCGTCCGCGAAGACTCCCAATAACCAGTAGATATTATACTGCTCATATACATCCGTGCTCCGCTGAAAATAACTTTTTCTCGCGTGAAATTACTTCTTACCTTTTCAGCTCTGTTATACGTGCGTCACAAACAAACAGCTCGCCTATCCTCACATTATAATTATGGATGCGGAATGATTTATCTTATTCGCAAGACTAATTCGTGAAGTTCATCTAGAAAATTAGTGAAAATTGGATAGGATTGCATTCATATTCTCGTAAGTATGCTCTGGTTTAAAAAAAAATTAAACATTCAGCACTAGAAAATCCACTTATTAGGCAAATAACATCTGCGGAGCAATGAAAAATAATGGGTACCAGTTCTCTACTTCAAACAATCATGCACGTCGTATACAAAGTTTCAGTTATAAGTTTATCGCGTGTGAATGGGAACAGTGATCGAATCATACTATACACTGTTTATATTGTCACAACTATCGTTTGAGGTTTAATTCGGTGATTTCCCTTAGACTCCTTCACAGTGAACATATGCATAATGGAGTTCGCCTTCACTCTGAGAACCTGCTCGAGATTAATGTTTTTCGACATATTGTGACGAATTTTGCTTTACGAATCTCGCGGAAATAATAATTGTCTCATGCAAACCTGCTGGAAGGGTTTATTAACGTTAATAAGCACGATGAATTGCACCGAAGAGTTCATCATGAAAGAGAACTGAGAGATACGGAAATAACGAGAAAATCTACGTGAAGCAAACCACAAAGATGGTCTTGATTGCAACGAGGGCGATATCAGGCAGGAATGCGATTTGAAAGCGACACGCAATCACGTTCAGAAGAAGTGGATAAATTTAAATGATAGCGGCACAAATGGTCTGATGTAGATAATGCGTATTCATGATTACAAAATATTTTATAAAGTACCTGTTTGATGAGCAACGAAATGATGAGTTGCTTTATCCTGATCATCTTTGATGTTGTCACGCTCTGTACATGCCGGTGCATGGTTGGACACGTTGAGGATTGTACCTGTTTGTGGAGAAATCTGACGCTCGTAGCAACGAGAACGATTCGAATTGGAGCACTCAGAGCGATTGAGAACAATATTACACTAACTTCTAAAACCAAAAAAATCAAAATAATATGGAAACTAACATCGAAATACCGTTTCTGTATTCGCCACAATGACCGATATCTCCAATAATCATCACATCAGTGAAATAGTGTGATGTCCATACGAGTTCTTTGCGCTGTCCAACATAATTTATTATCAAAATGTTCAAGGTGTTAATTTAGTTGAATTCGTATGTCAAAAGAATAATGCAACATACGTTCAGGATTTGTTCTTTGTCGATAGGGTCGGATCCTGTAAGATAAGTGGTGATAGGATTCAACAGTAGGCAGGAATACAAACTGGCCACGAGAATGATCAGTGATCTGAGCAATTTTACTCAATTATTTCGCATTAAACATTTTCGAGACTTTTTGTGCGGAGTGAATCGTTCAATACTCCTTACCTTTGGGAAAATCGGAGATTGCTTGAGGGCGGCACAATCTGTTGGTGCATCATGAGTAACATGAACAGAAAGGTGCATACTCCAAGCACCATGAATGCAGTCTCGACAGTCTGCGGAAGAAATATCGGATGTATTCATTTTGATATCTTTCTCAAACTGAAGATATTAAAAAATATATTTTGATAATTTCATAAGAAAATTTCACCGCGAGCTGCCCTGTGAAGCACACAATGTTTCTAATTTTACAGTTTACCATAGAATTGAATCCTCCAATGTAAGCGCAGACAATCCCAAAACAAGCACTTATCGGATAGGGAAGAAGCGTATACCCACGGAAGAGGAAGCATGTCCAAATATCGTAGATCATCATTCGTGCCTGATGTTTTCTCCATCTGATTGATTTTGTAAGATATTTATTCTATTCGCTCTCTGATATCGTTTGATCTGGTTTTCCTATGAGATTGACAGAATAGATCACCGGGTTGAGCAGATAGCCGATGCGTACGGTTTTTGCCCATAGTCTGCAGTGACAAATGAGTAGATAGAAAACAATGCCATGAACACCCATAATAAGAACTCCGTAAATGAAAGTGAATCTGAAAACGTGCTTATTCTATTGTATTGTTCCGAGATTTAACCGTACGCATCGGCTATCTGCTCAACCCGGTGATCTATTCTGTCAATCTCATAGGAAAACCAGATCAAACGATATCAGAGAGCGAATAGAATAAATATCTTACAAAATCAATCAGATGGAGAAAACATCAGGCACGAATGATGAACTACGATATTTGGACATGCTTCCTCTTCCGTGGGTATACGCTTCTTCCCTATCCGATAAGTGCTTGTTCTGGGATTGTCTGCGCTTACATTGGAGGATTCAATTCTATGGTAAACTGTAAAATTAGAAACGTTGTGTGCTTCACAGGGCCGCTCGCGGTGAAATTTTCTTATGAAATTATCAAAATATATTTTTTAATATCTTCAGTTTGAGAAAGATATCAAAATGAATACATCCGATATTTCTTCCGCAGACTGTCGAGACTGCATTCATGGTGCATGGAGTATGCATCTTTCTGTTCATGTTACTCATGATGCACCAACAGATTGTGCCGCCCTCAAGCAATCTCCGATTTTCCCAAAGGTAAGGAGTATTGAACGATTCACTCCGCACAAAAAGTCTCGAAAATGTTTAAAATGTCTGTGATACAACGTTGACGTTATTCTGATCGATCCTGCATTCGATATACGAATTTTAAATTCTCTCTGAAATGAAGAATCACTAATCATTAGTGAATTTCAAAGACGGTACATGTAGTGCGCTTCTTTCAGAATTTCCTATCGGTATCTCTCACCGATCTTCACTATTTCATCGCGCATTTGCAAGCAATCTGAAAATATTCGAGCTTTATATTACTAATTAGCATTGGGACGTACCGGAAAACCAGAATATAAGGACAATAAGTGCGAGGAATTCAGATTCGTCCAAGTTCGCTTTTGGAATTGCTACGCGGGATGAGGGAAGCAACATATTCATGAATTTCATGAAAGATCTGTCAAGGTCAAACTATGCTAGAAAAATCAACTAGCTCAAGAAAAATAGCTAAAAATTGTCACCTTTGCGCTTCCTCGATATTGGCTTGGTTGGGGCAATCGTCGAAGAAATGATCAGCAACGTCAACTGATACGTAGGCAGAATATGCTACCATTGCCCTGTGATTTGAAGTAAGTTTTTTGTATATTATCATTTTTTAATTCAAGGAACTAACTTGTTCAACTCGTCCGGAAATATTTTCTCTGCTCTGTAGCATGCGTCAAACATGAAGAAACGATCATAGAATCTTACTGCTAGTTTCCACTGAAAATGAAGAACAAATGCCGAACTGACTGAGCGCCTATACCTGTTCTTCCTTCGAGAACGTTGTAAACTCGGCAAACAACATTTCGACCATGTCCAGAATACCGGTGATGAGATATCGACATGACGCCGTTATTATTCCGAAAGTGCATGCAGTAAACATAAAAATATCTTGTTGAGTGTGGTCGGTGGGTACTGTTATTGCCAATCTTGCTAACAGCAAGGAATTTTTCTTTGTTCCTTTTTCTCTGCACTATCGGAACGTGAGAATAACATGGCGTTACATTTATAAGAAATGATTACGACAAACTATAAAATATGAACAAGTGCATTCAAAAAGGCTAGTTCTTGCGCGGAATCCACATACAATTCGATAAACTTTGATCAATAAGCTCTAACCAATTTATTCCCGTTTTCGCAGATTATTTTTTATATCAAAATCCATCTTGATAGATCGAATAGCTTACCGCCTGCGTCAAAAAAGTTTTTGTAGGGACTTGTCGCGGTAATATGAGACTTTATTTCAGCAACAACCGAAATGGCCTCGCTAAAAAAAAAACTATGTTGAGCATTATCATCTAATAGCAAAATAATTCTGGAATAAGAAATTTGGAAAACCCACTTTTGATATACTGGAATTATGAAATCTCTATCAATATGGTAGCCGAAGCGGAGTGGCGAGGCCATTTCGGTTGTTGCTGAAATAAAGTCTCATATTACCGCGACAAGTCCCTACAAAAACTTTTTTGACGCAGGCGGTAAGCGATTCGATCTATCAAGATGGATTTTGATATAAAAAATAATCTGCGAAAAAAAAGGAATAAATTGGTTAGAGCTTATTGATCAAAGTTTATCGAATTGTATGTGGATTCCGCGCGAGAACTAGCCTTTTTGAATGCACTTGTTCATATTTTAAAGTTTGTTGTAATCATTTCTTATAAATGTAACGCCATGTTATTCTCACGTTCCGATAGTGCAGAGAAAAAGGAACAAAGACAAATTCCTTGCTGTTAGCAAGATTGGCAATAACAGTACCCACCGACCACACTCAACAATATATTTTTATGTTTACTGATGCAGGGTGCAAACTACTCAAATGAATATTCACATGCGTTTGGGAAATAAAACAGTGACATGTTCGATCAGATATATTACAATTAACATACGGGAATGTTAACACAGTGTGAATGTAGGTAGATATCTGTTTCTAAGTGGAATTGCATACAATCGACTTGAACTCTTGCACAGCTACCACAGTGATTTTTTGAAGAGGGTCGCGGCGACACTGCAAAAACGTTCATCAGTCAGTGCTTGATGCTTTGAAAAACAGTAACCCAAATCTTGCGAATCTATAATCAATTAGATTGATTATTTCGGACGCCTCGACGTATTGTCCAGTCCCTCCCCCTCCCTATCTAGGCTAACACAGTGCAATGAAGCTTACTTTTCATCTATCACATGACTTATCACATTTGTTTTTCTTCTGCGGAATGAATGGGATTTCAAGTGCGTAATACCAACAGAGCTCTTAATAATGATAATGCGGGTGCGCGACATATCAGGCGCACGTTAGCTTCACAAGCTCAACGGCGATGGGCGGATTATAATTCGGCCAATAATGATGGTCTTTCGGACCTGCCTCATGGCATAGATCTTGCCAATGAGGGGCCAATGGCGGGAGATGAGCGTGTCGAAGGCGTCGCATTTCCAGTCGTATTTTATGCACAACAGGAGCGGTCCGTTAGTTGGACAAGTCTCCGTTTGATTTGCCCGATGAGGCCCGTTGTAGTACGTCTGGGCGGGCCACTCCCACAACTGCGGGCAGGCATCGATATAGGTAACGGCGGTTTGGGAGAGGGAAGACTCGTATCAGAGTGTAGATGGGATGTAGAAAAGCGTCAAGGTGTTGAACATCCACGCTTCTTGTCTGTCGTTCCCGTGGAGGTTCGCCGTGAATATGGATGCGGAATGAAGACTTCATTCTAGCGAGAGATATGAGGTCGTTGCCTGATTCGAACATCTCATGGCTTGGTCGACAATGATCACATTTCCTTTTCCACGATCGCGGAAATCCTGATTCACAGAACATTTCACCATCTCATCAGCCAATATAATGAGGGTCGATTCGATATTCTCAAAATTAATTTGTAAAAGGTAAACGTGCAGGCCGAAAAGAGTGAGCAGCATCGAAACGCCTGCGAATTCGTCCCAATTAAAGCCGAAGAAAGGCAAATGCATGCTGATTGTGTAGGGTGCGTACACAAAACAGATAGGATTTGCTGTCTGGAATAATTGTAATCTGCATACATCGTTAGATTAAGACGCAACCATCTGGAAGTATTCTTTGATTTTTGTATTTACCTGAATGCAAATGGTTTGTCTAGACAAATTAAAAAAGAAAGTCCAAAGCTTCGCACAATACTGATGTACAAATATAGAAAGGACATCGCAAAAAGGTCAGTATGGGAATAGTAGCAACCATAGTGCTCTACCTCAATCGTATCCACACACCCGAGTCTCATTGCCAGTTTCCCCTTGTTTTGGTTGAAATTGACATTAACTTGCATTAGCAGCGTCACGACTTCTCAGAGATTCATGCATAGTAAGATTAAATTTGAAGCAATTTGGCAAGATAAATCTCTATAATCGTATCAATATGATGCACATTGCAATGGTTGTGAAATTAATTCATGGTCGATTCGATAACCGTGAAGATTTTTCCTTAGATGAGACCGTTCGCGTAAGAGTCCAATAGTGTCCGACACAGTCAAAATCACATACGATCATAAGTTTGTCGATGGAGTAACTTTTTATTCTGAAGCGACTGAAGGGTTCCCCTTTTTTCGATTCCATTTCGACTCGACGTATACTAGATTTTAATAATGGATTATCACAACTATGCCTGAACAATTAGAAATATGAACACATTTGGTAGTAGATTAGTAATATCGTCAGAGAAAGGCAAACAGCTGTCGTTCGAAGGTTCAAGGATTTTTCGGTCATCCAATTTTATTCACAGTGTCGAATTCTAGAGAGGATGAAATGCACGAGGTACATTCAGACTGCCTCCTCCATAATGACCGAGAGTCTTTTCAATCTGACCTGATTCTGTGAACGTGTTCGCAAGATCTGAAATAAAACAATAACAGCGCAGAATGAATATGAAACTCACGCTGGGTTGCAATCGCTTCCGAGGTCGGCAAACGATAATTGAAATAATCACAAAAAACGCAGCTCCAATCCAAGAGACGATGGCTGCGGTCGTGTAACTCATGTTCCGCTCTTTGGAGATTGGCTACTGGAAAGCTAATTCATATTAGACAGCCGAGATTGCAAAGATACAGACCACTGAGCAGATTATGATGAGGTGAAAAACAGCGAAACGAATTTTGCATGTCAAAGAACTAAACGAACATTCGCCTTCATTTAGCATCGTGCATGCTGCACCTCGCACGCATCACAGCCGGACACACTGATTGTGTTGTTCGCAGTAGTTCAGGCAGAAGACCAATAATTGAAGCACTAATTATGTATGTCCGACATACTCGAATCGAGTTTGAAAATTTCGTAAGAAGCATACATCCTTTGGCGATTGTTTCAATTAAAAATCACATCTGGAAGCCAATTACATTAACAATAATTATATCTGCTCTATATACTGAACAGATTGACAAAACTTCAGAGAGCATAACCGAACGTCATTCATGTCAAGCGAGCTTTTTCTCCCGCTTGAGACAGAGCATTCGCTCGTGATTGGTGGGCGATTTATTTTCATCGTTTCTACTCTGTTCAACATCGCGGGTCTACTCTGTCTCATCCGCAAGACATCTCCTCATCAAGCAGAGATCAGAAGTTATCTACTCGCCATACAGGTTTCATTGTCTTTTAATTCGTTCACTAGTGGTTGCTGAAACCTTACTTATTGGGAAACGGGATTAAATATCCTGGGGGGAGAATATTTTGAAAGTAGTCGGGTATCGAGAAAGTAGTCCGGTATATAAATTTGCGATCATTGATTATGTGATCATAAAGGCGACGGTTATCGCCTCGGACGTCTATATATATGTGCTCTTCGAGCCTGTGCCAGTTCTACAAGTCTTCGCTTTCTATTGTGTCGGGTTACTGTGCCGATACTCTCAACAACTGATACGCATTGTGGTAATCTTCTCGTTTAGGAAGAGATCGATAGATGGATAGCCGATCTTACTGAGTGATTCGGAAATCATAGACAAACTTCCCATTCCTGCCAAAATAACTGTACAAAACTCTGGCTTAAGAGACCGTCCACGAGCTAGCGGGGCACCTGGGTAGGGGTCCTCGGATGGCCAAAAATAGATTCCCTCCATACATTTTTCCTAGAATGATAGTCCCAAGTGCTGATCGGCGGCACCACTAGCTAAGGCCTTTGGCCGACTTACAGTAACCGACAGTTTTGGGGGTCAAAAAAGTCACTTTCTCAAAAGTACCTGATTAGTAGTTTTTCTGACATATTTTTACTCGCTGAAACCGAATTACCATACTAGACACCATGAAACGGTGATTTGAGAAAGTTATGTTCGAAAAACCCATTTCTTTGGTCGAAAATCGGACAAATCATGATATTAAAAAATTAGATGTCCGAAGCGCACTTTCTAGTTATAATTTTCGAATTCTACATCAAAAAGTAAGTCTTATAATTTTTTCAGAATTTTAAAACTGTGACCTTTTGTGCTGCATATGTCGGAACATCTCACGAGGTATCGATTTGATCAGGGTCGTTTCGAGGGTCAAAACAGTTTTTATCACACAACCACCCCACTAATAGATTTTCTGGTGTATTTTTACTCGTAGAGAGCGATTTTCTACACTAGAGGTTATGGGAATGCAAAAGAAAAAAGTTGTATAGAAATTCCAGTTTTTTTTTCGAAATTTAGATAAGGTTAATGTTAGCGAAAACATTTTGTTCAGATAGTGACAAATAAACATTCTCACTTGATTCGCCGAGCAGCACTTGGGACCATCGTTCTAGGAAAAAAGTATGGAGGGAATCTATTTTTGGCCATCCGAGGACCCTCTCCACTAGCTCCTGGACGGTCTCTTAATACGAACCAAAAATATATCACTGATTGTTGAAACATTGTATCAGTAGATCGAAACACTGGTATCTAGCTCATCTACTATACACTTATTTCTGCGATGAGCGCTTCATTTGCCCTGTGTATTATTCACAAACATCAGACAATCGTGACGAGAGGACGGCGGGCCATGAGTCAAGTGAGCAATAGATCTTAGAGTTAAAAGCGACTCTTTCCATTCCGCACAATCTGTCGATCGATTAAGTGACAAGAGAGTGGGTGGAATGAAAAAAATCATTCCTCATTATGAAAACATTAGTGAGCTGGTCCACGCTTCTAGATGACTTTTGGTAGGGTACTCGATCTTCGCTGAAATGGTTTCTACTACTGCTCTATTGTGGACCAACTCTCATGTTGATTGCGATCCCATTCGATTAGGAGAAGTCTCAACAGTTAATTGAAAATGTCAATACTATTTTGATTGATCTATGATGCTCAGATTCAGATAACTGGTTTATTTCCAGAGTCTCCCTGATGTGAGATGGATGAGAGATCGGGGAGGGTGCGTCATGCTACAGCAAAACATAATCTCGTTGATGATAACTGCATCATAATCTTTCGTAAGTTCCACAGTTTCTGAAATTTGAACGAAGGATCATTCCAGCATCACATTCTAAGATTCGTGATTGCTTGTTCGGTTATTATTCACATGTTCGTATTTCTGATAAGAGAGGTTCGAAGTGAAAGTCGGTCATTTGCAAAGACTATCGATTTAGGCAGGGAAAGGCGCCAAACTGAAACGATCAATCTTCTTTTTATTGATCCGACTAGCCGAGCTGCGCTCGCTACGGGCAAGCCGTTTGGAATTTTATACTTTTTGTGATTTTTAATCCTGAAAATGTATTTTTCTAGCCGAAAAAAAAATTGCAAAATATTGTGCACCGGCGGGGAGTCGAACCCGGGGGTGTTTGCATGGTAGACATTTGCCCAACTACCTGCGCCATCAATAACTATCGATCGAGTACTCTATTTGCTCTATTGAGCCGAAGCCGAGCAACAGTGAAAGCGCGCGATCCGGGTAGATGATCGGGGTTTGGGAGATTGGGATTCCATTTTAACGGGCAACAGGATACTTCCCAACCACTCCCGGACACGATTTGAGCAGTGAAAAATATTGCAAACACTTTGCGCTGGTGTTGATTCAAACCCGGGGGGTCATGAGCACTAGTCTAGGCTCTAACCACCTGCGCCATGATTACGCACGCTCCCGACCACCCCGTACACGTTCTTGTCACTTGCGAGACGGAGCAAAAGTTTTTGTTCGGGTCAGGGTTCGAACCCGCGATATAAATTGCAGCACCCTAGAGCTAATTTTACCCCACTGCGCCACGCTTAAAACGAATTTGGATGTTCCGTGAACTGCACTGTGCTGATCTACCATGACCATCCAACCACCTTTAATACACCATTAGTTATGACACGATCGACGAATGCAGCAATATTCGCTTCAAAACGCAAGAAAATACTCCATTTCACCCCATACCTCGCCCACGTCGAACGATGTCCCAGGCCGAATTTTGGTCCGAGAGCGCGGTAGCATATCAAACGGTAGCTGCGGACATGCTGAACTCATATTTTTAATTAGAGCTTACCATTCCACCCGGTTCTCGCTCAGTTGCGCAGGAAACAGGTCAAAGGACGGATAGCGAAACCTCGAATTTCGGCTTTACCCGGCCGTGGTAGGTTTCAGACGCATTGCAACTTTTTATCGCAACCTAATTTTCCGTGTTCGCATTGGATGGAGCTGGTGCAATTCGGCCATTCGTCTTTCTGCTTGAATGTCTCAGCCGCGGAAAATAGTGGGGAACACTGGCGATAACGAGACAACGCGCGCTGGAATATATAGATTAACGGAAAAAACCTGAAGAACTTCCTCACGTTCGTAGGTTGCAACAGAGAGGAATCGGAGACCGTCAAAGCCGGTATTTGAAGGGACAAGTTTGAAGATGGGGAAGATTATGAAAGGCAGAATACAGCTAACCACTAGCGGACGGGAAAGTTTATGCATGGACTGAAACAGTTGGAGCTAAGGAGCTCGATAGTTTAAGAAGATACCTCAAACACTAATATGTTTTCCATGATTTGGTATGTGCGCGAGATGGGATAACTTTGTAAATCGGCACCTAGCATCCTCGCGCGTATATCTCGTTGATTGATACGATAGACAATGGCGAAAAACGGAAAAAAAATAACAGTTAACTACTATTTTTCGAGCATTATTTGCTGAAATTTCGATTGTAATGTGTGGAATATACAAACCGTTGCTCCAAACAGTACAAGAACCCCGTAGCAATATACGACATGTTTCCATTTGATGAGCTCTGAAACGTCGACGTTATCTCTAGTACCATGAATCTTTTGTTCACCGAAAACAATACAATACGCAATGGTGGTCGAAGACGTGTAGAGCATGAATTCTTGACAAGCAAAGAACAAAAGTGTATAGTTGGAACCACGTTCGTACCTGAAACGAGTGACGAACTAATTCATAGTGATATAATTAAAACTCGCCAAGTCCATGCATGCGTGGCGATAAATCGATCCAAAGCAACTATGGAAAGCCTAAAATCAATGCACTATCAATTCCGGCCACTGCTAAGCTCACAATGTGGTCATGTATCCTTCAAATGCCGTCTTCATGAGACTTCCGAAGATGAGTGAAGGTGTCTCTACTAAACTATTTTATGGTTATATAAGTATCTCGTCCCTACCGTATCCTGGAGGACCAAAATACTCATGGTACATCACCATCAATCGAGATGAAAAGTACAAAAGGCCTAGCAGGATAGAGAAGATGAATCGCAGACGAATCTGAATGCAAAATACGAAACATTTATTGCTTTTAAGCACGATTGCTGGTTGAAATAGAGCAAATCAATGTCAGAAGAAAATCACCAATTTGTGCAACTTCCGAGTACGTATTGCCATTGCGATCACAACGAAACCCACACAATAAGTGCAACAAATGAAGAGAAGCTGCAAAATGTTTCGATAGCGGCAATAAGAAGCAGTCGCTACTTCAATTCCGTAAATGAACTCGAAGATGGGATAGAAAGCGTCCGTGACATTTCGAGAGAGATGGTTGACAAGGTACATGGAAGCAGCTAATCTGGAGTGGTAATGAGGGCTGGTTTGTTTGTCGGTCAACGGCTTCCGCTATTCACTTTCACTCAACTAGTCTAACAATGTCTATGTGGGCTGACTACCTCAATGCACTTCATTGAACTTGTTGATTGTCGTATTGAAGAATTAAGGAACAAGTTAATACGAAAATTAGCCACTATCCCATAGTGGAATGACAGTAGCAATATCTGGATATTGGTGAACCCTCTCGTTGTTTTGTTTTTCACCTCGAAATCTACAATGCCCTTACAAAAGATATTTGATATATCAAGAATCCATTGACTAATGAACCGAGGGAGCATTCACTAACCAGCAGCAAATGAATACGTTTTGAGGGGTATGGAGATAGTAAAATAAATCGGGACTTATTTTTTTTAAAGATGGGTATGTCCAAACGAATATCATCCGGCATACAATAACCATAATACCCAACCCACACGTACATATATCCTCCGATGCGATCATTTTTACTTATTATGTTAACCCCTCTACTAGTATAGTGTGCGCCGTCGTCAATTACAAGTCATTCGAAGCGAGAATAAGCATGCATCGTGACGGCAGTTACCTGTTACTGGCAATTATATCTCATAAATCGGACTCAAAAACCGTAACTAGTTTCGAAATGCGAGAAAAAAGTTATCGATGGGGTGCTTTTCTCGCACAGTGACCTCATAGATTACGGGAAAATCTGTCCACATATCGCACATTAGACTGGAAAAGAACAAGTGAACGTGGTTCGCTGGAAAACAAAGCGGATATTCTTCCCACTTCCTATTACTTGCCACCATGTACCTCGTCAATCATATCTCTCGAAATGTTACAGATATTTTCTTTCAGCATTCGAGAACATCTACGGAATTGAAGTAGCGCAATCGTTGCATTGCCTCTATTGATACTTGTTTGCAGCTTATGTTCATTTGCTTCTCGTATTCAGCGGGACTCAATGTAATCTATCTGGCAATCAACTAGACTTGTGATGCCGCTTGGATGCTAATCATCTAGCTATTCTGAAGTTTTACTCTATGAGGAAGTGAACCTAATGGTGATGTCTTACTTCGATTGTAGACCTGGGTAGGGGTCCTCGGATGGCCAAAAATAGATTCCCTCCATACATTTTTCCTAGAATGATAGTCCCAAGTGCTGATCGGCGGCACCACTAGCTAAGGCCTTTGGCCGACTTACAGTAACCGACAGTTTGATATTTCCTAGAATGATATTCTGTGAACGTGTTCGCAAGATCTGAAATAAAACAATAACAGCGCAGAATGAATATGAAACTCACGTTGGGTTGCAATCGCTTCCGAGGTCGGCAAACGATAATTGAAATAATCACAAAAAACGCAGCTCCAATCCAAGAGACGATGGCTGCGGTCGTGTAACTCATGTTCCGCTCTTTGGAGATTGGCTACTGGAAAGCTAATTCATATTAGACAGCCGAGATTGCAAAGATACAGACCACTGAGCAGATTATGATGAGGTGAAAAACAGCGAAACGAATTTTGCATGTCAAAGAACTAAACGAACATTCGCCTTCATTTAGCATCGTGCATGCTGCACCTCGCACGCATCACAGCCGGACACACTGATTGTGTTGTTCGCAGTAGTTCAGGTAGAAGACCAATAATTGAAGCACTAATTATGTATGTCCGACATACTCGAATCGAGTTTGAAAATTTCGTAAGAAGCATACATCCTTTGGCGATTGTTTCAATTAAAAATCACATCTGGAAGCCAATTACATTAACAATAATTATATCTGCTCTATATACTGAACAGATTGACAAAACTTCAGAGAGCATAACCGAACGTCATTCATGTCAAGCGAGCTTTTTCTCCCGCTTGAGACAGAGCATTCGCTCGTGATTGGTGGGCGATTTATTTTCATCGTTTCTACTCTGTTCAACATCGCGGGTCTACTCTGTCTCATCCGCAAGACATCTCCTCATCAAGCAGAGATCAGAAGTTATCTACTCGCCATACAGGTTTCATTGTCTTTTAATTCGTTCACTAGTGGTTGCTGAAACCTTACTTATTGGGAAACGGGATTAAATATCCTGGGGGGAGAATATTTTGAAAGTAGTCGGGTATCGAGAAAGTAGTCCGGTATATAAATTTGCGATCATTGATTATGTGATCATAAAGGCGACGGTTATCGCCTCGGACGTCTATATATATGTGCTCTTCGAGCCTGTGCCAGTTCTACAAGTCTTCGCTTTCTATTGTGTCGGGTTACTGTGCCGATACTCTCAACAACTGATACGCATTGTGGTAATCTTCTCGTTTAGGAAGAGATCGATAGATGGATAGCCGATCTTACTGAGTGATTCGGAAATCATAGACAAACTTCCCATTCCTGCCAAAATAACTGTACAAAACTCTGGCTTAAGAGACCGTCCACGAGCTAGCGGGGCACCTGGGTAGGGGTCCTCGGATGGCCAAAAATAGATTCCCTCCATACATTTTTCCTAGAATGATAGTCCCAAGTGCTGATCGGCGGCACCACTAGCTAAGGCCTTTGGCCGACTTACAGTAACCGACAGTTTTGGGGGTCAAAAAAGTCACTTTCTCAGTATGTCGGACATACATAATTAGTGCTTCAATTATTGGTCTTCTGCCTGAACTACTGCGAACAACACAATCAGTGTGTCCGGCTGTGATGCGTGCGAGGTGCAGCATGCACGATGCTAAATGAAGGCGAATGTTCGTTTAGTTCTTTGACATGCAAAATTCGTTTCGCTGTTTTTCACCTCATCATAATCTGCTCAGTGGTCTGTATCTTTGCAATCTCGGCTGTCTAATATGAATTAGCTTTCCAGTAGCCAATCTCCAAAGAGCGGAACATGAGTTACACGACCGCAGCCATCGTCTCTTGGATTGGAGCTGCGTTTTTTGTGATTATTTCAATTATCGTTTGCCGACCTCGGAAGCGATTGCAACCCAGCGTGAGTTTCATATTCATTCTGCGCTGTTATTGTTTTATTTCAGATCTTGCGAACACGTTCACAGAATATCATTCTAGGAAATATCAAACTGTCGGTTACTGTAAGTCGGCCAAAGGCCTTAGCTAGTGGTGCCGCCGATCAGCACTTGGGACTATCATTCTAGGAAAAATGTATGGAGGGAATCTATTTTTGGCCATCCGAGGACCCCTACCCAGGTCTACAATCGAAGTAAGACATCACCATTAGGTTCACTTCCTCATAGAGTAAAACTTCAGAATAGCTAGATGATTAGCATCCAAGCGGCATCACAAGTCTAGTTGATTGCCAGATAGATTACATTGAGTCCCGCTGAATACGAGAAGCAAATGAACATAAGCTGCAAACAAGTATCAATAGAGGCAATGCAACGATTGCGCTACTTCAATTCCGTAGATGTTCTCGAATGCTGAAAGAAAATATCTGTAACATTTCGAGAGATATGATTGACGAGGTACATGGTGGCAAGTAATAGGAAGTGGGAAGAATATCCGCTTTGTTTTCCAGCGAACCACGTTCACTTGTTCTTTTCCAGTCTAATGTGCGATATGTGGACAGATTTTCCCGTAATCTATGAGGTCACTGTGCGAGAAAAGCACCCCATCGATAACTTTTTTCTCGCATTTCGAAACTAGTTACGGTTTTTGAGTCCGATTTATGAGATATAATTGCCAGTAACAGGTAACTGCCGTCACGATGCATGCTTATTCTCGCTTCGAATGACTTGTAATTGACGACGGCGCACACTATACTAGTAGAGGGGTTAACATAATAAGTAAAAATGATCGCATCGGAGGATATATGTACGTGTGGGTTGGGTATTATGGTTATTGTATGCCGGATGATATTCGTTTGGACATACCCATCTTTAAAAAAAATAAGTCCCGATTTATTTTACTATCTCCATACCCCTCAAAACGTATTCATTTGCTGCTGGTTAGTGAATGCTCCCTCGGTTCATTAGTCAATGGATTCTTGATATATCAAATATCTTTTGTAAGGGCATTGTAGATTTCGAGGTGAAAAACAAAACAACGAGAGGGTTCACCAATATCCAGATATTGCTACTGTCATTCCACTATGGGATAGTGGCTAATTTTCGTATTAACTTGTTCCTTAATTCTTCAATACGACAATCAACAAGTTCAATGAAGTGCATTGAGGTAGTCAGCCCACATAGACATTGTTAGACTAGTTGAGTGAAAGTGAATAGCGGAAGCCGTTGACCGACAAACAAACCAGCCCTCATTACCACTCCAGATTAGCTGCTTCCATGTACCTTGTCAACCATCTCTCTCGAAATGTCACGGACGCTTTCTATCCCATCTTCGAGTTCATTTACGGAATTGAAGTAGCGACTGCTTCTTATTGCCGCTATCGAAACATTTTGCAGCTTCTCTTCATTTGTTGCACTTATTGTGTGGGTTTCGTTGTGATCGCAATGGCAATACGTACTCGGAAGTTGCACAAATTGGTGATTTTCTTCTGACATTGATTTGCTCTATTTCAACCAGCAATCGTGCTTAAAAGCAATAAATGTTTCGTATTTTGCATTCAGATTCGTCTGCGATTCATCTTCTCTATCCTGCTAGGCCTTTTGTACTTTTCATCTCGATTGATGGTGATGTACCATGAGTATTTTGGTCCTCCAGGATACGGTAGGGACGAGATACTTATATAACCATAAAATAGTTTAGTAGAGACACCTTCACTCATCTTCGGAAGTCTCATGAAGACGGCATTTGAAGGATACATGACCACATTGTGAGCTTAGCAGTGGCCGGAATTGATAGTGCATTGATTTTAGGCTTTCCATAGTTGCTTTGGATCGATTTATCGCCACGCATGCATGGACTTGGCGAGTTTTAATTATATCACTATGAATTAGTTCGTCACTCGTTTCAGGTACGAACGTGGTTCCAACTATACACTTTTGTTCTTTGCTTGTCAAGAATTCATGCTCTACACGTCTTCGACCACCATTGCGTATTGTATTGTTTTCGGTGAACAAAAGATTCATGGTACTAGAGATAACGTCGACGTTTCAGAGCTCATCAAATGGAAACATGTCGTATATTGCTACGGGGTTCTTGTACTGTTTGGAGCAACGGTTTGTATATTCCACACATTACAATCGAAATTTCAGCAAATAATGCTCGAAAAATAGTAGTTAACTGTTATTTTTTTTCCGTTTTTCGCCATTGTCTATCGTATCAATCAACGAGATATACGCGCGAGGATGCTAGGTGCCGATTTACAAAGTTATCCCATCTCGCGCACATACCAAATCATGGAAAACATATTAGTGTTTGAGGTATCTTCTTAAACTATCGAGCTCCTTAGCTCCAACTGTTTCAGTCCATGCATAAACTTTCCCGTCCGCTAGTGGTTAGCTGTATTCTGCCTTTCATAATCTTCCCCATCTTCAAACTTGTCCCTTCAAATACCGGCTTTGACGGTCTCCGATTCCTCTCTGTTGCAACCTACGAACGTGAGGAAGTTCTTCAGGTTTTTTCCGTTAATCTATATATTCCAGCGCGCGTTGTCTCGTTATCGCCAGTGTTCCCCACTATTTTCCGCGGCTGAGACATTCAAGCAGAAAGACGAATGGCCGAATTGCACCAGCTCCATCCAATGCGAACACGGAAAATTAGGTTGCTAGGCGTGCCGGTTCAAGCACTACTCCCCACAATACAAACTGTTTTTGTAGGATGAGCGTGCTATTTCAGGTTTACACCAGACTCCGGTAACTTGTATTTCGCGATGCTATCTGCTGATTTGAACAGAATGGAGCATCGTGGACCGTAATACATAATAATAGTGCTCCATAGTGTTTCCGTGTCTTAAATCATACGGTTAATGCATGATGAATTCTGAATTCTATCTTCAAATAGTACTAATATTATTTTGTTCACGTCGTGGTTTGAAAGAAGTGGCAAGCATTATAACCTGCGACAACTTTCTTTTCTCAAAACAAAAAATACAAGCAAGCAGTGATTGGTCGCTTATTTTCTCATCAGTTTTCCAGTGGGACTCATCTGACTCAGAATACTAGAAAGCTTTCACTACGTTAAAATGGTTTTATGGTGATTCGCGCAAATCTATTTCTAGTGAAAACGACCGACGACTCTTTTGTTTACTGTTTCTCTCGTAAAGATTTTTTCTCAATTGAAGTTGTTGATTCCCTCCAATATTTTCCATAATACACGATGTTCGATCTCTCCAAGCCAGTAGTTCTCGAAGATGCCGCTATTCTGTTAGCAAGCAGCTCATACATGAAATTAGTGAGTGAACTATGTTTTTGAACGATGACGATACAACAAAACGTTCAGATAATGGCCATCCATATTAGCGCATCGTCAACTGGGTTAATAGCGATCTCCGTAATGCAATGGAACAGGAAGTGAAAATGGAAACTGACCAAAAAAAAATTGAAATTCAGGACTAAGCAACTTCTCCCGCATAAATCACTGACTCTTCTGATGGACTTTCATATGTTCTGGACATTTATTCTTTGCTTATCAATGCTTATCGAAAATGCTATAAATATGCATGCGCACATCACCATGAGGTGTGTTCTCCGTGGGCTTCTGCCATTTAAAAAAAAGTGCTACTTATTTTCTTTCAGAAATCCTTCCGATATGTTCGTTTCCGCGTCAGCATGCATTGTTCGCCGTACCCCCATGTTTCTCGCAGCTTCCGGTTTGAATAATTGATTTCTAAAAATTCGACTCAAAAAACTTTCTGACATCAACCTCATAGGTTCTGTTTTATCTCAATTTGCAATGGCAATTGAACGCTTTCAAGCGTCTAATAATCTTGCGCAGTATGAGGTCACAAGTCGCAAGCTAGGGAACTGGCTAAATGCGGCTCAAGTAAGTCGATGGTTTTGGTAGATATCAATTAAATTGTATTCAGTTAGCAGCAACGTTACTGATATATTGCATTCACATGTCTGTCTATGGTTCTGAGACATCGGTATACTGCATTATGATTACATCTAACGGAGCAGTTGTTCAAATGAAGCTCGCGGTAATAGTAGACGGATAATAAAATACATTTTAAAAAATACAAGAAAGTGATATTTTTTCAATTGTAAATTTCAGTTCATCTATGTTGCATGCCAGCTGGCAACAATAATCATCTTCAATCGCTTACTTGCAAGAAACAAAAGTCTGCGCGATAGTAGAGCCGGTCTCAATCTATCTGAAAGGTGTGCGTTACCTTGAATAGAACAAACTGAATTGTTACAGATATCAAGTAACGGAGAACATTCGAATGCTCAGAGTGTTACTTCCTATAATTTGGTAAGCGAATGATGTTATCTTTCAAACAACTCTATTTCGTAGGTCCCATACTTGGTTGGGAATAATTGCAACAGTGGTGTTCTTTGTGTTGTATCTGATCTGCCCTTCACCCGAAATGTATCCATTGATCGAGGTCGGAGCCTTTTTGTTTCATTAATTTTCATGGATATTTCCAGGAAACAGTCAGCATCCTTTATCTCCAAGGCATTATTATACCAATAGTCATCCGTTTTCGGAACAAGTCGGTATTTCGAAGAGATGTAGATATTTAGATTTTCGAGGACGCTGTGCAAGACTAAAAGTACTTTTATCAGCGAAGAGCACCGGCGAAATAGCGAAATACATTCGGTAAATACTACAAGAGGGGCAGTGCTCGCATTGCATCATGACAAGGTCATCACGGAAAGATGGTGATACCAAGATAACGTGACACTTCGCAACTGATAAGATTGTCATTTATCGATATGTCACAATATTTATTTACAAGATACATTTCACGAGATTCAGGACCTTTAGGGAGGGGTCGACGGACAGCTTTTTTCCAACCCCTCCTCATGTTCTGTGCGCGAAGTCCCCATACGTAATGCGGATATATGACCCAATATGAAGAGACCGCAGTCTCCGCCCACTTTTGGAGGATATAGAATTGCAGAAAACTAACGCGCGACTCGACAATTCCAGTTCATTATCAATCAGGACGCTCTAAAGCGTTCTCTGTAGGTCTCAGCAGCCACTAGAAAGTATACAATGCGGAAAGTGATCGGTGCATTATAAGTAGGTCAAACGCGTCTTTCCAGGTCGAAAAATGTGATTTGAAGGCTTTCTAGTGAACGCCCCAAGCTCCGCAACTCAAAATCAGTTAACTCGTATTTTAGAAGAATTTTAAGATTTTTTTTTATTATTTTAATAATTTTCTCCGAATTGTCGGCGAGCGCGGGGTGACGCGAGCGAGAGGGCGGGGGAGCGAGAGAGACACACGCGAGAGAGGCTCCGCCTCCTTTTCTCTCTCGCCTGATTTCCCTCTCCTCTTCATTGCCCACGCGCGTGTGCTTTTCGGGGGAGAACTCGGCGCAGAGATGAGATAGACACTTACTCTAAAAAGTAAAAATGTTATTCAGACATAGACTAACCTTTTTGAGGTCTCAAGACGGATGTTTTGTTTCGAGAACAACCAATTACCATTGCCAAAGTGATCACTTGATGTCTGGAGGGTGAATCCACACTAATCTCGTCCTCAATCGAGTGAAAAATGTGAATTTTCAATGCGCAAATAATCGCGAATTCTCCTATCAATTGTATTCCCATCACCATTCTCAATCCAGAGCCAGAAAATCAGATCGATAACTCTATTCCCGAGCTTGCTATACGTGAACTCGTCAATGAAGAACGGGTACTCTTCATTGAACAGCTCGCCGATCTCTCCCCTCTTCAATGAAGAATGAAACCGCGCGCTCGCGCTATGTGAGTGAGAATGAAGTCTTCATTTACCCTTTTCATTCCCCATCCATATTCATAATCCTATCTCAATCACGCCATGGCTGTATTATTCATTGCATAGTAAAGCTGATAAGGCCTCATAGAACCGCTTAGATAACACCTCAAAGATTTGATCGCATAGATTAAAGCGTCCAGAAAAGCCCTCGTAACTATATGGATGACTGATACACACGAGTAGGAGGGATGCGGAATGAAGAGATGAAGAGGGAAATGAAGAGGGGGTTTTCGCTCTCTCATTCCCCCTCTTCATTGAAGAGCGCGCGGTCAAACGAGCTCTTCAATGAAGAGCTCGAAGAAATTTCTTCATAATGGGTCTTTCTCGATAGTTTGAGCTCCATTTTTTTGCAATTACCATCATTTTTACATAATCAATTGTCTAGAATCATGTTTTTCAATAAAATTACTTATTTGAATCCTCTCCACGGGATGTGTTGTTTCAACTTGGATGCTTTGTTTCGAAAACAGCCAATCACCATTGCCAAAGTATTCACTTGATGTCTGGAGGGTAAAAACACACAAATCTCGTCCTCAAAAGAGTGAAAAATGTGAATTTTCAATGCGCAAATAATCGCGAAATCTCCTATCAATTGTATTCCCATCACCATTCTCAATCCAGAGCCAGAAAATCAGATCGATAACTCTATTCCCGAGCTTGCTATACGTGAACTCTTCAATGAAGAACGGGCCCTCTTCATTGAACAGCTCGTCGATCTCTCCCCTCTTCAATGAAGAATGAAACCGCGCGCTCGCGCTATGTGAGTGAGAATGAAGTCTTCATTTACCCTTTTCATTCCCCATCCCTACACACGAGCATCGAGCCACATCATAATCGTATGTCACAAACATGACAACTTCAACTAGATTAAAATTGTGAGATTATTAAAACTGGTTTACTGCATTTATGTGGAAGTTTAGCAGGTGTTCCGTAATTGTGACAGTCTAATATCGCACTTGAGAAATTGCTTTCAGTTCGAATACACTGCCCAGTATTTCGAGAAGATTGGAAAGCGTCATGCAGACATCTATACCGTTTTCACACCGATTCCTATGGTTCAAATCACTGATTTCGCTCTTATGTGAGAGGCTTTCGTGGACAAAGGTATTTGTCATTGATTGGTGTAATTTACAACAACAAAAAATAATCTCAAGGCGACGATTTCACCGGTCGACCCGTAATGAAAGTGCTGCAGGAAGCGATATCATTCGCGCCGAACGCAGGTACGTTTGCAAGATAAAGTTGTTTATTATCGGAACAATCGGTCTCAATTTTTTCACATTACAAACAAAGTGATTTGTAAGTTGTGATTTTCGGGGTTCTGTTTCTGTATTATCTTCGATTCCAGGAGTGATCAACTCCAATGGTGACAACTGGCGCGAACAGCGTCGTGTATCGATTCAGATCCTGCGTGATTTCGGAATGGCCCAGAAACTGATGGAAGAGCGAGTTAGCAATTTGTATACAGTATCGACAATAAGTTTACGTCCGAAATTTGTGTCCAATGCATACGAGAGAATGATTGCGGTTAAGGCTTTTATTGTGCAAGAGAAAAGGTGAAGTAAAAAAGTCCGCGAACTTATTGGACACCCCTATATTTTACTCTGTACGAATTTGGCCGTAAATTTGGCAACACTAAGTGCTGATGAAAAGTCGCATTTACAAATTTCAAGGTGAATATGTCGGTCATCACAATTCTATTCGCTGGCGGATGAGAAATGAAACATTTCAAACATTCAAAAGTCGGCGTAGTATCCTTCCTTTCTACGAGTATTCACAATATCACTCGCTTCTTCAAAATTCTGCACATCGTCATGATTAGAGAAAGCAGGAATTCAGATCTGCGAAAAACTGAAAGAATAATTCGCAAATTGTGAATTATCACTCTGAAAAACAGCACTCAACACAGAGGTAAATTTTCGGGTAAATTTAGAACATTGACTAATTGTGAGGGAAACACAATCCAGCTTATCGATATGATTTCATCAAGGATTTTTGAAAATGCTTTGAGTGTGAAGATGTTCTCTTTTCACATTCCTTTTTTTTATCAGCAGGAACATGGTCAACTACTCGGCAAGGGATCGAATGTTTCTCCCTTTCTCGCTGTCTCTTGTTATCCAATTTATATCACCGATTGTTCTGTCATTCCAACTTTCATCCCCTATTCGTGAGATCTTTTGTCACCAACGTCTTCGCTATTTTGTATTATTTCAGAATCAAATGCATCGAGAGGAACGGGTAAATGGCTATACAACCACACGACTTATTCTCACCGTTGCTATTTCGGGTTTGTTTTTATTTGAATATTCCAAAGTGAATAATGAGTAGAAAAATAGTTTAGTTCATTCGTATAATACAAGGGATGATAAAACTGTGATAACCGAATGGGATCGATTGTGCACAGTGACAGAGAAAGCTAATTGTGGGAAGTGACGCATTGCCGAGTGAATCACATGCGATCAATCCGATTCACTTTCAACCATGCTTGCCACTCTTGCCACCCTCTTCCTCCCAATCGCCAATATTGCTTGTCATAACTTCACTACACCCGTTCAAACATCGAAAGGAGTTGTGAGAGGGTTCCATGTAGATTATGGTTAGTTAGCATACTTCAGTAACCACAACGATGCCCTATATTGAAAATAAACATTCTTGGAAGGTTCTGACCGAAGTGCGCTCTTCTTTGGGTCTGCTGATATTTTCCTTGGAATTCCCTTCGCGCAGTCCCCAGTCGGCAAACTTCGTTTCCAGGTTAATTTACATCAGTAAAACTAATAAAACAACACGTCAAATCGCTTTCCTCAATTTGCAGCTTCCACGGCCAGTGTGCAAGTACGATGAGGAGATCGGCGAGCTGGGCTACAAGCAAGTTTCAGAATTCATTTATTTTCATGCACTATTTGTCCAGACCTCGCTGTGCAAGTGCTCTCAACCCCTCGAAGCCGTCTTCTGAGGATTGTCTCTATCTGAATGTGTTCACTCCCGAGGCGAGTTATTTTAACATTAAAGATGGATATATTGCTCATCCGAGGGATGATGGTCATTCTACCAATATCTCAGGTGACTGGCAAGTACCCAGTGATGGTGTGGATTCACGGGGGCGCATTCATCAAAGGAAGAGCCGCAGCATACCATTATAAAGTGAGTTTCACACACCCCAAATCAGATTTCCCTCGTTCATCTATTCAGGGTGCTGTTCGTAATTTTGTGTCCAACGGAGTAACTATACAATACAGACTCAGACCATATGGTGAGTTGCAATGGAACGAACTAAAAAATACCATTGAAAGTAGTTATTTTTCTACGCCGAGCATGAGTAAGGATGCGGAATGTAGAACTGCAGAGATAAATAAAGAGGGTGTTTTGGCCCTCTAATTTTTTTCTGCGAAAAGAGTGAAGATTTTACATTCCTTGAAGGGTTCTTCACAGCCTTCACTCCGGAATTCCCGGCTAACGTCGGTATTTTTGATCAGATTATCGCCCTGAGATAAAGGAGGAGATCGGAGCATTCGGCTGGGATCCTGACCAGTAAGTTATTTTCTACTACCATTTCCACTGAGAGCACTTGTAGAATCACATTATTCGGTCAAAGTGCGGGTGCAATGAGCATCTCTTCGCTTTCTTTGTCGCCACTTGCTGCAAATTCTCCTCTATTGTGAAGTTGATAAATAACGAAATTTTGGCAGGACTCTTCAACCGTATCATCTTGAATTCTGGTGCTGGGCTTATCTCACATTACGTTCCAAATGACGTGAGGGGATCGACTCAGCGACTTCGCATGGCTCAGGTACGAGAGACAAAATCCGTTCATCAATCAGTAAAAATATGTTTTTTTTATTAAATTAAAATACGGAATGCAGTGGTGCAACGTCGCGGAAGATCCGATCGCCTCGCGAAATGCGCGATTGCAACTGCAAGAATGTCTAGAGAACATGAGCAGGGAGAACATCATCAAGGTTCGTAATTGCACAACAAAAAGTTTTCGGAAGTAGTTAAACTCGTAAAATGCATGCTGATTTCAGTTCGATGCTGATGGTTCGGGGTTCAAGTGGTTTCCAGTAACGGACGGAGTTATTTTCCCTAAAAATCCAGAGGTAATTCCGGGTTAGCTAATTCCAAAAAAATGGTGACCGACGCAATCCTATGGATTTATCTACCGTTGACATGTAATTCAGGATCTCTCACATTCTCGACCTCCGTACGACACACTTCTCTTGGACATGCCTGTTGAGTACGCTCTCATCGGTGAATATTCTTTCTTTTTTCGATATTATTCCCCTCTCAAAGCGTCCGAGTACCGCAGCGGCAACATCTCCGGTGTCGGACGGCACTCAATGAGGGAAGCACTTCTGGATAGATTCTATGGATACCTGACTGATGTGAGTGCGAAAGTTCAAAGAATAACACTGCTCTCTTCTCCGCAAATATTGCTTGTATAGGAACAACTCGATCGAATGGTCGAGATTCTTATCGATTATTATAAGACGAGCGATCTCGATGATCACGACCATCTGGGATGGTTCAAGCTGGTTATGGACGTGAGTTCTACTGTTCCTATACAGCATAATTCGTAATTGCAATTCTGGGTGATCATTTTCAGGCAATCTCAGCCGAACGGTACACATTCCGAGGACGCGTCGAGGCGCAGTGGTAAACAATCTTTGATAATTTCTAGAAAATTGAATTATAATTTAGCAGCATGTTGCATGATCCTATCACAGGTTGAAGGATCGAGGTAGCAGAACCTACCTAGCGAGGTTCTCATACGACCAGCGCATCTGTGGACCGCAATTATAACCGTGCGTTGCTCATGTGTTTCATCAGTACTACTTTCATTATCATAATCGATGTGAATCATTCTAGCGACGACTCACTTTTGCGAAATCTGCTATCTCTGGTTCACACCGGGAGATTGGGAGAAAGCGGCTAAAGAGGGGCGATTAACCGCGAAAGACATGGTAGTTGCGGATAACTTTGCCCGTGTCTACACTCAATTTGCTAAGGATGGGTGGGTTTACACTAATGCCGTATACACTAATCCCGGTTTCTCGATATACATACAATCGCTTCTATACATTGAAAACTCACAGGACCACCGGATGGGCGGAATCCGGAGCCGAATATCGATTCATTAATTTTAAAGATACTCTTAGCGAAATGGGCAATGACTGGAATGGCAAGAATAAACTCGTATTCTCAGAGGTTGATTTGAGAATTGTACCGAATTATTTACAATTGAAGTTGTCAGGTCTTGCATGAAGTAATCGGCGACAACCCACCAATCGATATTTCATCTGTCGTTGAAAACATCTTGAGGAAGAATGGAGCACAGTGAGCAATCACTAATTGACATTTTCGATGGCGAAACGTTATCCAATTTGTCACTTGAAGAGTGCTCAAGGACTGGCGGCAATCATTGTCTATGTGTACTTCCGACTGATTGATCATAAGCCCGTGATGATATTGCTGTTGAATGAATAACGGATTAAGAGTGACTTTCTGACACATATGCTTGGCACTATGCAAAAAAATGTGTGGGATGGTAGTACTCGGTGAGTGTAGCTCCAGCGCCACTGGTTTAGTGTTCTAGATCGTTCTCCGCAAAATAGCAGAAGTTTCTAACAATTACCGTAACCAAACCGACTTTGCTCTTTCGCAATCGTTTCAATCGTGTCATATATAATGCGACGCACAATATTCATGTGTTCATACATGCTCACTTTCATCTGTCATCGAATGTTCCTCTCAATAGATTACGAACTTAATGAGCACTTACAAGTGGAAGTTTGCAACACTTTTAAAAATGGAAATTTTGCAGATCGCCTTTTTGAGTGAATAAATGAGAGAGAGCACGGAAGTGCTAAAGCCCCATATGGCATGGATTCGATGCAGAAGCAATTGAACTACAAACTTATACCAGTAAGAGCCTGTGCTATTACTACGTTGGCTAAAGTAGGTGTCGCGAAATTCATAAATCGTGACAGTCGAAAAAACATTTTCTCAAAATCGTGCAGTCTTATTATTCCACCATAAACTGAAACAGTAAATGTTGAAACATTGACATATGAGAGGAATCGCCAGATTTTCGAGAGCACTGCGGACGTAGGAAATAGTTTCTCCTATTCCGCAGAGAAGTAAAACGCAAGTACTTCGAATGAGGCTCTTTCGAACTGCGTTTGCCGATTTTCGATATCAGGTCTCATCTTCGAGTATAGGTAGGTCAAAGTAGGGACACTACGAAATTCACGACAAAAATTGCATCACTAAAAGAACCATAACTCACTTTAAAATTATGCTAGAGACAATTACAAAAACGAATTCGAATGAGGAGGCAGAGGGGAACATTTCTTATGTTGATGATGTCATTCCTCGTTCATGCGCTGGATTGGAGCTGTCATGTTTTTAAAAAGTTATGTAACTCTCCTAATACCGATCTCCCCAAGAAGCGCCGTAAAGTGATTTGAGAAAATACTTTCACCAATCTATAATCCAAAAATCAGAGGAATCGGAGGTGAGAAAAAAAATGGCTGGCACTTTTGTCCAAAAAACTGCGATTTTAAAAATTGTGGATAAGGATATGCATTCAGATCGATTGAATATGAATACACACACGTATTCGAAATCATGTTAGTTTTAACGTTTGTGTCAAAACAGTATTACAACGTTTCATGGAACAACAATCGGTGTATGTGATCACCATTTCGAATGAAATGATGCGAAAGTTGCCGATACATGAATCTAGACCCGCGTAGTCTACAGTATTTAATTCGGTGTCAAGAGGGGTTCTTCGGCTGACTTTGTCGCACACGCGTCGACTTGGAGTAGTTCGTGACCGACAGTCGATCGATCAATGGCTACCTTTTCCGCCTGCTTTCGCGATGAGAGCAGATCCCACTCAAGCACCGATGAGGGAAGGAGGGAGAGGAACATCGGGATGAGCAGCAGACCTTCAATTATTGTGTGATGGTTAATGTTGATAAGCAACTTTGCAAACATAAAAATTCGAAATATCAAAGATCAATAATAGTCAATATTCCGACCATGAACAGTGCCGATCATGACCACCAGAGTGAGTGTCTTCACGAACACGAGAGGGATGTAGTTCTGAAACCATTACAGACTAATCACATGACAAGTCAGTTTCTGATCTCTTAATCCCGTATACCGTACTCCCCACTCACATTGAGCGCCACCAGTGGAAGGACGCAGATGACTGTGGAGGCGTTGCCCTGAATGGCGGGCCAGAAGGTGGATCCGATCGAGTGAACGAGACGGTCGAATGAGGAGAGAGGATGACCGTCTTCTCTCCGTGGGCAATTCTGAATATTTAATTAATGGAAAAACGTGCGAAATAACCATTACGCGAAGATGAAAAAAACACTTTCGAATTTTAGAAATTCGATTTATATTTTCCTATGGCGACACATGTGTTATTCATTGAAAGAAATTGGCTAATTCAACTCACCACAAAGTACATTGAGATGTGCGCTGTGAAATCCACACTCATTCCGATAGAAATTAGAATCGCACAGATAGTGACGGGGTCGAGGTCGAGATTCCAGATAGAAATGTATCCGATCTAAAATGTGATCAATTTGAGTTGTTTGTCGAGGATACTGCTCTCGATCTTACGGTAAGACTATTGAGGATACTATTCTCAAGTCTCAAGTAAATGAGAAGAAACGTACCGTTCCAATGGCGATGCTGCCAATTGAGAGCACCGCAACGGCCACTGGCACGGGCTTCTGGAAATGTCGGATGGAAAATGCGACTTTCGCTTGGAATTCCGTACTCGATTTATTGCTACACACCTGGATGAATATGAACGTGACGACGACCATCGCTGCGAGCGTTGCGAAGATGGACTAGAAATAAGACTGTTATCATTGCTGATCGCAGCGTTATCAAAATGATACTACTGCAATCGATCGGTTAAGTTATTGATCGATAGGGCCAACATAGCCAATACTTGATCCCACTACCGTACCTCCGCGGCCAACTTTTTCAGACTAAGCATCTGGTCGACGAACATGCCGTTGATGTTCCAGATGGACACGTTGAGATTGGGATGCCTGAAAGAAGTTACTTCGTGATCAGCATCCTCCGTGAGCCTACCGTACCTTGCGCAAATGTCTCGCCACTGCTCCTGAATGCGGATACGGTCGTCCCAGGACGTGAGGTTGCGGTAGGCTGCGAGGAAGGAGAACTTGCGAATGGGCGGCGATCTATGAGAATGTCGAACTCATGATTGGATAGTTGTGCCCAACTCACTCTTTCGTATCCACCATCATCATTCCAGCGAAGTGTTTGGTCATAGGCGATTCGAGGAATCCTGAAAGGTTCGGTTGACAGAATGTTTGGGAAGATTGGTGAATTCGAGAATAAACAGTGTTCCATTGGTTTTCTCTACAACACATTCGAATATTCAAGTAGGCAAATGTCCCGAACCTTCCAATTGGGAGTTGTCGTACCTCCCGTGCTTGATGTCGTCCGAGTCATCAAATACGTTCCCTTCTGAATGCATAATAATGCGATTGGAAAATGTCTACCTCCCAGTGAATATGAGGCCGTTTGTGGTAGAATCAACAAGGGCTCAACAGGGGTAGAGAACAGGTAAAAAACGGGTATGCTCAAAAGTTGGCTCTAGGGGTAACTTTTTTATTCTGAATCGACCTGTGGATTCCGTTTTTCGATCTGAGCCTTCTGAATCCCGGTACGACCACCTCAATTTTGGCCACAATTTCGATTTCAATGAAAATCTCCATTGAAAATGGTCCGATTGGCGGAAAATCACGCGTAACCGACCAGAATTTAATTCTCTACAAACTGAAATAAAGAACGAGGTGATATCATTTTTAGTTTTCGAGAAAAAGTCGATTTTTGACAGAAAAATAAACGGCCGGAAAACCCGTTAACACAAGAAAGAGCAAACTTCGCTGATCATTTTAGTATATGAGATGAAAAAGATTTTAGGCGAGCGGTGATACTTTTATATCGATTTTTGTGTCGCCAACCTGCGATTTTATTTTAGTTTTTAGAGTATAACTTTTTTCTTTCGAGTTTATATGATCTCTAATGTCGAAATTCGTTTTCAACGAGCAAAAATACGTTATAAAGTCCTATTGCAATGTATTTTTGAAAATATGACACTTTTTCGACCCTGACGTCACCGATGTCGATTTTTTGGGTCAAAAAAGTCATTTTCTCAGATTCACCCGACAATAGGAGTTCCTGGAGTACAATAGGAGTTTCCGTATCAGCTCAAAAAAGGTCGATTTTCTGAAACCTCTTGTCTAGGGGTTATCGAGGGTGCTGAAGACGATGGGCTTATCCATTTTGCCCTCAGACCCACCGTTGGCTCCAGAAGGCGACACGTCGAAATCCCATTTTGACGTTTTACTCGGAACTCGAGTGCACTTATTTTACGGCAGTATGTAGCCTTTGGTATATTTTGATGGCGAACACGCCTGTTTAGTTCATTTTTCATGATCTTCAAAAATAATTTTTAAATTTTTAATTTTTCGTAGACTGAGAAAAGCGCTTAGCAATGTGTACCACTAAATAGGGCGTACTGAGAGGATTCAGAATATATAATTTTAGCTAATTCTGTCATACGACCGATGAGAAACTTAATTTAAAGTGTATTTAGATTGTAAGTTAGAGAGGCTATCCTCCCCTTCCTCCACTCTTCCCTTGTGCGCTCTCTCCATTCTCCACGCTCTCTCGTCGCGCTGGGTCAGGGAAGCGATTGAAGGGAGAGAAGGCGCATCTTTTGCTCTAAATACACTTTAAATTAAGTTTCTCATCGGTCGACAGAAATAGCTAAAATTATATATTCTGAATCCTCTCAATACGCCCTATTTAGTGGTGCACATTGCTAAGCGCTTTCTCAGTCTACGAAAAATTGATAATTTAAAAATTATTTTTGAAAATCATGAAAAATGAACTAAACAGGCGTGTTCGCCATCAAAATCTACCGCAGGCAACATACAACCGTTAAAAAAACGCACTCGAGTTCCGAGTAAAACGTCAAAATGTGATTTCGTCGTGTCGCTTTCTCGAGCCAATGGTGGGTCCGAGGGCAAAATGGATATGCCCATCGTCTTCAGCACCCTCGATAACCCAAAGACACGTTGTTTCAGAGATTTGATATTTTTGAGCTGTGCCAGACTCATCCGAAATTGCTCGAAAATAATTCAAACGGCGTCATATACGGTTAGAAATGTCGGTAAAGTCGACTCACCAGCGGCCACAAAGTCAAAATACTCCTGGTAGTTTCGTAGCCAGAGCACGGTGCTGTTGGGTCCTGAAAAACGTCTGATGTAACATGAACTGATAATATCGCAGCGAAAAACTATGCAAGATCTGAGCAACGAACCGCGACTGCCCTCCAATCCCTCGAACTCGTCGACCATCTGCATGAATTCCGCGGCGAGCGTCTTGTCCGAAACGTCGAACGACCGGTGCACCATGATGATAACCGGGTAGTACTCGGACCACACTGCAAGATGACAGTATTTTACAACGTCACAAAAAAAACTGAATGGATCACTCGTGAAAGTCGCCATTTGGACACCTTGGAAAAAACTGATCAGTTTCACAATCATGTTTGGATGATTCATTATAATGCTGGCTCAGATACCATGAATATCAGGTAACCTATTACAAATCAGAGTAGGAAAAAAAATCAGAATCAGAGAATGTAATGTAAATGAAAAAAAAAATCAGAAAAAAAATCAGAAAATCAGAGAATGTAATGTAAATGTATTACAAATCAATCTCACCCAGCCCTTCGATGATCCTGTTGGGCACTTTGATCGGGGTTTCATGCGGAAGAATCTTCTCGGTTTCGAGCTGAAACGGTAAACGTAGGATGAACCCATGAGTTTTGATTGATGCATGAAATTTTCATCGAATTAACATGTATCTAGCAGTATCTATTCTACCATATTATCAACAATCAGTGTTTTCTAAGAAAATTTATTGTGTTATCCTAGTAAAGAAGTTGCACCTTGGAAGTGATAGACGAGCATCCGACGATGGCTCCAACGTTGAAGGCGATCCAGACGAGCAGAAAGACGATGCGGAAGATGCTGAGAAACGTCGACGTTTTAATAGGCACGGATTGCAAGTTTGAACATGACTTTTGAAAATCAGTAAACGAGTAATCGCTACTAAATAACTTGTATTCAGTAATCGCTCACTTGTTCTGCAACATCTTTGCGTACCACATCAGCGCTTCGTCGAAGAAGTTGACGACCTGGAAAATGGTAGAGTCGAGCGACCATATACAATACTAAGGTCGAGATATTGGTCAATGATCTTGGAAATCGTAGCCCGACCAAAAGATCTACGCCTGAGAAGAACATGGGAACGTAAATCTTACCGATTTCCGACCACGCGATTTTCTCGGCTCTGGCGTGCCTTCAGGCGCCGAGTAGAATGCCAGCAGTGCTCCTGACATTAGATTATTTAAATATTATCAATAATAAACAATGAGAATCGTTCTAAAATCAGTTCACCGAAGAATAGGAGCGTGTAGATGTAGGCGAATCCCATGGCGATGGCCGACCCGGCGCAGAACAGAGCGATTTCTGCGAATTGGGAAAAGTCGCACATTCACACGCAATGCAATTGTTGATAAAGCGACTTATAGTTAAATTGCCCACTCACCGGCGGTAGGGGCGCACGCTCCTATCGCGAACGAGATCACGTTCGTCAACGTGGTCATTGTGATGGACGGTCCGACGTCTTCGAAGACATACCCGAGCAGTCCACTGGAAGTGCAAACGTCGACATGGCACACGCAATGAATATTTCTACATGATGTCTGATATTTTAGGAAACGTCGACTACCGTCAAGCGGGAGCAAAATGAACCATTTGCTATATTTAGTGTATTTTAGTATAAAACACTATCAAGACCTGCAAACGTGTGAGAGTAAACGAAAAGTCGCAATTTTTCGGATTTAGGCCTTTCTAGTGATTGCCAAGAAGGTGCAGCGAGGAAATTTTGATTGCACATTTCTAAACGTCTAAAATCGGAAAATTTTTTTATCGAAGTTTTGTGGCAGGCAAGCGCGATGTGAAGGAATACTATTCACAAGGGAACCGCAAAATTAGGCCGCGATCCCGGCGGAATTCGTTAACGCAGGTCTATTCAGACCCCTCAGGAGACCTCCTAACCGTTTTGAAAAGTTCCGATATTTGCTTCCTAAGTACTTTTTTGAGGTCATGCAAAAAAAAAATCTGTGCGGACTACGCGCGAACTCATATCCTCAATTCAAGCGTTCGAGAGATGTGCTCTCGTGGAGTAGTGGATAGTTTTCCTTGCTAATATTTTGGACGACATGGGTTCGAATCGAATTTCGGCGTATGTTTTTGCACTATTTTTCCGTAATATTTTCTAGCGTTTTTATCGCAGTAGTATAGCACTTGACCAAGTGTTACCATATTTTTCATCGAAAAAGAGAAAAATTTTTTTTTTAAATATTTTAAGCTTTGCAAGTGCTAAATATTACTACGTGATCATGAGGTATACTTCTGCGATAAAAACCCTAGAAAATATTACGAAAAAATTGTGCAAAAACATACGTCGAAGCTGGATTCGAACCCATGTCGTCCAAAATATTAGCAAGGAACACTATCCACTACTCCACGAGAGCACATCTCTCGAACGCTTGAAATGAGCATATGAGTTCGCGCGCCTCAGGGGTCTGAATGGACCTGCGTTAACGAATTCCACCGCGGGACCGCGGCCTACTTTTGCGGTTCCCTTGTGTTTAGAAATGTGCAAAATTTCCTCGCTGCACCTTCTTAGCAATCACCAGAAAGGCCCAAATCCGAAAAATTGCGACTTTTTGGTTTACTCTCACACGTTTGTGGGCCTTGATAGTTTTTTTTATACTAAAATACACTAAAATATAGCAAATGGTTCATTTTGTTCCCGCTTGACGGTAGGCACACGCAACTGTTCATTTGATTTACCTCCTTGTGCAAGTGGTGCGCACGCGCAGCCAGTGATGCACGACGAGGAAGGAGTCGTTGACGCCTGATCGATAATTTATTTGTATCGGAAACGTCGCTTTGCCCCACGCAATGCAATTTTTAATAAATTTTCAAATTAGTAAACGTCGCACTCACCGATTCCCATGATTAGGAAGGGCATGATGAGCATGAGCGAGTTGATGCGCAGTCCGAGCAGGCCGTAGATGCCGAAGGTGGTGAGGATGGCGCACGCGGGCACGACGCACACGAATACGGGCAACAGCTGGGAAACGTCGAATTTTCACACATAGTAGAATAATCGACAGAGCAGCATGAATTTTGCGAAACGTCGAATTGGCGCACCATGTTCGCGGTGACCATGCCGCAGCCTCTGAAATCGCTCGACAACCTGCCGTAGAGGAACAGCGAAAACCAGGAAGAGATAAAGATGAAGACTGCGGCTCCGATGAAACCTGAAATTATTATCGTCTTAGGATTGAAATAATAAAAGAATTTCTATCCAATTGCGAAGTAAGGCGTCATTCGCTGCGAGTCCTTGTTCATCTCGAGATCGACGATTTCGGCTCCGAGCACCTAACATGTTCTCAATGTGTGAATAATTTATTTGTCAATTGATGGATGCACATTCCTTCAATTGATGATGCTCATGGAGAACAGCAGGTTATGGAACTCAAATTATAGAATAAAACATACCAGCATCTCAACGTTCTCGTCCTTGGACCGTGTTGAGGCGTAGTCATATACGGCTAATTCCCATTGCGCAGCGATTTTCTGCAGTTATCAACGATTTTTTGTTTCTGGTGACTAACAACGCTATATCACACAGATACTATGAGGTACCTCCTCCTCGGGCCGCGATATGTCAGCAGTGAACGTGAGGAGGATGAGCTGGAATGGTTCAGAGAAAATGCACGATCTGGAACACATTACAAACTGCAGAATGATAGTGTAAACTAAACATTACACGCTCATACCTCGCAATAATCGATGTTCGTGTAGTTTCGTTCAACATTGAACGATGTATTGACGCCGAAGAAGTTGCGTTCGAGATGAACCTAAAACAATAGACTATGCAAATACTTACTCACGTTAGTTGAATCATTGGGGCAATTCTGCTTTCTATGCCACGGTAAATTACCAAGCCATTTTGAATTTATGCCAACCTTCTGCGTGAGTATCGTAGCCATCGGATAGGTGAGATTCGACTTGAGGTTTGGTGAAGAGGTGCCGTTGCGGAAATTAGCCAACTCCAACTGCAGAAATCAACGATTATCTAACAGTTTGATATACGAATCGTGTTAACTCGATATGTTTCGACTCAATGGAGAATCTTGGAAGCCATCGAAACATTAAAAGGAGCTATCGAAATGAAACTCACGGCGAAGTATTCGACGACGTCGTTCTGTCTGCAGTGATGTCCACAGAAATCCGCGTAAAAAATGTGCTCTTTCTGCAAATTTGCAAATCAAGTATTCCTCAATCGCTGCCCGACAGCCAATAACGCTCGAAAAGGGAGAAAGTGAAATCAGCAATAATTCACTTTAGAAAAAAAAGTTAATTCATTATCTTACCTCCTTGCTCGACACGGAGATGTTCTGCTTGACGTGCTGCAGCAGACGCACCACCTCCATCAGGTTGTCCTGAGCGGAGGAACAGGGTTACCGTAGGAAAGGAGACTACGGTAGGAAAGGAGACTACGGTAGGCTACTTTTGTTTTTGTACATCGCAACGCGAGGTGGATTTTCGCCACAAGAGTCGATCCTGCTTTCAGTCCAGAACTAATTGCCGATACCTGCTCGATTATACTTGAGTTATCTCGAGCGCGCAGCATAACCGTGGTCATCATCGGGTCACCTAGAAATGGTTTTGTTTGTTTTCTTTATTGATGCTTAACCAATGATAGTCAAAACCACATTGACAATTGTGCAATCTGACTCATTCCTTTGTTCAACAAAGCTATTCGATGAAATATGGTCGATCGCCCACCACTCAGTCCTGAGAACTCCCTGAGTCGCTTGCTCTCCTGGAAGGCCTTGCTGTCTCTTGGAGTGAATCCATCTCTGAATTGGTCACGCATATTCATCGGGAACGCGAATCCTGGAATGCTATTGTTCTCAGTCAATTGTCTTATTCGAAAATGATTAATAGCATAATGCAATCTTTAATTATTGTGTCTACTGTAGTCCTTGCAAAACGAGGGTAGACGGCAAAACCTGTGGAAACAGAAAAGTAGAAATTTCTGACCAATCAGCGACAGCATCATTGCGAACGCGATCAGAGAAGGAATAGGAAAGCTGCCGATGAACCTGGATATTTATGAAATTTGTATCGTTATTAACAACAACATAAAGTAATGAAATATTTAATACATTGAAACAAAAATTAATAATTTGACTCACTGGCCGAACCACTTGAAGAATTTGCGCATCTCAAGTTTGGAGCATGACCATCGGATGAAGTATACGCATTTTCCTAGTTTCGATCCTAAAAGTGATGATGTATCTGTGCATTTTTTTCACTTACAAGCGCAATTTCAACCAAAGATTTAGCGAGGTTTCGATGTGAAAGGCGCACACAGAATGTGTGCGCTCGCACTTTAATTTCGCAAGCGATAGTTCACGCAATTTCTAATTAAAAGTCTCCTAAGGTCATTCACTTTTCGCTTACCTAAGTATGAGGAATCTCTTACTCTTTGGATCCGGAACTTGTGCGTGCGCGAGCTCGATAAGCGCTGAAGACGCTCGTGCTATGTCATCCTCCATTGATACCTGAAGGATGATCAAATATTAAAGATCATAATTCCATGAAGACTGTACCCCACTTTGAAAATGAAATAGACTGAAAATCGCAGAGTTGCGCTGAAGGTATGTAAATGATAACTCACCTAGGAGTACTACCCGATCAGTGTGGTTGATATGCAATAGGGAAGGTTTGGCGAAAAGAGGGATGGGCTCCCAATGGGCCGAGAAACCGATATTTCTAACGAGCACCGATCGACCCGCGTTGATTGCCAATCTGGAAAAAATTACATAGCCGGTGCAGACGACTTTTCCACGATCGAAATCAAATTAAGAGGGTACGCGACGAAAAAAAAAATTTGTCGGGAACATGTTTTCAAGTCTCTAAATAAATGCACGGATGAACAATCCGATACAGCACCAATGGTTAGCTATGCTTTTCTTATCAATGTGCCATAGTATTAGATATTTTGTTGCCTTTTAATCGCCTGTTTTCTGAGCCGCGGCTCTCGGCTCACTGGACTAGTCGATCGGTCAACAAAACGATTTAAAACGAGGAATGGGAATAGTGTTTGTTGAATCAATCCTTTCTGAGGATTACAATTTAAACGTGGTTGTCAATTACCTGCTATTATTGTACCCTCTACTTATATTTCACGTCAAGGATATGCTGATCACCAATGCTGTTCTAGTAGTGCTGGTAGAATCTAGGAAAATCGAGAGTTGACAAGAGTGATCAAGAATACGGTCAGACGAGAGGAGATTTGTAAAAACGAGGGCAATTAAAAGAAAGGTAGCCGGTAAAAGAGCAGGTTAAAACAGCCTACTCTCTCATGCATCATGCCGTTGTTCCGAACCACTCAATCATGTGTTAATCCCTCGCAAACCGGCACAAAATAGCTCGATTATAAGATCTCTACACACACATTAGGTTGCTCTCAAGAAAGGCACTCGTTGTAAAAAAAAAACAATGAGGAGAAAGTCTGCAGTGGAGAAAATAGAAGCGCCTTCAGTTAGAATTCGCTCAACGGCAAATGGTATCATTCTGTACAGGATGACGTGGAAACTGACACAAAATGCAAACGCGTTAACGCCTTATCGCTATGCTATTTATGCGGTACCCAGCTATTGATCCCCGAGAAACTTTGCTCAGAGAGTCATAACCGTACCTGCGTTGAATGGTCCGCTATTTAAGACGACATCTCGGTAATTTGAGACCACCCCCGGACATGTTGAGCTAGCAATGAGAATCAGAAGCCCAAGATTGGGTGCTGGAAGGGTATTGGTACCATAGTGCACGCACCATGACTTATTTGTTGTTACAGCAGTGGCACAGGGAGAAACATGATTTTCAAGGTAAAATAGTCGAAAAATCAAATTTTCACAACCGATCGAGATAGACCCAATTTCTTTTTTGCGTTAATATAGGGGTGCCCTGGGGGTCTGAAATAACTGTTCTGATCGATTACTGCTCATTGCGAAATTCACTTATTTGAAATCAAGTTTAGATTTTTTCGACCAAGTTGCCGATTTTCGCCAAAACTACCAGTGACCACAATATACGTTTTGTAGCCCATGCAATTCTGCATTTAAAAATCCTAAAGAGGGACTCAGCGATCGAGGCTAAATTTGTCATTTATTCGTTTAACTCCAAAAAAAATCCTCGATTTCTACAGTTTTTCAACAATTTGCATACTAGAGCTCACCAAAATGCAAAAGAAAAGTTATATTAAAAAAAACTCAAAAGTTTTTCGAGTTTGTCAAGTTTTTCGAGAGTAACTTTTTTCTTTTACATTTTAGTGAGCTCTAGTATGAAAATTCAATATCTACGGGTACAAATACGTCGGAAACATCTATAGTCAAATAGTTCTGTGATTTTGACTTTTTGACCAAATAATGACCATGAACCCGGGTTCCTGAAAAAAGTGGAAAAAATCGGAAAAATCTGATCATATTTTATTCTGACGTAACTTTTTGTGTAGAATTCGAATTTGGGTGTTAGAGCTCATCAGATCATGAAAGAAAAAAGTTATGCTTGAAAAACTGTAGAGATCGAGGATTTGTTGGAGTTAAAAGATTAAATGACAAATTTAGCCTCGATCGCTGAGTCCATATTTAGGATTTTTAGATTCAGAATTGCACAGGCTACATAACGTATATAGTGGTCACTGGTAGTTTCGGCGAAAATCGGCATATTGGTCGAGAAAATTGAAACATAATGTCAAAAAAAGTGAATTTCGCAATGAGCAGTAATCGATCAGAACAGTTATTTCAGACCCCCAGGGCACCCCAAAATTAACGCAGGAAAGAAATTGGGTCTATCTCGATCGGATGTGAAAAATTGATTTTTCGATCATTTTACTTTGAAAATCATATTTCTTCCTGTGCCACGGCTGTAACAACAAATAAGTCATTGTTTGAGCACTATGGTACGAAGACCCTTCCAGCACCCAAGCATGGGCTTCTGGTTCTCATTGCTAGCTCAACGTGTCCGGGCAGAGGCCATAATGCTTGCAAATTACCGAGATGCCGTCTTAAGAGGAAGCACTAATTTCGAAGAGATTACACTCAGCCATTGTGCAGAAAGGGCTATTACACGAGCGGTTATTGAATGAAAAAGGCCAATAAATGAATCGTGACAGTTACTTTATGACTCCATTCTAAAGCTTACAACGAAGACATCGTATCACAAAACGTAATGAGTTGATGGTCAGAAACAAAAGTAGATGATTGATATCAGCTATTGCGAATCAATACTTTCGACATTCCTATTCGTTGCTTTTGTATAGAAACAGAACATTTGGACAGCCAGATGTGTGTGATCGAGGAATTGTAAGAAGAGACGAGGAGACAATGGAAAGACAGGAGAAAGGGACGCAATTTTGACGCATTGACAGTTACGTTATTGCAATGATGCATTTCAGGGAAGAGCGAGAGAGGCATGAATCAAGAGTGAGAGAGACAAGTTAATCGGCTACTTTTCACGTGCCAGGGAACTCACCGATTGAAATCGTGAACGAAAAAAAATGTATTTCAACGTAACATAAGCCACTCATGTCAACTAAGTAAATTGAATAACAGGCGAAGACTGAAAATGCAATAAAACAAAGAAAACATGTTGATGAAGGCACACTGCCTCGGGGTCGAACTTGTGGTCAGTTGGTATATTGCTCGCGCTCAATTTATTCCCCCCTAGGCGCAACGTGCTCTCATGTTGCCACGCTGTCTAGCGCGTCTCTGGCGTCTAGCACTCTCTCCATTCTCTCTGCTCTCTCGCATCTCTGTCTCGTTGTCTGGATTCTCCCATCTATCATCGGCCATCTGTCAGAGAGAAGGAAGGAAGGCAGGGTTCGTGAACCGAAAGTGAGAAATGAAAAAGAAGAGGAGAGGGAATGCCGACCAGAGTTCACTCAGAAAATGATAAATGCAATGTCCAATGGCATTTTGGTTAACATGAATCTCAGAGAAGCACCCAAACCTCGAAAAGGGTAGAATAGAAAAATCCTGATGAGCGCAAATGATAATGCGCCAAAAAGACCAGAGTGTGCGGTTAACCGGGAAATGTGTCAAAGCACGATGCATTGGGAGATATCTATATGTAATTACATAGTAGATAGTGAATAATTTACGTAGTTATGACGCAATTATTGAGTAATGGAGCTAGTCTATATTAGCGCAGGGGAGGCTGTCACACCAATAGTTCAAGTCAGTTGAACGAGCAAAAAGACTATCAGGCGGAAAAGTTGATGCATTTAGTACACTTTCCATCCAGGGCGTTGCCTTGAGCTCAATTAATTTCCCTATCATGCGCTGCCCTCCCTCTCGTGCTTTTTTGAAAGGTTAAACCATTGCAGTTCTTTCTTTACAATGCCTCAATTCGGAGTAAACAGTCCACACAAGTGCTCAACTCTCCACAGTATGGGCCATTTTTAACTGTAACGTCATACACCTTGTGAAAATAACTCGAAGTGGTTATGTCCAATATTTTCTCACATTATCCAAAGACGATAGCTTTGTCAACACTGATTTGAGTGATGAGAGATAGATCGAATCATTCCCCACAGTTCCAGTGAGCCTTGTGGACGAGTAAGGTGTTTCTGAGAAAGAGAGAAGCACCCTTTCTAATCGCTGAGAAGCGAAAACGAGATAAAAAGGTGAACATCAAACGAGCAGCCATCCCTAACTATGTGATAGCGCTGACATGGAGTCATGAAGACAAAAAGCAGAGGGTAATCCAGAATCCATCGCAAACTATGCGTAATCGTTAAAGGGAGATAAGGAGAAGAAGATCAGGCCATTGTCCACTATGCGATCACTTCTTTGAATCATGCCTCATTACTATCTCATTTGGCACTTGTTCCTGTTTCAGATGGACAAACCCCTTCTCAGACCATATTTCTTGAAAATACCCATTCACAGTTGCTTATTTTCAGTGTCATCGCCGTACCAGTTTGATTATGCGCATGAAATGGGTAAAGAAATGCGATGTGTGCCTGTGGATTCTGGCTGTTGTTCTGATCGCATGGGGTGTGTTCGGCTTGACGCTCCTGCCTGGCATCTACGACAACATCGTCCATTCGGTGAGACATCATGTAATTCACCCAAGACGCGACAGATGATAACTTCCATTGACCTTGACAATTTGAAATCGAAGATCCCCGTCTTTCGGTAATCTAATCATAGCCAATATTTCGCAAGCCCAGTGCATAGAGGATAAGTTTAAAACATAATTTTCTCACACGAGGTACGTAGCAACTCTCTGTAATGAATATTCATTCCCAGTCAATGGTGCTCGCACAAAAATACGATGAATCACTGGGCTTCTCAGCACAGCTTTTCTCTAAACCACCAATGATAAATAAGGTAATCTTTAGTTTTTTTTATTATTATTGCCGCAAGATATTACTCGAAATCGTGTGTTTCATACACGATCATGCGCACATTTTTAAAAAAGTGTCCAGAATTCACGAATCATTATTATTTCAATTTTTAACGGGTGCTGCAGTACATAATAGGAATGCCAAAAACATTAAATACACCCTTTCAGACGAATGATTTTAATAATAAATCTTTCCTTCTCGCAGATGAAATTCTTCTTCTTCAATCTCACCAACGTGGACGAAGTTGTCTACGAGGGAGCAAAGCCGCGGGTCGTTGAAATTGGACCGTACACTTTCGTGTAAAGCTTTGATTTGCTTATTTTGGGGTCTTTTTCGACTCATTTGCAATGCAAATGAGATGTGTGTATCTTGAGCCTACTTAGTGGCTTAAATTGCCCTACAGATGTTAGATTTGCATTCAATACTCCTCGAAATCTGTTTCATCAGTCAGAGAAGATGCTGTCCGTTATCAATCCCAATCCGCCGTTAACTATGCAGGCGCTTATCAGCATTACTAAGCGGCACTGATCGTTTCGTAATTTGTCCATATAGTCAGCTATGTGTGAGCGGCGCGCTTATCAGTATTGATAAGCGCACATATAGTTAACCGTGATTGAGATCTGGGGCGAAGAAGGACATAAAAAGCACGAAATTGCAGAGAATCGGAGGAGAAGCAATACCTAAAGTTCCGCAATGACGACACAGAAGTGTTCTATGAAAATTACAAGAAGTAACCATCTTTGTCCTATTTTCTTTCTTACTAATTTCGAAACTATTTTCATGTGCGTTCTGAATGATAATGTCATGCTCAGATTCATCTACCACGACGAATTGTCCTGCGCTGATTGCGACTATTCAGACAACGTGGCGATTCCCAACGCAGTGCAGATTGTGAGGGATTTCAACTAGTTCTCCACCGAACAGTTCTCAACGTGTATGAAGAGCATTGGACTCTGTAGAGAATTGAGCTCTTCCCACAAAGACTCTATCTTCTCTCCTAATTACGAGAGTGCAGGGCGCCTCGGCATCTTTCTACGACCCAAAATATGTCATTTCTGACACGGGGAAATCATTGATCGCCGCCTTTCTCCTCATTACTGGCGAGAATCCCTTCAAGTGAGCGAGCGTCAAAGATTTATGATGGATTTACGGGGTTCATCACTATCATTCGAACAATATGGATACAGAAACTTTTTGAACCTAGATAATGCTAAATATCGTTCAAATTTCAGCATGCCCAAAGTCGGCGACCTTCTGTTCGACGGCTACAACGACCCGATGCTGACTGCGGCCCACTCGGGCGTGGTCAACTTCATATCCGACGCTTTCAACGATGTATACTTTTTCATCTGATTACGAATTATTCACCAAATTTTGACAGAAACCAGCTTGTCTACGTAATGGTCTTGTTTTCAGGGAGTCTCGATCATCCCGTTTCCCGTGCCCGACATGCAGACAATGGCCTACTTCAATGGGGTAAGCCACACATCATCTGGTATATCGCTACTCATTGACGAATGCTTGATATTCTCTGTGGTTCAGTACAACAATTCGCGCGACGAAAACTACTGGATCAAGACGGGCAAGGGCGACGTTGATCATCTTGGCGAAATTGTCACTTGGGCCGACAAGAAACTGCTTCCGGAGAGCTGGTGGAGCACCAAGCAGGCGAGGATGATCAACGGATCTGGTGAGAAGAAGATGCGACGTCTTTCTTAGGCTTAGATTCGTTCACGGATGCTGTCCTTTTCAAATGAACAATTGATGAGACATGAAATTGCATCAATTCTCACTGTAGAATGTTGTATTTTTGTCGCCATTTAAGTTATCAGCGATAGATCCATCAAATATCCAATAAACACATTCTATTCCAGACACTGGCTCTTTCGCAAAGCCGAACCTCAACGAGGACGACGTCATTCCCATGTTCCACTCCTACCTGTGTCGCTCTTTCAATGCCGTCTATGAAAAACGCACCAATGTCGCCGGAATTCCAAGCATGTCGTGAGTGTATTGCAATCATATTGGATTCCGATTATGGAAAAAAAATCTAAAGAACCCGTCAGTCTATTTTTCATTTTCTTTTCAGGTTCCAGGTTCCATACGAGGAGTGGGACACGACACTCCCTCGAAACAAGGGATTCCGGTACATTAACAACGAGGGTCGAGACTATTTTCCCGGATGGCTGCAGTGTCCCAAGTAAGCGAGATCTTTACTACGGTGGACATCTGTCAATCAACTTTTCACATTGACAAATGAAGGTCCATCTTTGGACATCCAGTCTATTCAGGTCAATTGGATTTTGACAAGGTGAAATGCAAATTTCGTATTCAGTGATCTTAGCAAATGAATCCTATCATTTATTGTCAGATGGAATGCGTCTACCTGCCGAGCGACGGCCAACGATCCCCTCGACTGCAACGACGCCGCCAATCTCTGCAACGACTGCTGCAAAAAGGGCAAGATCGGCGACAGCTACGTCATGCCGCCCGGCTTCTTCCCGCTAGCGTGTTACCCCGGTCAGTTTGCATTCACAAAAAGATTCCGGAATCGAACTGAAAGATCGCAAGCGAGTACAATCAAACGAATTGCAGTGCCGCTTTCTTGTAGCATTTATCAATGGCAGTTGTCAATAGTATCCTCTGAGAACCTTCGAAAATGAGAGTAAGAAACTAATCCAGGTCGCATGCAAGAATCGCCGTTCGCGGTTCTCTGGTCGCCTCCTCACATGCTATACTCGCCAGACGCTGTCGTGCGGTCGGTAAACGGCATGCAACCCGACCCCGACCGGCACCAGCCGATCGGATATGACCATGAACAGGTGAGTAGAAACTGCAGTTAGAGATTTCCCAATCATAAATAACTCAATAAAAAACCGATATTCGCAGAACCGAAACAGACTCGATTGTGAGTGAACTCTTATAAAAATCAAACCGAATAGTATGGTAACTGCAAACAATGTGATTCACTTGCCTAGTAATGATATCGCATCTGTCCTAATCGATGATAAGACATACCTTATTATGTTCTTTTTACAGTACTCGGGCATGGTCACGCATGTCACCTATCGCGTCCAAGTCAACATGCCAGTCTTCTCTAACCCAGACGTTCCGTAAGTCCACTCCAAATTCATCAAAGATCAAAAGGTGTTATTTTCAGAACAAATTCTCACCTACCGGACGCTATCGTTCCCATGTTCTACGAAGATTCTGAGGTATTGATTCGCGTCAAAAAGTTATAACAAAGCACTTTCCAGGCGTATCTGAAAGACTTTGCGTATTCCTATTTCCGGATCGGGTTCCTGTTCATGCCGACGTTCTTGATGTGGCTAAGCATCGCAACGGTGATTTATCAACTCAATGCATCATCAAAAAATCTTTCAGATCATTTTGGGTGTACTAATCGCGATTCTCATCTGCATCCTTCGAGCCAGAAGGAATTTCTAATGGTTTTTGTCTCACCTATTTCTTCGCCTTCAACGTGTCATACTGATAAAACTAGTGCTCTTTTAATGTGTGCTCCTTTGATCGCTCGCAGTTTTCTTTCTCTTCGCCAATCTGTTCTGTTTACCGTTTACTAATTCACAGACTCACCTTTTCGGCTGCTTCGTTGTATTCCTCTCGCTTCGATTAGAGGGAAAATATCGCATCATCCCTATCATTTCAAGTCATTTTATCTTTACTTAAGATGAGACAGATAAACTGGCTTAGGAAAGTTAGTTCGCACACAACATAGCGGTGCATAGTTTGTGCTGAGAAATCAATGATCACTCAGGAGCCACAAGAAAGAGATAAGGAGAAGCGACTAGCACACACTCTCGCCGAATAGAAAGCTCTCACAAAATTGGCATTGGTTTTTGTTGACGGATTTTTTTCCCGTTTCTTCTTCAAAATTACGCGATTTAAGATATGAGCGTTCCGGAACTGGTTCTTTACACAGTCTACCTCAGTTCGGCATCGTGGAGAGTCCGAATTGGTTAGTATTTCGTAATCGATCCATATACTTTATTAATTAAATATAGACTTTTAAAACGCTGATTTTAATTAAATTTTAATGCGGTTATTATCGCGCTCCGCGTGGAATACCGTAGTTAAGAGGCTCACAAATTTTGCTGGCGATCGTGAAATGATTTTATACAAATTAAATTCGAATTTTTTTGCTTTTTGATTGATGTTTGCTGCTTTTTGAACAAAAATAAACTAAAATACAAACGAACATTAATCAAAAAGCAAGAAAACCCGAAATTAATTTTTATAAAATCATTTCACGATCTTTTTTTTTGTGAGCCTCTTAACTACGGTATTCCACGCGGAGCGCGATAATTATCTGACTAAAATTTAATTAAAAGTAGCGTTTTAAAAGTCGATATTTAATTAATAAAGTATATGGATCGATAGAGAACGACGTGCTGAACAGAATATCGTAGACTATTTGTGATTAAATAAGTTATTGAGGTAGTAAAATACATGAGTCACGATGAGTCACCCGGAGTCACCCCGAGTCACCCCGAGTTACTCCGGGTTACGCATGTTCACGGTGGGACCCAACAGGACTGTAATTATTGGAGGATGTCCTGGGCAAGAGTTTTCGAACAATCTCGGTCACGAGTCCCTGAGCCGGCGTTTAGGAATTATCCGGTCGTGGCTCCGGCTCTAGCGTGTCTCAGCTCACTGATAAGAAGAATGGTGGCGTATGGCTCAAAAACGCAGAAAAATCAGACGAACAACTTTGCTGAAGAAAGTGAGAGCGTAAGAGCAAAACCCAAAAAAATGTGACTGCAAAACTAATCCAACAAATAAAAATAAAACATTTTCACTGTGACGCATCGCAAACGCAGTGGTTTTTATTGCAGAATAATGAAGAGCAAGTTAGTACGTTCATATGGAAAATACAACAGTTGAAATTTGTAATACCTTTTTTAAGTAAATTTTAATCAAATGTGAAAATATGCCATTTTTAACAGTTTTTCGAGTAAAACTTCTTTCAGCTTCGTTTTCATGATCTCTAACCCACAAATTCGGATTCCACGCATCAAAATACGCCAGAAACATCTAAAGTCAGACCATTTTGCGATAAAAATTTCATGGTCATGGCCATTTTTAAGTCAATAAGTCGAAATCCCAGAAATGCCAGACAATAGCTGTTTAAAACGTATTTTTACACGTAGAAATTGATTTTCAATACTATAATTCATCAAAATGTAAACAAAAAAAGTTCTCTTGAAAAAAAAGCATCTTTGAGGTTTTTCGAGCATAACTTTTTTCGTTTACATTTTGATGAGCTCTAGTATTGAAAATCAATTTCTACGTGTAAAAATACGTTTTAAACAGCTATTGTCAGGCATTTCTGGGATTTCGACTTTTTGACTTAAAAATGGCCACGGGGGTCATGAAAAAGTTGAAATTTTTTTTAACGCAAAATGATCTGACTATAGATCTTTATGGCGTATTTTGATGCGTGGAATCCGAATTTGTGGGTAGAGCTCATGAAAACGAAGCTGAAAGAAGTTTTACTCGAAAAACTGTTAAAAATGGCATATTTTCACATTTGATTAAAATTTACTCAAAAAAGGTATAACAAATTTCAACTGTTGTATTTTTTATATGAACGTACTGACTTGCTCTTCATTATTCTGCAATAAAAACCACTGCGTTTGCGCTGCGTCACAGTGAAAATGTTTTATTTTTATTTGCAGGATTAGTTTTGCAGTCATATTTTTTGGGTTTTGCTCTTACGCTCTCACTTTCTTTAGCAAAGTTGTTCATCTGATTTTTCTGCGTTTTCGAGCCATGCGCCACCATTCTTGCTTGTCTGTGAGCTGAGATACGCTAGAGCAGGAGCCACGACCGGATAATTTGGCTCTGGGACTCGTGGCCGGGATTGTTCGAAAACTCTTGCCCAGGACATCCTGCAATAATTATATGGGATTTTTAAATGTACAGATCGAAAGAAAAAAACTACTTTGTTGAAATCCGCACCGATGTTATTTTCGGTTATTTTCTTACGTTGTTATTTTTTTTCATTTACAAAAGCCACTCATGTTTGAACAATTGAGTGGGCCGCATACTGGTTGCATCGTGGACTCGCGGAACTCGAAGAAATGGTCGCAAAAACTGCCGGTGAGTTAATTTAGTTGATAATTTGTTAAAACTACGTGAAACATGAAATACCCATTAGTTGTTCCATTGAGATACACTTTTCTTCCAGGAAAGTACGCGGTGGGCGATGAGATCACGGTCGCTGACGTCTGTATTCCGTCCATCCTCTACAATGCCCGACGGTACAGTTCCCTTCCTCCCCAACCTTACATTACTTAATAATTAGTGCACTAGCTCTAACGAGACGAACTCTTTTGATGGAATTATTTCACGGAAACTCATTGAATGAACTCATTGCATTACCTAGACAGTGTAGATAACCGCGGAGCGTTGCTTGTAAAGAAACGTGTGATTCATTTTTCAAAGTTTTCAGCTGGAAAGCAGACATCTCCTCGTTCCCAACTCTGCTCAAAATCGAGGAGTATATGGCTGTGATTCCCGCCATTGCCGCTGCTCATCCGGACAAGCAACCCGACGCCCCCATCACTAAATCATATGCAAGCTATTTTGATAATTTCGATTTGTGACATTATTTTGTGTCCGATGCCAGACAGTTACTAACAAATTCAGTTTATAATGGACAAACTGGTATTACTATTTTATTGTTAATCAATTATCACCATGATACATCACAGAGTTCATGATTATCGAGATTCTATAGGTTGTCAACCGATATCGCATGTTGAAAAAAGCAATATTCGGGACTGCTTGAAATGATTTCAAACATCAATGTTTGGTTGCCACCGAGGATTTGGAGAATTCCATGCCGATGATCGAAACGGGGACGCCGCTTCGAAGAGATCGCAACGAGTTTCGGATCTGAACAAGCGTTCCGATTGAATTCGTTTCATGATGAGATCACCTCAGAATTATTGAATAGAAACACGATAGCGTTCGAGGTGAGATTACAAAACGCAAAACATGTTGTTATCCTTGAAATTGTGATTTAATTTGAGAGAACTAAATTGGTCACACCCGTAGAGGAACATTTTGTCCGTGCCTCGGAGTAATTTGGGAAACACTCGAATCGTCACCCACACTACAGTGTAGACTGCGGCCATGATTGCGAATTGAATGGCAAAACTGAATTAAATTTATTAAACTAAGAATGTGAAAATCTTCAAACTAACGCGTATTCCTTCTTATTCGGCTCCAGTCCGGCGATTTTGTTCGCTCTATTCATTACGTACACTATCTGCAAAACATATCTTGAACACGTATTCTGACGATTTGGAGAGTATTAATTTGAGCACTACTCCTGGAGAATAAATCTCACCACAGAATATGATATTAACGGTGTTAGAGTTGCAATCGAATTCAGCGGTAGGTCAACCATCGCAGAGTAATTGTATACGTCCTCTTTTCGCAGGTAAGAGTAAGTGTAGACTCGCGGGACGAAAGTGATTCTGAATCATACCGATTGAATAATGTTAAATAATTCGAGATTTGTTCGTCCATTCCGGTAAATAGTACGTACCTGCAGCAAGGCAGCTCGAACTGTGCAACATAGGACATTGTCATAGAGAGAACATGTTGAGCAATAGTCAGTCCGATCACTCGGTTTCGCGTAAAAATGGAGACGTGAGGAAACACCACAACGGCCAGTCTGAAGATGTTGTCGAATGGAATTTCGTCGGAAACACAATGAATTAACCTGTTCAACGCGACGAAAATGTGCGAAAGCGTCTGGAAGTACCATGCATAGAGCATGACTAGATCAATACCAACCATCATCTGAGGTTTGATGAACTCGGGAAGAACAAACGTCTGCAAGAATTAGTTCTCGATAGCAAATTCACCATGCATTTAATCGAAATTGTTTCCATGCATTTATCGCTCTTTTTTAAATCTTCGAATCATTAGAATCGTTCGAAACACAGTCACAGTCTATCTGTTCGAATTGGTTAGTGACCAGAGACATTTGAATCCTAATTTTGCTCACTTTTCAAAATTTTTGTTTTTTTTGCGTATCAATTTCTTTCTAAAGACTAAAGTTCCTTTAGTCGTACGAAATAATTTCGGTAATTCGAATGCTCATGAATATTTGTTGACTGCCCTAACCATCGCATGCGTATTGAAAATCATACGAAAAAGTCATTCGGATGATTGCAGTTTCTGATAGCAGTGGTTTACTGTTTTAGGAAAATACGTGGTAGGTGATGAAGTTACCATCGCTGTCGTCTGTATCCCCTCCATTCTCTAAAATGCGCGACTTAAAACTACCCTTCCACCAGCCCCATATTTCTCAATCTACTAAATGTATCGAGTACAAGTCAGTTGCCCCATTTCTATGTTTCAGTGGTATTGCTGGCGTGCTGCGGTTAATAAATAAAAATGACTTTATCGAACCAGCCCTTTCAAAGCACTGGCACTGAATTCATTTCATTACCCAGCAGTGCAATCAAAGTGTTTGATTGTCGTTAGGTATGTTTGAGCACGGCACAACACACCCAGGGAAACATTATTACCGCTTCAGACAAAAAAGCCCAATTTACAGAAAAAAAAGTATCTTTCAGCCAGCACGCCGTCATATAAGAGTTTTCGACGTTGCTCAGAATCGAGCAGAACTTTTCTGCGATTCCGACATCGTGAATGCTCATGTGGACTATCAGCCCGATGCACCCATGAAATGATCTACCTCGTTTTGTCCTTTCTTATGTCATTCACTAGCTAAGAATAACTGATTCTAGTAAAGTGTCTATATTTTTCTAAGTGATTTCTTATTTCAATCACTAGTTTTACCCTCCCTAAAGTATCTCAGAAAATGCTAAAGTTCAATCATAAACTCCATTTTTATCTTTTTTCTCTCTCACTTGAGCAAAGGCAGCAGGAGCGAAGAAGAAGAGATGGAGCGATATTTGAATAGCGTCGGAGAGAATGAGATTCCCGGAGAGGATGTACACGGGACTGTGCTGGTAATTACTAATTATATGAAGAACAAAAAGGCATAACCAGAACAATAATGGAAACTGTACCTTTTCTGCCCAGAGCTTTGCGTGAAACATCGCTACGAGCACGGTGATGTTGAGAGTTAGCTGAACATATAACCAACGTTTTATTCTTTTAAAAATATATCATAAAATTCTAAAGTATCATTTCTGCCATATCCTGGCTTTGCCAACATTGGGGGAAGCTTACCGAGATCGTTGAGAGGCTTCCGATAATAATGCCCATGACATGCGGTATCAAGACGGACGTGTTGTTCATGCTGACGTGCCCTTTGATTTACTGCCGTGAATCGAGACTTTAATGTTGCCGTTTGAATGGAAACGATAAATCGGATAGAACTGTAAAGAGATTAAATCGGAGGAAAGGCGTTGATTGCCTGGGAAACACAATGCTGTGAGAGTTTCGCACACTCGAGGATGAATTCTGAACAGTCCGACGGAAGCATAATGACAGATGCGGAAATGAACTGAAAAAAGGCAAAAACGTGCGTCATCGTCAATCTCTGACGAAGATGAGCGATTAACAGGCAATTTTCGATGAACAGTGCATTACGAATTATAAACCATGTGGTATAAAGCTATTGATTGAGGGAGCGTAAAATATAGTAATTTTCTAAATTATGAGCTGTGGAAAGCCAAATCACAAGAATTGCGATACGACAGGTTATTTCCTGTCTGAGGCTATTACTAACTACTTTCAGAATTCTGCTGCCGGATGTAAGCGGAAAGCGTGCATCGTCTGTTGTCCTACAAAATATATTTATATATATATTCCGAATAGTATTGTATGTATGTATACACATTCTAGCGTTTGAGAGGTATTCGTTTTATTTACATGTAGGAGAAAAAGACGCATTCAATCAAGAGTGGTAGACAAGAAAATGAAATCTGTGAGCAGACGACAACAGCCCTCTGTACTATGAATAATGTTGCTGTCTGATAAAGTTGATAAATGGCTACTGATTTCACATTGTCAACAGGGGTGAATGAAGTTAACAACACTTATTCTCTACGTTTATAAGGTTGAACAAACAGATAGAGTCAGAAAACAAGGCGCGCTGAGAAGAAGAAAAAACGGTAGCACTTATCTACGAGATATGTAATTATGATTCTAGAAAGGTATACAATCTGATTCGTGCAAATCTAAGAAAATTTTCACTGGTCGTTCGCAGCGTTCCAGTTGATGTATGTTTTGGTCTCGAGACAATGAACGGTTGAGCATTGGCAAAACATATCATTTTGTCAAGAAGTATGAGAATTCACATGATAATTCACACATATTTTTCATTGTCGAAGATTAATTGAGTTTCTGTTATTTTTTTGAAAAAATATCTAATCCCAAACTGAGCGAATGCATGGAATACTTCAACTTCAAATACATGAAGTGTGTAAACCAGAGTTGGTCACCCCGAGTCAAGCCAACTCGTTCTCTGATCATTCGGGCGGGCCTCTTTCCAATCGATAATGTGACGCCCTCCCTCTTCCCCATCGCTGATCCACCATTTAGTGACGTCGTTTCGGTGCTCTGCTCTCTCCATTTTGCACACTCTAGTCGCTCTGATCGGTGAGAGAGTGTGCAGAATGGAGAGAGAACACTAAGCACTACTTCTACAAATGCTCCTCGCTTAGTTCCTCTCTTCTCTGATAGTCCGATTCACCCCTTCATCTTCTACCGAGTTACGGTAATGTCATACTGTATGTTGGTACGGTAGTTGGCATCGATTGTGCATCAAGTCTAAAATCTCTTAAACCCATGAACTCGTGGAAAAATCGAATATATAGAATGCTACGTGGAATCCTATATTAGGCTATATAGCTTTCTCATTTCTGTTGATCAAGCGACACGATTACAGATTTTAGATTTAGCAGACTCACAGGGGAATGACTACCTCTTGCAAAACATCACCTGCGGGCGGGAGTCGAACCTGCCTGCGTCGGCATGCCAGTCAGACACCATGCCCATTAGCCTGAGTCGAGCCTGAGTCGAGCTCGAGTCGGCTCGACTTTTCGAGCCGCTCGAGGCTCGACTCTCGGTTCTCGAGCTTCTCTCTCATAGTCGAGCCGCTCGATCGATCCTCGAGCCAGGTCGAGTAAATTGAACCGGTTGTTGAGTCGAGACCTCGAACACCGAGCATGCTCGATTTTACCAACCCTAGTGTAAACCTATTTAGATAAGCCATGATTTCACAAACCTTACTGTCGCCGTATTCTTGTATGTTCAACAGATCGAATTGAAAACATTGTCGGGATTATCACTCCAACAAATTCCATATTTTTAACACATCACTCGTTTATCTTGCAGTGTTGTTTCACGCTCAACTCGGATGACCTTTGTAAGATAGTGATAGTCCGCCGGGTACGCTCATAGTTTGTGATGTGGAGAAAGTATTTCAAACTACAATTCCTCATTTCACTCTTGTTTATCTCAGGTGTTTCTCTGCAGAACATAGTAGTTTTGCTCTCGAATCTCGCTGGCTAGGTGTTCGTTCTGTGTGTTTTAGTGTGTTTCACCCTTATCTTTTCTTTCACAGACTCGAAAAGATACGTTTTCCGCTTCAATTCCGTCACTGAGAATACTTTTGAAAATGACCAAGACAATTTACGATTTCAAGGTAATACTTTTGCTAAACTCGCATAACAACTGTGATCGATGAACTGTCATCAGCCGATGGTTATCTCTATTTCTGAATGTCATGGCTCCCTTCTCTATCACTTTGATGAATGATACCAAATGATACAACTGAACGGTTGTTCTTACTGGCCAACTTATTTGGAAGATCCATAATATGAATGTATGATAAGTGTTATTTGTCGTCAGGTCAAGGACGCGAAAGGCAGAGAGGTAGCACTCTGGGATAAATACAAGTATGTTCAACCGACTCAATAAAATGCCACGCATTTTATTCGTTATTTGCTCTTATCAGTGACATCTAAACAGTTTCGGTAATCATAATAATTTCGCCATCGATATTGCAATTGACCTTTGCAATACTTGATGTGATAAAACGGAGATTGCAGCTGAATTTTCCCTCGAAACTATATATTTAAAATTAAATTATAGATATATAACTGATAACAATTCAGAGGCAAGGTAGTTATCATTGTGAATGTCGCTTCGAAGTGCGGACTAACGCCCGTGAACTACACTCAGCTGAAGGTGAGACGAATAGAGGTGCTCATTTTCCTCTATGGGTTAGGTGATAGTTATCATGTTCTCGATAGATTGAGCCATTGCTGGTTACTTCTGCGTGTGGAATATAAAAATAAATCTCGAATTCTTCCCTAGATCAAAACACATTTGCTTGCAGGAGATCCTTGCTGAGTACAAAGATCGAGGATTCGCAATCGCTGCCTTTCCCTGCAATCAGTTCGCTGACCAAGTGAGTCATGGCTGAAGAAAACATTCTACAAAATGGAGTATGAGAAATTAATGTTGATTGTTCATCTCGAGGAACCGGACTGTGAGGCTGACATCCAATCGTTCGTGCAGAAAAAGTATGCGATGGAGCCGGACCTATTCGCGAAGGTTAGTAAGGGCCAGAGGGTCGTTAGGGAATCGATCACTATAGGTGCACCTTTGGAGTCTTCCAGGTGGAGGTTAACGGCGACCGAGCGGATCCTCTGTGGAAGTGGCTAAGGAGCCAGAAGAGCAAGAGTGATGAGATCAAGTGGAACTTCACCAAGTTCCTGGTCAGCAGAAGAGGAGAGGTGCGCGTTTTTGATATGAGCGAAAATTAAGATTTGACCATCGATGAGATGATATAAATGGTAAAAGACCCAAGAATCATAAATTTTACTACCGTAACTATGACTAACTACAGTATCGTACACCACCGTAACTATGACGGAACTATGACTTAAACCGATCGTGTATTTATCATTTTTATTGAGGTGATCGGCCGCTACGGTCCCACAATTGAGCCCAAGTCCTTCACCAAGGATATTGAGCAGGCACTGAATGAGCAATCTAAGATCTGAAAAAAAAATTACACATGTTCATGCAGTACTGCCAGTTCTCGATGAATCCATATGAATCCTTCATTGATTACCTTTCATTGTTGCAAATACCGAACACAATCAAAGATCACAGTAATATAATACAGATGAATAAAGCTATTATCCACATGTGGAAACTTACGCAAACATCATACAACGGCGCACATAGACAAGCCAGTTGCTTCCGCAGGCGTTGTTGGAATACGTATCCACGAATGACTATACTAAATATACTAGACACCATCTCAATGATCTGGATCTCCTCAATTGGCTTGTGCAGTTTTATCGGGAATCTTGCATTGTTGTATGCAATCAAGTTCAAGACGAATGTAAAGTGGCAATTTCATAATGGCACATACACCTCAAGGTTCCAATGTTCCGATGGCAGATCTAATCATTTGCCTTCTTGTAAACATAATTATCATTTTTTTTCCTGAGATTACAGTTTATGTTTATTTCGACCCAGCCAATCTAGTGTCTAGAATATTGAGTACAATATATTGAGCGTTCATAAAAAAAGCACTGTTATACCTTCACATTGAGACGTGGTCACCCTTTTCGCAAGTACGTCAACCACACGTGTAGTCTCGGTACAATGTCAGAACGTTTTAGTACCTGAACAAAGCCGTAGTATAGTTGGAACCAAGTGCGCCAGAATTGAAACCAGGTGGTGCCATCCTCTACCTGGTACCGCTCCCAACCCTCTATCCTGCTATGTGCTAACCATCTCTCCTACTACCCTCTCTACTATCATACCCGAACCCAACCTGGTACAAACCCCATATTCGCTGCCTCGATCACCGCTTCTAACACAATTACCCGTGAAGTAGATAAACAACTAGTAGTGAGACCGATTCAATAACGAAACAGATAGCAGATTGTCGAAGAGGTTGTCCAAATCGTTCAAAGCTAGTATTTTGCATCGAGGGTTTCATTATTTATGGAAGTCTACATGACACCGTATTTGTTGGTTGTATGTGTCTCACTGTACCTCACAAAAGTAGGTCAGTTATTCATGATCAGTGGTGTACCTGTTGCACGTACGGAAGACATCCCATTGTCTTATCATATCATACAACTTGTAGGAGCATTCGATCAAGCCTCTACTCGTTTCTATCATCACCAATTTTTTAGTGAGAAGCCTTTTGTATATCCCTCCAACTTGTCCAGTTGTACCTTTGTCAATTTGATCGATCCGGCCTCGTTCCGTCTATCCAGTCCGAGATAACGGTAGATCGTCTGTAGATCAACGGATAAAAGACCAGACTCCGTACCTATCTTTCGTAACATCTGCTCCATAATTTGACATGAATGCATTCACAGACGTTTGCTCTCTACCGGGGTACTGTAGCAATCGGTTGTAGAAGGGTAGGACTGAAAAGAAATCAATGTGGGCAAGAGGAATGAACCAACCAAACGAACAACGTGAACAGAAATATAGAGAGAGAGTGAAATAAACACAAAGCCGCTCTGAGCATATACAAGGAAGGGAGAATGGAAATGAGGAAGGCGAAGAATTCGCCGGCAATGCGGGAAATCAATGCCCTACTGGGAAATTTTTGCAATCTGTTTTCACGAATCGAATTGCCATCCTGAGAGAAGCATATAGCCAAAAAAAGTCTCTCGAAATCGCACTTTTAAAGGGTCTACGTCCGCCTCAAAGTTAGGGTGACCTTGGGTGACCCCCCCCCCCCCCTCTCGTATCACATGTTGGGGCGGAGACTCTGCGGGACTGTGGAAACTGAGCCAATTACTCTTCACATAATGATGTATTTCATGTGTTTCAGCTTTTTTTGGAATTTTTGGATCAGCATAAAAAATAACCTTTCTGTTCAACGAAATTAGTTCTGATTTAGAGATTATCCGGTCATCGGGATGCAACAAGTTATTACGTTTGCTTCGTTCAATATTATCTGCACATAATCATTTCCTTCAGATAATATCACGTGTGCCGCGCAAAACGAGACACACAAAACATTGCCTAATTTGTACATTGCAATTGTATTCTTGAGGAGATGAATACAATGGCAATGTTAATTGTATTTTTTTTTTATTATAATAAATGTATTTTAATACATCCACATACACGAATAACAATTCCGGCATCAAAGGCCTGGACAGTATAGACGAGTGAATATTCTGGATATTATTTCCTCTGAGTTTTTTTTTTTTTTTAAAGCAGCACGATGGGTAGTTGTGTCGGTCGACAGCTTCTGCGGATAGGGCTATTATTTATTAATCTGCAAAAAAATAATTAAGCAACAAAACATCTATCCGCTCGCATGTGGCTCGTTTTCCTAGATCGAATAAGAGCCCGTTCGCCTAAGAGTCGGACAAGCTCGAGAACAGACAAAACATAATGTATGCTCAAAAGTTGGTCCTAAGGGTAACTTTCTATTCTGAATCGAATGGCTAAATCCGTTTTTCGATCTGTATCTTTCTTATTTCATCGTTTCATGATTTCTAACATAGAAATTCGGTTTCTACGTGCAAAAATACGCCAGAAACTCGTATAGTCTCCTTTATATTGGAAAATATGATTTTTTCGATCCTGACGTCGTCGTCGTCGTCGATTTTTGGTCAAAAAAGTAATTTTCTCAAATTCACTTAACAATACGAGTTTCTGGCGTATTTTTGCATGTAGAAACCGAATTTCTATGTTAGAAATCATGAAACGATAGGACCAACTTTTGAGCATACACTATGTTTTGCCTGTTCTCCGGCTCGTTGAACTTTTGCTGACTCTTAGGCGAACGGGCTCATAAATGTAATTGTCTATCGCATACACATCAATCTTTTTCGTTTTTATAACCAGATTTGGGCTCCATGTTTGTGGGACTGATTTCTTTCACATCTTGCAATTTTGCTTGCGGAACAATATGCATACACTTCTGTAGTTACATTTATCGTGAGAAATTGTGTTGCGTTCTAATTCCCCAACCCGCACGAATAATAATTCCGGTAACACGGGTCTATACAGTGGCCACTTCAGAATGAGTGTATTGGATGTCATCTCCACCCTCGTTATCTCCACAGAGTTTTTTTGTGGCGTCATCGGTAATCTAGCTCTGTTCTATGCAATCAAATACAAGTCACCGCCGAGTTTGAAGTAGGAAAATTCAATATATTTGATTTCAAAAGGAGTGATCAGAACCTACTCAAAAGGAGTGGCAAACTGTGCATTGATTGATTTGATTGTCAGTGCAAGTTGCGCTTCAATCAGCGAACGGTATGCAACCCTCCCTCTTTTGTGGGAGCGTAATTTCAGTAGATTTTTTACAGGGTGATCCCTCTTCCCGACATGATTGTGTATGTCTATCTTGGAACCTGTACTCTTGTTTTCGGGTTCTTTTGCCATATCATGCACTGTGAGCGGACACAATTTACAAAATGATTTCGTTACATCATCTACATCAGGCGTGGGGACTATCGCGGGAAACGTGTCAAGTTACTTCATCGTTATAGAAGCTTTCTATCGATACTATGTTACCACTCGGTATACGATACTGTGAACTACCACCACAAACACGTCTTTATTCAGAGCCGCTCCCGAACCGGTGAGCATATTCGCGGCTTGTATCACAGTACTCATTCCAAATATCGGAATGATGGTAAGTACACCAAGAGTATTCCGCTTACAGTGTCACAATGTTATTAAAATAATTTTTCGATTAACAAAGATTCAAATATATTTACCAGATTTTGGGATGTTTCATCAATGATCCCACCGATTTGGTTCACGAAGCTATACGATCACACCACCATGAACGTCTACTTGATGATGAAATATTCGAGGGTTGGTAAATAATGCGTCACCATTACCAGGGAAAACCATAATAGTGCGAAAAAAAGATTAATATTCTGACAAGGAGCGATGGGAAATTGAAATGAGGCTTTTGTGTGCGCTAGGGTAATGACATTGCCATGGCAGTTGATGACACAATGTATATTTCAGGTAGAATCGATGCAAGACCTCAGTTTCTCTCCAAAATCTTTGTTTTGTTCGCTCTGGGCCCGACAACACCAATGCTGATCATAACTTTCATTATCAGATACAAGGTATGGCTCCACAACTTTCGAAAGGCCTAATCAAATAGTGCATGCGCAATGCGAAACGGAATAAGTGTGATTGTTTCTAACTGTTCAGGTGCTCAAAAAACTAGAGAAGTTCAAAGAGAACATGACTTTACGAACGAGAGAAATGCACAAAAGTCTAGTGATGGTCCTCACTCCCCCTCTTCCCTCCTCATTGGGAAGGTGAGCGCGTTATTTTCTCTCGTTTCAATTGTATTTTCGTTGTTTCTTTCTCCCCCCCCCTCTCTCCCTCCATGTCCAAACGGGCCAATACAGGGGGTTCCTCCCCCAACGCCAAGCGCGGTACACTTGAAAACCTCATAGTGACCGCCCAGGCTCTGGCCTTCAGGGAGGCACCCACTGGAGTGGATGAGTCCTTATGGACTGAAATCACCTCGGTTCTGAGTCAGATGGCCAAATCGGTTGATCTGCTCCTCAAGAAGGACAGTGGTGATTCCCTTGCGGACATTTCCTCCTCCCCCTCCACATCTTCCCTCCCCACTTCCTCTCCTCCTCCTCTTACCCTTCTCTCCCCTCCCCTCCCCCCTTCCCATCCCACTCTTGACGATGACCCCGTCGAAGCTCATCTCAGAGCTAGATCCATCGTCGTATCTGGTGTTAGGGAGGCCGACCCTTCTCGGACTATCGAAGAGAAGCTTGAGAGTGATAGAACGGCCGTTGGTCGAGTTCTCGCTCTACTCCAGGTCGAGTCCTCACCTCAGATGGTGTATCGGATGGGTAAGCCAAGCAGTGGATCCCCAAGGCTACTCAAGGTAGTGCTTCCATCTCGTTCCCATCTCCTCTCTGCTCTCAAAAATGCCCATCTTCTCCACAAGAACGAGGAGTGGAAGGGCATATATGTTCGTAAATCGCAGACGGTAGAGGAACGGGAGAGAAGCAAGACATTGAGAGCCTCTCTCAAGGTATTGCGCGAGCAGGATGGGAACTGCCCCTATGTGTACTACAGAGACAACCTCTGGCACAGGGAGGACATTCCCTCCGGCGAACGCACTCGCCTTCCTCCTTCCCCAAACTAGATTGTCGTACACTACACCCTGACCCCTCTCACTCTGTGAACAGTATCGATTCGTCTCTTGTTGTTTCCACGACCTCTCCTCTTACTCTCTCTTCATTCCCCGCTTCCCCTGCCCCTCTCCCGTCTCTCTCATTTTCATACACTCTCTCGTCCTCTCTCGTCCTCTCTTGCCCCTCCCCCCTCCACTCTCTCGTCTCCCCATGCTCTCTCGCCTTCCGTTCCCGATTCATCTGCCTCGCCTGTCTCACCCATCCCTTCACCCCTTCCCCAAGCAACAACTAAGTTATCTTGCACGATGTTTAATGCGCGCTCCCTCTGTAATAAGCTCCCGAACATTCACGCCACCCTCTCTATTGACAAACCCGATATTCTCTTCGTCACTGAGACTTGGCTCTCTTCTAAGATCATAGACTGAGCTACTCCTTTCATTCCCCTACCGACTGTTTCGTTCTGATCGCCCCCATAGTGGTGGTGGTGGTGTTTGGGTATTCATTCGTGATCATCTTCCGTGCTCCCGAGTTACCATTCCATCACGAATTTCGAGTGATATTCTTGCTATTGATATCCATTCCCCACTTGCCCCTACTCCTTCCCGATTCATACTTGTCTATCGTCCTCCTAGCACAACCACTGCCCAGAATACATCTCTTTTCGAGCTTATTTCTTCCCTGGTATCCGTTCAGTACCAAGTGGTTGTGCTGGGTGACTTTAATTTACATATCAATTGGAACTCTCCCGGTCTCTTATCCTCTCAAACTTCGTGTCTTTTTGATCTCTCTACCGACCTGGCTCTCTCTCAAGTCGTCCCCTCCCCTTCCCTCAATGATCATTTCCTTGATGTCATTCTCTCTCCTCCTGACATCATTTCCCATTGTCGCATATCCGCTCCTTTTCGCAATGCCGATCATTCCTCTATTGATTTCCTTTTCTCGTCCCCCCTCTCTCATCCCATAATAGTGCACACTTTTGATTTCCGCAAAACTGACTTCTCTGGACTGGACAATGCACTTTATGGGACTGATTGGGAAGCTATTCTCTCTGACTTTATCGATGTATCCGATCTGTATGATCGATTTGTGTCTTATATCATTGCGTTATTCCCTTCGTTTGTCCTTCTCAAAAAGTCTTTTCTTCCTTTTGACCAATACCCTTCTCATATCAAATCACTCCTTGCCCATAAACGCGCGTTGTTTGATAAACTCCATCTTCGCCCTGTTCTGTCCCAGTTCTCTCAAGTTTCGCGCAAATTAGATAGTGAAATACGAAAGTATATTCGCTCTTATGAGAATCGTTTGCTTGCCAGTAACCATAGTCGCTCTTTCTATCGCTACGTGTCGACCCGTTTCAAGTCTAAAGGGCAAACTATTCCCGCTATTGTTGCTCCTAACGGTTCCGTAGTCGCTTGTTCCTCCCAGAAAGCAGAAACTCTAGCTGATTATTTCACCTCAGTTTATACTAGTGACGACGGAACTGTCCCGACCTGCCCCTCTCTAGTCTCCCAATCCATTCCTGTCTCTATTATCCTCCCGCACGAAGTCGCCTCCCACCTTAGTCGTGTCTCTTCTTCCTGTTCTCTCCCCTCTGACAACATTCCTTCCATTATTTTTAAGAAGTGTTTTACTTCTCTTTCCACACCTCTTGCTTATATCTTTAATTACAGTTTAATGCTTGGTAATATTCCCTCTCTCTGGAAATCGTCTATAGTGGTCCCTATTCCCAAAGTAGCTTCACCATCTTCTGTTTCTGACTTCCGCCCATTTAGTCTCACCCCCATCCCAGCTAAAATCATGGAACGATTGCTCAAGCCCACTATTATTGATTGGTGTGCCGCCCACAATATTATTCCCCCCGAGCAACATGGTTTTCTCTCTAGACGTTCAACTATTACCCAATTACTTGACTGCATCTTGGCGTGATTCGATCGATCGTGACTATTGTGTAGACGTTGCCTATATTGACTTAGCTAAGGCTTTTGATAAGGTCTCTCACAGTAAATTATTGCTCAAATTAGAATCGATTGGCATTCGTGGTTGCTTGCTAAACTGGATCTCAGGTTACCTCTCCGAAAGGAGTTTCAGAGTGCGAATAGGCAATGTTCTCTCTTCTGAGAAAGCTGTTGTCTCAGGCGTCCCCCAGGGGACAGTGTTAGGCCCAATCCTCTTTCTGCTTTACACTTTTGATCTCCCTAGAGTATTCTCCCCATATCCTAAACTCTCATGTCGGCTCTTCGCTGACGACATCAAACTCTACACCACTTTTGATCCACTCTCTCCATCCGACGCCCCCACTCAACTTCAGTCTGGGATTTTGGCTTTCACGGAATACTGCAAAACATGGCAGTTAGAAGTTGCAGAGAAAAAGTGCAACATAGTTCACATAGGACAAAATAATCCCCGTACCACCTACTCTCTTTTCTCTTGTAATCTCGGAATCTCTGACTCTATTCGTGACTTAGGTGTCCATATCGATCCCCTCTTGAACATTGATTCTCATATAAAGATTGTTTGCCATAAATCAACTTCACTTGTCTATCTCCTATTTCATAGTATTAGTTGTACCATTCCTTCCCCTTACATCTCAGCCTTCAAGTCATTCATTATTCCTGTATTAGAATATGCATCCCCTGTCTGGTCCCCCTCATTCAAAGGCCTTGTTCGGAAATTAGAGAACTTGTTTACTAGATTCTTACATTTTCGTTGCTCCAGAGTAGATCCTATTATTCCATGCTACTCCGATCGATTATCTCTTTATTCACTTAACACCTTGTATACTCGTCGTATTGTGATTGATATTGTCTTAGCTCTCAAAGTTTTTGCCCATTTTGTTGACTTAGAACCTACACATTTCTACACATATCGTGCAATTAGTAGACGTAATGGTTCGTTTGTCCTTCATCTACCCCCGTTCAAGAGAGAGAATCTCAAAGTATCTTTTTCTCACAGAACCGCTCGATTATTAAATAAATTGCATTTGATTTGTAACCCCAAATTGTCTATCCCCGTTATTAAGGTTCACTTATTCAAACACCCTGACTTACCTCGTGTTTTCGGAATAGAAGTTTCGAATCTTTGATCTACCCACCAATCAATCCCCATCCATTCCCGTCTACTTTCCCCATCCATCTATCGATCTACTTCATCAAGTCATGCACTACTTTCCAATCAGACATATATTGGATCAGCGGCAAGTTACGAGGCTCCCTCTCCTCAGCATTCCAATGTGCGACTGGATTGAGAAGACCGATCCCTCCCCTCCCCTCCCTCCCCTCTCCCTACCCACACCCCCTCCTCACGCATCCTTCCCGAATTTGTGTTTTTTTACGTCTTTGCTACTATCTCGTAAATTCTGTTCTTGTTGAAGCACCTTCAGTGGTGTACGATAAATAAATAAATAAATAAATGATGGTACGTAAGACTTGCACGATATGTGTGTTATTTGTTCTCAACTTCAGGCAATAACCCTGCGTGCAATCCTTCCAATCTTCTTATTTCTCACCATGTTCATGTACGTTTCTATGAAGAAGAATCCAAATCATCCGATCATAATGGAACATGTCAGTTGCTGGGTCAGTTCAGCCAGTTTCCTTTGTATTTTTCATCCGACAACCGGTTAAAGAATTAAGTTAATAATATAGTTTGCACGGTATTCATTGATAATAAATAGCCACAGAAAGCGTCGAATGCGGTGAAAGACGGATACGATTTGCATTTAAAAAATAATAATAATTCAGCGATTTTTAGACCCCCCCCCCGATTTTTAGAGCATTTATTACAATTTTCAATGTGAAACCGTATAGAGAGTGAGTCCACTAGTGATTGCATTAATTTCCGTTTATTTATTTCCAGGGCTATTTTCGGCGCCACTCACAAGGCAAAACTAAACAGAAGCATCTCTTCGGTTGCTGCAATACAAATTCAAGAACCTCAGAGATTCTAGAAAACCCGTGATAGTTTTATGAAAAAATAATTGAACATATCGCACAGGGTTATCATCAGACGATTTGAACTATGTATATGGGAATATAGTTACGATTGTATTGTGATCTTTTGGCAACGTTTTCTCCAGACACGTCTGATATCTTTTTCTTTACCTGAGAGAGACACGCCGAGTGGAATTAACCGAGAACACATATATTCACTGAATCGGCGTGAATATAATCGGAACAATTACTCGCACCTGGTAAATGGAGATCAAGAATCGACAAATTACCAAACGCAATAAAAGTCGAATAATTGCCCTCAGTAGTCGTCCATCAATTGAGCGTTATTGATGCAATTTTATGCTTTATAATCTCCACATTTGGATAATTTGACATCATCGGCAAAACAACGTTGATCTATGCCATCAAACACAAGTCCTCACCAAGTGTGACGTCGGAACCTAGGTTCTGAAACAAACAATATAAATGTTCAGGCCCTTACCTTTTCCGATTCTGCTCGCAAATTGATTGACATAATTAGCACATGTTGGTCATCAGCTATTGAACGGTAAATGCGCACCGCTTCTTTCAGTGTTGATGTTTTAGTCCCAATATCTAATGTGCTCGTGAAGCGAAATCCAAACTTATCATATCGTCTCTAATGCACATTCAAATTGCAATTAACGCAAGATAAAAAACAATCATTTTATTCGCCCAATAATCAGTTTTGTTGAACTATTCTTCCTCATTGGAAAATCTATTGTGGAAACAGTCGAACGGCATTGACATCGAGTCGAACGCTCATGATACAGAGATCACATTAGTCTGAATCAAATTAGTGTTAATAATAACCTCTCTCGGAAAAAGAAATGTTATATTGCTGCATAATGTGCTATGACGATGGTAGTTTACGAGGAATGACTAACCTTTTTCTGTAGTCGGGTGTTATCGTGACGTCCACAAATGGATTGAACGCCGTTCCGAATGACATCATGGAACAAAGAAAAGGAGCAATATTGGACGTGTCGATTCGCACTAAAGAGCGATCTCTTGAATGTAAGTGAACAAAGTGATTTACATAGCATGGAGAAGTTGATTAGCAACCCCGGAAGAAACAGAAAAATCAATGAGAAACAAGCCTAAACATTTGTTCAATTCAATTTACAACCATTCATAATTTCAGACCTGAAAACTTCTCGCGTATAGTAGTCGATTGTTCACATCTCTTAGCTTCTGTGAATAGGTATGTTTCGAAATATGCAGATAAGTAGCTGCGCCACATATCTGAATGTTGAGTTAGCCATTTTCAGAATCTGCCGAGCAATAATTTAAGGAAACAAACAAACCATCATAATCAACAGATTTGATCCTTGAAATCCAACGACCGCGAGAAAAACAGAATGATTAACAAATGTATCGAACTTAGTGAGGTTCTGGAATGTTCCGTGATGTCTTTACTTCTATTGAAATATCGCACTTCGTAAGTGCAAGCGTAGAAGTAGTTTGCCACGAAATCGAAGTGAATTATTTCTCCATACTTCGTTTGAATTGTATTTCTGAGTATCTCACTAATAAAAAGTATCGGAGAAACCATGCAACTTGCCTGAGATCTTCCGAAGGAGATAGCATAACTGCGCCTGCGATTTGCATGCTCAGAAGACTAAACGATAGGAAACTGTAGAACAGAATCTTCTTGGATAAATAATAGAGAAGAACGCCTCTAGAAACTTTATATTTTTCTACAAAGTTTTCGCGCTATGGTTACCCTCGAACTGCCGCGTATCGAACGGCAAAATTCGAGCTGAGAATCATGAACTGTAAGTTTACAGATGTCACAAACGAGTGAAACGCAATAGTTCCGGAATTCCTTGCCGAAAGTACCATGAACAAAGTGCCGTCAGGGTAGAACATCTGTTGATTTGCTATTATATTTACACTTATGGACACGCAAAGTACATTGGCCGACCACAACTGTGTCACAGCGAAGAGAAAGCTCGTGAAGGCTCCGACATAATATTGCGATCGGAAAATGCCCAGATTATCCGGTGGTGAGAGGACAATGAGCACGACAAAGAGCCCGTTGACGAGTGTCGAAAGACTCCCCACATAGTTGGTCACGACGACGTGGGACTCCATCGCGAACTGAAAAAAGTGTATAATTTTCTGGTTATATTCTCGTCGTCAACACCTCGTGATCAAAGAAACTGCATTTCACATTGCTTAGGTGTGTTACGTGACATTCTGAGACATCTCTAGGAAATTGACAACAGTAAACATGTTTAAAACCATTCGAAGTCACAGATTCCAACCAACGAACTCAAAACTTTTCTGATAAACTTTCTATCGAATATAATGTTTGCAAACTGTTTTAGCCGTTGAGCTTGAAAAATGTACGATCATTTCTATAATTGCCTTGCTCGATCATCACATAGATCATCTTCCACTTGAATGTTTAATATTGTGAATTAAATTGTAGAAGAATCAATAATTTTATCAACATAATGCCAGAGCAAATTTGAGTGTTGAATATTTTCGTTGCGAAAGGCACAGACGCTATCATCACCTATTCTTTGACCTCCATCATGATCACTCTCTCTCTTTACCGCACACTCTATCGCTCAATTATTCTAGCTTCTCTGTTCTCTCTCGATCATTCACACTCTTTCGTCTTTTCATCGGCTTACCTCAGCACATTGTTGCGTCTGACACTGGTGCCGTGTGAAGCTCTCCTCGATTTCTCCATTATCTAATATTCCTCTAGCTTCTCTGCACCTCATCTTATCGTGCACTATCTAGCCGGGCCAGTGATCTTCCACTCGTGCCAATCTGCCTTCTCTGCTGCCCGCAATCTCTCTGTCCCAAACAATATTGGCTATCGTCACTGATGCCCTACTGCCTTTCTGCACACTCTCAATTCACCGTGTTATCTCGACTGCATAGTTGATCTACGGCGCCAACGCTGACGTCTACGAAATCAGAGTGCGGGTGCAGGGTAAATCAAATTGAAAGATAAACACCATATCTCAAATCTTCTGAAAGTTTCAGCTCATCCACGATGGCTCACTGTGAGTTACTCTGGACGCACGACTACTTGATTGACAGTGTAAGGTACGGAGGGCTGCAAGTGCGAGCGTACGGTCGGTATCATGCTTGCTGCGGCAACGCAGCCGCTGGTAAAAAAAGTGATGCCAGTGAGATGAAACGAATACAGCGGTTGGTGCAATTGAGCCATTTCCTTTCCACCTCCCTGGTACAATTATCCTTTCGCATATATAGCCACCCCTCACTGAAAAAGATTCATCGATAATTATGAAACGACAGGAAAGAAATGTGCCTGTTTGCGTGGGGAACGCATGCAACAAAATTGCTAATTCTCTACAAATCAAGTCGGCTTTTCGTTTGCTTCTCTGCAGCGATGTATAATTGCAGACTGATACTGGTAAGGGAACGAGATTGGTCAGAAACGATTGCAAAACAATCTCATTCATTCGTGACTGTACAAGTGTCGAAAGGTTATGGTCGTCCCGGTGCTGCATAGCACCTTGCAACATAGATGATCGCAGTGTGTGTTTCGAACAGATCGCCCTCTTTTCTCGGCATATTCTCTTCTAAATTAACACATAATTAAAAGTCATAGTGATGGAAATCGTAAGTGCTTCAAAAATAAATAAATTTAAAAAAAACATTGAGTTCGATTCTAGTAAATCGGACATACTTCTAAGCTGGTGGAGGTGGACGGAAGCGCTGCAGAGGCAACGTGTCCTATTTCCAGCTAAGTTCCTTCACTTTCTCTAATCGATTTGCTTCAACTGTTCCGTTGATCAATTACGCGTTCTCCTTTTTCAAGCAGTTCACCGCTTTGTTTGTAACGAGAGAAAAAGGTAAAAGGTTCATTCTCATTCGGTGAACTGACACGACGCATTTGGATGAGATCGAAGGACGGAGAATAATGAAGGGAAAGTGAAATGAGGAAGACATCATCCAAGAATACCACCGACAATTCGGGCTGAAATCATTGGCTTTTTTTTCTGAAATCAGTTATGGGAGGATATTTGAGAATCTAAGTTATTAGAATGAAAGGTATTGAGGCTGACCCCATTGAGGCAATTGCTCTCCTTGGTGTCCTCCCGGTCCTCTGGGTCCTCCTCTTCCAGACTCCTCGCTACTATGATGATGATGGTGATGGTGGTGATCTGGAACAAGTAAGATGTTGATCCGAATATGCAGAAAACACTAAAGGATACAAGACACATCAGCAAATATTGATAATAACAATCTCCTTACGTTCCTCACTGCTATCCCCGTGGCCTCCGTTGTTTCCTGAATAGAAATCAATTAGATTTTGTTGTGTTTTCACGTTCTAAAAAGAAACATGACTAGCGTAACTAATTGCACAACGCATAAATTATTGAAGAAACGAACCTCCCCAACCTCCTCTGCCACCTCCATTTCCTCCTGAAAGAAGACAATCGATAATCACAGTTTCTAGTGTGAGTTCATAAACTCACCCCATCCACCCCCATTCCCACCTCCGTTTCCTCCCCATCCTCCTCTTCCACCTCCATTTCCACCTGGAATGAATAACATAAATAACCACAGTTTCTAGTGTGAGTTCATAAACTCACCCCATCCACCCCCATTCCCACCTCCGTTTCCTCCCCATCCACCGCCAGTATTTCCACCTGCGATAAATGCCGTTAATAAAAGCTTCAATTGAGGTTTGTTTTTGCTTATCAAAATAACTAACCCCATCCGCCTGTATTTCCTCCGTTTCCTCCCCATCCTCCGCCAGTATTTCCACCTGAAAATGCGCGGATAAAGCAAGATTGCAGGCAGCTAACACTCATATAATGCCAACCTACTCACCCCATCCGCCACTATTTCCGCCGTTTCCTCCCCATGTTCCACCGTCGTTTCCTGTGATCACCCGTTGTTTGTATTTGAAACATTATACAAGGAACTTAGACCGCATACGTGGCACTAATAGAAAGCTCACCTCCCCATCCTCCTCCGCTTCCCGGGGGTCCCCCTGGTCGGCCTGAAGGAATCTTAATGATTATCCCGAGAATATCAAACACATCAAGGCGAAACTAACCGTCAATGTTGACCATCATTCCATATCGCTAGGTAATACAGGTTACGCATGTTAAAGTGAGAGTAAATTAGAAAGCCTACCCTGAGCGATCACGGTAGCCGCAACGCAGATCAGAATGAAGACACCACTTGACCTCATTGTGATACCTTAGAGTGGCCAAACTCCTCCCTCTCACTCGCCTTTTGAACGATCATCGTAGGAGGATCGACACATCGAAACATCGAAAGGCGAATTAAGAGATAGTGTGTATCAATGAGAGATTCGAAGAGAGCAAGGGGAAAGTTTTCGGCGAAAGAGTATCCGCTAATGATGAGGGACAGGTACAAAATGGGTACCAAACAGGGAAGCTGTTCGGCCTTTTGATTTCGACCTTCGAACGTAATATTCGTAAAAAGACTGCGCCTGTCAACGAACAGTGAGTTATTATCGTCGAAGATATGTGATTTGTTTAAAATTAGTGCTCATCGGCAGGGACGACTGTGCCTGGAGGAGGAAGTACTTGAGGTCGATGGATCGATGAACGAGTAGCATATTATTTGATCCATCATCTACATTCTCGCAAACTCTAAATTGTCCTCTTTTCGATTCATTTCAAGATCGTTTGCAGTGCGCAGTCACAAACTCTGTCCCGTCTCAGCGCTTCTAAGGGGGGGGGGGATTGTTCAGATACACCATTGGGACGGTTGCATGTACACGAGACCGAAACATCCAACCGCTTCATTCGGAAGTATCATTTTCTAGATCCATGGGCATTTTCTCTCAATAGATCCAATAGAACCATGTTTTCTTTAAAATTTCAGTCGCTGGACGCTCCTCGCGTCCCTCCTCCTTGTGGTTCTCATGGAATGCAGGAATTCCCAGAATCTCAGGTGTGCGCATGTTCATTCCAGACAAGAATTTTGACGATTAGACAGACGACAGAGTAAGCGAAATATACATAAAAAAAAGAAAATTATTGATTCCGAAACGTCATTGTCAGAGGGAGAGCGGCGCGTGGGAGTTTCGAAAGTTTAGAAAGGGCGCAAGGTCAATACTTCCCCGTTTCTTGCCAGTGCTCTCTCACTTTTCATATCCCTATCACTCATTCATCATGTTCGTCTTCCTAGTGCGGAGGGCCAACGCATACCCGTGTTTCGCCATTCCGTCACATTCACTTTCCTTTTCGCACGTATAGTTTATCCTGAATAACTCCCACAATTCCAGATTTGTCTTTCACAACATCACCAATTATTGTGAACGATTAATAAAACCACTTTTACGAGAATCTGTTTTCGAAGTCAAATCGCTCCAATACTTTAGAGCTTCGATTTTTTTCTAAACTAAGCATCGATTTTTTTCAAATGCGATGATTTCTGCGGGAAGCAGAATAATCAGCACCTTCACAGCTATTCTTGCACCGCAGTGCAGAAAAACAGAATACAACCCGCATTTTAAAGCTCGATGCTTCCCATACTCAACGAAGGATAATATTTATCGTATTCGGTCTCTGGTCGTTTTGAATTCTTCCTACTGATTTTCTGAAGTGGTTTCGAGTATTCACTGTGTGCTCTCAGCTGTAACATAGGTCGTGAGGCTCGGAGGCGAGTCTAAATAGTAGTCCGGCTAACGGAGGAGTAATATTCCTTCCGTTACATGGAGGTCAGCCGGAATGAACTCCCCCGGCAGGAATCGGAGCCCCAAGAGCCCAAGAGTGCAACGTTATTCGTCAGATTCCCGGCACACGACAGAGTGAGCAAGTGCCCATGACCACCCCACTCCCATCATAATCATCATAATCACCACGGAGAGTACCCTCAACAGCCAAGGAGCTGAAGCAGCCAAAGAGCTGCGCGCCAAAGGAGCGCTAATTGGACGCAAGGACGTCTTCAAGGGAGTCAAAATAGAACGGAGAGAAGACAAGATAAGTCTTCGATGAGGAGTGAGGGAACTTCGGATAAGGGACAGCTCGTGTGCGTGAGTGCGGATTACTACATTCTATCGGACAGGACTTTCTTTTATCGCATGAAAAATTGTTCATGTATAACCTCTGACACTAGTTCACATTTTGTTGTAAGTACTGCTTTTGATATTGGGTCGACAAGGGAAGTTCGATTCAACCCGTTTCCATGTCGTTTGTCAGTAGGTTTTCTCTGTTACTGCTGATATAGGTTAATTCGACGCCTGGTATGTTCTATTCAAGCTTCCAACCATCAATTAAGTTAGCGGTGAGGACACTCGCTTGCCGAATTGTAGGATGTAACATAGGTCGTGAGGCTCGGAGGCGAGTCTACGTGTTTACCACCTACCAGTCCTCTATTACACACTAGACTCGCTCTCCCGTCATTCTAGTCCCTTCTCCCCCTGGGAGAAGCTCCGATAAATGATGCTGAACATCTAAATAGTAGTCCGCACCACAGGCTAACGGAGGAGTAATAATCGTTCCGTTACACAGCCTTTGCGATTCTCACAATGTTATTGTTTTTCATTTTCTTCATTTTCACATATAGATACGAGTTGACGCCTACTTCCCTGATAACTCATTGTAAACGTATCATGAACGGCACCACTACCTCGTCGGAAGTATATGCTTATCTTCTCGCATCAAAGTTTTTATATTCGATAGTAGCCGCTTGCTCTGCTTTTGGAGTTGTATGCAATTCACTGCTTCTCTACACTACTATCCGAAACAGGTCTAAGTTTACGCTTTTAATACCATTCGACATTAAAATCATAATTTTCTGACATTCTCATCCAAAAATTATTCGGCAGTCAAAAATAATTTGCAGAGCCTTACGAGCGCCGTGTAACATTCTCATTGGCTCCTGCGCTTTTTTCGATGTTGTCCATCAGGTGTATCTTTTCTTCATTCGTGCACATACAATGAAAATCTTTTTTATTGCAGTTAGGATCATTTGCGCAGAGCCCTCAAATCTTCGCAGGTGGGACCTTACACAGCCGGATTTGCAGCACTATAGTTGTTTAATCACAACGTCTGGGGTGAAAAATTTTAATATTTCGAGTTCCTGCCCGAAATGGGCGTCGCTGCTGGCTCGTTCACCATTCTTTCCATTGGTGTCGATCGATTTCTGTCGATTGCAACTGCCAGTCGGTACAGGAGCATGAACTCCGCTGCATATCTATCAGTTCGCTCAACGCATCCAAACATAGACAAGCTAATCATATTTAGTTGCACTACTCAGCGATATTAATCTTTTGTGCATTCAACGCATTTCTTCTAATTCATTTCTATAGAGATCAGTGAGTCGCAATAAGAAGAGTTTTGGTGTATATTCTTGGATTGCTTCCCCCTGATTACTGTATTTGAGCGGAGTCGTATGCAGTATGCCGGCTTCTTATCATGATAATGCTGTGTCGTGGTGCTGTGAATTTGCTCGGATTCGCTATATATTCGATAACCTGGCGAATCATTAGTGCCAAAAGTACTAATAGTCGCCGAACTTCGAAAAATGAACATCTTTGGAGCGGACACACAGCAAGTTGCGAATCTCCGTCGCGTTTTCCGAACGATTCTTCTAGTCTCAATTTTCGATATCGGTGGTTGGGCGATAACCCAATCGTCGCTACGCAGAACTTGTTTGATCTACCAGGTGAATGATTTCATGTAATCAGAAATAACATTAAGCCAACATCAGATTACAAGAGAATCTGCTGCATTTCGTTCGCAGGAATTTTTGTCAATCTTGGAATTGCTATGAAATTTCTCATTTATTATCTGACGAGGTGATGTAAAGTGATGAAATATCTTGCCTAACGTCAGTTCTATTCAGCACGGAATACAAGTGCGCTATCAATCGTGCGTTTAACCGCAATAACGCTGTCGCCCAAAGTAGAGTTGTATCTCGGAGTGCAGCGGTGTCTCAATTTGGTCGTCAACAACCGTCAATGGTTCTAGTCACGTTGTGATTGTAGCTTCCATTAAACAAAATCATGTCCCTGTGGGATCTTTATGTTAATAGAACATTGAAATTCAAATTTACTATACTACATGAATTCGAGCTGATGAATCTTGAAACGTACATAGAATGGACGTATTTATCACGATTTATCAGAAAATTACAGAAAAAATTACAAAATTACAAAATTTACAAAATTACAGAAAATCCGTGATAAGATCTCTCAATTTCCTGATAGCAATTCCCTCATGACTGTGAGATTTTTTTAAATGTGAAAGCAACGTGGCTGCGTTTCGCATGTCGATTATGAAGAGAAAACACTAATACAGGCTCGTGAGGTTACAGCTAATGGGGCAAAGACCAGGTTCTGATTTTGCTAGAGATGAACATTCATAATGTTAGTCTAGTCAGAGTTTAACCTCTCTCCAATGGCATACAACTTGCTATAATTCTATCGATGATAGTAACGGTTTGTTTTCACTTTGTTTTGATAGATTCAAGCACATTTGTAAGACTCCGTATTTATTTTAAAATAACGACGATGATTGAATTTCGTAATTCACTTTACTTGAACAATAATAGTTTTTGAAGATATATTCCTAACGACCGGATGCACGGTCGAAACTGTTAGTTCTCCCCCAGTGTGAATGGAATTTCTGCGAAGTAGCATGCGCGTGATTCTGAGCAAAAACCAAGCAATCATAAGCCGATGTTATTAAGCTGGTTGTTGGTCGACAAATTGCGGTATTTTCGTCGTTAACCAAGTAATTAGCGAACCGCTTTCTATATCCGGGTGTGAGTGTAATGTCCACGAATGGATTGAACAGCGTCCCCAACGACATCATCGAACTTAGCATTGTACACACGCTCGAGGAATCGATTCGTACTGAACAAGCACCACCTTATTGCTCAGGAAACTTAAAACGTACGTAACATGGACGTATTTATGACGAGGCCAGGCATGAACAAAAACAAAAATGAAAAACAAGCCTGAGCTAGTTCTGTCTTAATGGGTGTTGTATGGTAAAAATAAGAACCTGAAAGCACCTCGCTCGAAGCAGTCTATTGTTCACCTCCCTCAGCTTTGTCGATTGAGTGTTCTTCGATATGTGCAAATATGTGATTGCACCAAAAACCTGACATTTGATCTATGATCTCAACGTGTTGATCCTAAATCACCAACCAGGACGAGAAACAAGTTTCCTCCTTGGAAACCGATTCCCATCAAGAAAATAGACTGATGGATAAAGAGGTTGCCCAATATAGGATGCTGATATTCTTTTGATTGAGATTTAGCGTTTCAGTTGAACCTTACCTCGTAAGTACAACCGAAGTAATAATCAGTCTGGAAATCGAAATTAAACTCGTCACAGTACTTAGTTTGTGCTACGTTTCTGAATGATCGACGTTACTTTTTTTTTGGTTGAGCTCATCTATTTAGATAAACCTGAGCTCTGGTGATGGGGAAATTAATATTATTGGTGGAATGTAGGCGAATAGTATGCCTAGCAGCTGAACTGTGTAGAAAAGGGCCTTATTCGCGAGATAGTAATGTATCCAGCCGCTGTAAATATGAGCAATAAATTAATTGAAAGTAATCAAAAAAGGGCTAACCCTCTGATGGCAGCATATCGAGCAGCCAAATTCGAGCTTAGCATCATGAATTGCCAATTAACTGCTGCGAAACCCAATAGAAACGGAATCGCACCGGCATTCCGGCCGGAAATGACCAAGAATATCGTGCCATCAGCATGAAACACCTTGAATTTAAAGGCGAAAATGCGCAAAATCGTGTCATGCTTTACCAGCGCCGTCCAAAATTGCGTTGCTGCGTATAAGAAGTTAGCAATTGCTCCGGCATAGTACTGAGACCTGAAGATGCCCAGATTGTCCGGTGGCTTGACAAAAATGAGAACGACGAAGAGTCCATTGACAATGGCCGAGAGGCCCCCGACAGAGTTAGTGACAGCGAGGTGGAACTCCATCGAAGGCAATCAATGGAGTTTCCAATTCAATCTACTGAAAACTGTCTAGCGCTCGCGGTATGTATCACGTGACTCAATGTCGGCCGATTGTGCGATATTATAGTACGGTCGTTGGTAACTTGAAACATAATGCCGAATGCCGTAATTGTTTACTAGGACTGGAACACAATAGAACAATTGTCGAAGTCCATTAATGAAGCCTTTTTTTTATGAGTTATGCAATACAGTAATAATCCGCTCATTACAATGGCCTTGGTCTTGCAAGTTTATTACACTCATCATAGTCAAATCGGATAGTTTCGGTTTATTGAAATGATTGCATACTCTAAATACCAAAATCCCAGAACATTACATGATGAATAGAATCCTATGATTACAAAAGAACATTTGAACGTCTGATATATTTTTAAAAAAATTATGTTCCAGAAGGGAATGAAAGGCGGATGAAGAGTTTTTCATTCGATAATGATCAGTGCCAAATAAAAAGGGTAGTTGATTTTTTTGAAAATCTTGAATAATGATAGTTTTCGAGTATCGATTCGTTGCGACCGGGCTATGCACGGTTGACACTGTTTGCTCTGATCAAGTTTGAAAGAAGTTTCCGCGAAACAGCATGTGCGTGATTCTGAACAATAATAGGCCAATAAACAACGACCTATGAATGATTAAAAATTAAAAATTAATTCATAGGTCGTTGATGATTGGTCGACACATTAATTGTGGTATTCTCGAAATAAACCAATGACTCACCCTCGAATGGCAGCGTAGTGCGCGGTCAGATTCGAACTAAGCATCATAAACTGCCAATTGACTGCGGCGAGAGACGCGAGATAGACGATCGGGCCGAAATAACCACGAACATTGTGCCGTCGGCGTGGATTATCCGGGAATACACGCTGATTATGTATATTGCAGAGCTGCACTACTATGGCACTCCACATCTGTGTGGCGGCGTACAGGAAGCTCGCGATCGCCCCGGCATAGTACTGAGATCGGAAGATGCCCAGATTGTCCGGAGGCGAGACGAAAATGAGAACGACGAAGAGTCCATGGACAATGGTCGAGAGGCCTCCGACCCAGTTGGTGACGGCCAGGTGGAATTCCATTGAACCGCAATCAGCGATATCTCAGATTCAATCAACTCGCGAATGCTTTTTAGAAAAGTGTGTTAATAACTGAAAATAAATTTCTCTCAAAAAAATGTTTATCCAGTGATGGAAAAATGTTAGACTGGTTTTTGATTCCTTACACGTCATAGTGTTTGGGAAAAATATGAATGAGGTCCCAGCTCCCTGACAGTGACATTTCTATTCCAAAGTTCATCCAAAAGTCCGTTTTGAGCGGTTTTATGATCATAACTTTTTGTTGAATGTTTTCATGCGCTCTAATACGGAAATTCAGATTCAGCGCACAAAAATACGCCAGAAATTTCTATAGTCTGATTATTCCGAGACTATAAATTTTCAACATTTTCATGACCCCGGGGTCATGGTGATTTTTGGGTCAAAAAGTCGAAATCTCAGAATTACGTAACTATAGGAACGCCGGGAAAAGTGAAAATGTTTGGTTTTTTGGACCTAACTTAATCCTATTGCATTTTGGTGAGCTCTAGTATCGAAAATCGGCTTCTACGTGCCAAAATACGCCAGAAACTCCTTTAGTTACGTAATTCTGAGATTTCGACTTTTTGACCCAAAAATCACCATGACCCCAAGAATAGAAGTGTCACTGTCAGGGAGCTGGGACTTCATTCATATTTTTCCTAAACACTATGAAGTGTAAGGAATCAAAAACCAGTCTAACATTTTCCCATCACTGGATAAACATTTTTGAGAGAAATTTATTTTCAGTTATTAACACACTTTTCTAAAAAAAAAATCACTATGATGCGTGCTAGCTATCACTTTGACCTTGTTGGGAAAGTTTCTTAGAATATTTTTCCGCACATTTTGACACCTACGCCATCCTTGTAGCTCATCTGAGAGCTGAGATACGACTGAGCCGGACCAGGAGCCGTAAAATACCTAAAAGCCGGTTCTAGGAGAAGTCGTCGACGTCAAAGTTTTTCTCGTCCCCGATATACTCTAGCATAGTTATCTTAAAGATTAACTTACAACTTTTGCAAATTGTGCAGTGGGGTCCTGCAATATCTCAGAAAACGCGTGTTAATCAGTTTAGCTAAAAATAATATATTACAGGTTGGAATGAAAGCCAAATGTCCGCGATAGTTAGCAGATATAAATCAATTTTTCTTTATGAAAATAAATGAATAAAATCTAAATATAAAACAACTAATCATTTTTGAACATCATTTCGCACGAACTAGTATTGTTTGAACGGCGACATTTTTTGTTGCTTTGGGGCTATGAATTGTCGATACTGTGTGCTCGCCTCCACTCGGATTGGAATTTAGGCGAAATAGCTTTCGAATTATTCTGAAAACATTTTAATATATAATATGATCCTCCATAATTTTGGAAAATAATTGAGTCAACATCAATGAAACAAACCGCTTTCTGTATCCGGGAGTGAGCGTTATGTCCACACCTGGATTGAACAACGTCCCCAACGACATCATTGAACTTAGGAGTGGAACGATATTGGAGGCATCTATTCTCACTAAATGAGCACGTATTTAACATTATTAAAATGGTGTTTACTCAGCATGGAGGTATTTATCAGCAAACCGGGCATGAAAAGAAAAAAAATGAGAATGACGCCTAAAAGATAATTATTCATGTTCCTGAGACCAGCATAACCTGGAAGCTCCTCGCACGTAGCAATCGCCTATTCACCTCCTTCAGCTTGGAGGACCGAGTGTTTTTTGATATATGCAAATACGTCAGCAGCCCACAAACCTGAGAATTATGTCATTTCATAGGTCCTAGGAGGACCGAATATTACGTACCAGCATAATTAACAAGTTTACACCTTGGAAGCCGACTGCCATGACAAAAATTGATCGGTGAATAAACAGATTATCCCATACAAGATGCTGGAAAAGCGAGAGTGTTTTTTTTTACTTCAAATAGCTTACATGGAAAGTGCAACCAAAATAAAATTCGGTCAGGAAGTCAAATTGAAAAAGCTCACTGTACTCTGATTGAGCAATGAATCTGAATGGTTTATGCGGTTACTCTGATATGGAATTCAAGCAACGGATCTATTTACTTGAGGAGAGTTATTGCGTTAGATAGCTCGCGAAATAATGATGTTCTGCTTTGAACTACCAAATAATATGCAAACTAGGAAAGACCTGAGCTCGGCTTTTGGAGACAAAAGAATTATCGGTGGAATGTACGCGCCCAACACGCCTGTCAGATGAACTGCGTAGAAAAGCGCCTTATTCGAGAGGTAATAATGTATCCAGCCCCTGAAAGTGTGCATGCTGAGTAACATGTAAGCGCCAAAAATTTACCCTCGTATCGCCGCGTAGCGTGCGGCTAAATTTGAGCTGAGCATCATAAACTGCCAAGTTATTGCTGCACAAAACAATAGAAAGGCGATGGCTCCAGCTGCCCTTCCCGAAAACAACACGAACAGCGTACTGTCCGCAATGAACATCTGGAAATCCCCTGATGATGGTGATGGACGATAGAGATGGCAATTCGAAACTCGACTCTACAATCTCGACTCTCCTCTCGTGCTCTCTCATTTTATCTAAGAGAGAGCGCGAATTCATAAGAGTCGTTTTCGAGTAGCCATCACTAATGACCAATAAATTTCGAAATTACCGGCGCTGCAATCAACTGTGTAGCAGCGAACAGAAAGCTTGCAATGGCTCCGGCATAGTACTGAGATCGAAAGATGCCCAGATTGTCCGGAGGCGAGACGAAAATGAGAACGACGAAGATCCCGTTGACAATGGTCGAGAGGCCTCCGACCCAGTTGGTGACGGCCAGGTGGAACTCCATTGAACCGCAACCAGCGATATATCTCAGATTTAATCAACTCGACAACTCCTGACGCGGACTCGATGAAAGCGTTTTGTGCAATCGTGTAATTAACCAGTCTTTGACTGATCGAGAAACTGTGAATGTAATAGTCGCTCAAATGTACTTCAAAACGACAAACAAGAAGTACTAAATACTTCAGCGCGACATTCCGCGAAGTTTGCTTGATTTATTACTGTCGAAAACAATTACGTTATGAGCAGCACATGACTTCTTCGAGATACCATACTCGATAAAATATAGTTTGAATCGATAAAGTTAATGAACAAGTCATTTTTCAGCACTCGAAACCAATAAACGCCATGAAAAAGTAATGAAAAAATATGCGAATATTAAAGAATGGTTTACCACAGAGATTAGACAACACGATTGGTCTCATTGTAATGAGCTCTGGTTTCTTCTTTGAACGTTTGAATCGAACTGAAGAGGAAGCATTAGAGTAATTAAGGTTTCACACCCCCCCCCCAAAAAGAGCACATTTTCTTGAGAAAATATCATTCGCGTATGAATCGGACGATTAATAGTTTTTCTTGCGTGTTTGCACGCGTAGAGAACGAATTTCTATAATAGAACTCATGAAACGGTGATTTGGAAAAGTTATGGTCGAAAATCCGACTTTTTCGGTCGTAAATCGGTGAAATCGTGATGCAGAAAATTCCGATGTCAGATGCGCAATTTCTAACTGTCATTTTCAGATTCTACGTCAAAAATTAGGCCTATCGAATTTTTTTAGAATTTTGAAAATGTGATACAGTGGTTTCCTAATGGCTCAAAAGGCTTCTCAGGTACCGATTTGATCAGGCTTGTTTATGGGTCGAAAAACTTTTTATTTCAAAACCTTCAAACAAGTAAATTTTCTGACGTATGTTTGTGCGAAGAAATCGAATTTTATTATTAGAACTCATGAAAGGGAGAACGGAAAAAGCTGTGACCGAAAAACCAGTACCTATCCGACGAAATCGAGAGAAAATTCGAAAATTGAATTTTTTCTCGAATTGATGGATATGAAACAGAAATTCCTTGTTTTGCCTTATAGGATGATAGAGAATTGTTCTCGCAATGAATTATCTCAATTCGAGAGAAATTTCAATTTTCGAATTTTCTCTCGATTTCGTCGGATAGGTACTGGTTTTTCGGTCACAGCTTTTTCCGTTCTCCCTTTCATGAGTTCTAATAATAAAATTCGATTTCTTCGCACAAACATACGTCAGAAAATTTACTTGTTTGAAGGTTTTGAAATAAAAAGTTTTTCGACCCATAAACAAGCCTGATCAAATCAGTACCTGAGAAGCCTTTTGAGCCATTAGGAAACCACTGTATCACATTTTGAAAATTCTAAAAAAAATTAGATAGGCCTAATTTTTGACGTAGAATCTGAAAATGACAGTTAGAAATTGCGCATCTGACATCGGAATTTTCTACATCACGATTTCACCGATTTACGACCGAAAAAGTCGGTTTTTCGACTATAACTTTTCCAAATCACCGTTTCATGAGTTCTTTTAGATAAATTCGTTCTCTACGCGTGCAAACACGCCAGAAAAAACTACTAATTTTATACTTCTGTTACCGTGACATTTTCGACCCCAAAAACTGTGGGTTACTGTAAGTCCATTAAAACCGACCTGAGGCGATAGATAGTAATGGCGGCGATCAGCACTCGGGACGCTTATCCCAAGAAAAAAGTATGGAGAAATTCTGAATTTTCACCATCCGTGGTCCCCTGCACAGATGTATCACTAACTCGTGGGCGGTGTCTTAAGCATTTTTCCAAACCTCCATATCCCCAATTTTCAATTACCTATGCCTTTTAGTAGGGACAACAATGAAGATATGTTGGTTTTCCAGCAATGATCTTTTCGAATATATCACCTGGCCATTCCACATCATAGGCGGGACTGGCACGAATCGCGACTGCTAAGTAGGGCGGTAGAATTCTGATTCTGGGAAAGAAAAGAGAAGCTAGCAGCTGCATTTCGTCTCCCTATCAAACCAAACTTGCGGAGTTGCTAACCATGGTTTACGTTCCTTACCGTGAGTATTTAAACGTCCTTTTTTGCTGCATTTTCTAACAAAAAAACAGAGTGACATCTACTCCCCTCATTTTCCACATCAATATGGCAAGACGTGGAAATGACGTGAAAAAAAAATGTGAAAAACGTGAAAAAAGACGTGAAAAAAAAAGTGGATAAAAAAGACTATGGTTAGTGTCATCCTAAGAACACATTTCTAAGTAATCGGATGCATTTTAGGTGTACTATTCTTCTCAGTTTTTATTGCCCTTAATCGTTGTTCGGCCTTTGCAAAAAATCTCTAAACTTCTAGGGAGTATCGAATGATTCGATCAGGTTTGATCAATTCGGGTTTTATTAAACTAGCCATTTTTTGTAACAGCAGAAATACGGTGCTGTCCTGCTTGACGGTCTGGTGCGTCTCTGCAGTAATCCCTCTATTCTTCTTTATATTTGACTGCCAGTATGTCTACAAATCAGACGTGAGCGTGTTAACGGATGAACAAAAGCATCAACAAAACATCGTGTCCTTGCAGTTTGATCTATACGTGAACATGTGCTCTTCGCCGAGGTAGATGGAGCAAAGCTGGAGTGATACAGATTATTTTTTCGTGTCTGATCAACATTAGCTATGCCTGCGCCGTTGCAGTGTTTGTTCCGTATATGATTATATTAGGTTGAATCATAAGTCTTGTCCGCTTTGAAAAGACCCCTTATCTCTCTCGTCCTTCATGGTTTCCCAACTACCTTGAGATTTTCACATCATATGAGGGCTTAGAAAACCTCTTTATTGTAAACTTTCTTAGACATAGCCGATCAATGAAAAACGAGTAATGCGAAAAATACTTTTTCTCCTATGTGCTTTTTCGAAGACCAATAACTTGCTCTAGAACAAATAGAACACCATTGTCTTTTCAATAGCAAAGATACCAACAATTCAGCTTCTCAGAAAAAAGCATTATTAACTTTGCAGAGAAATCGCAGTGAAATATAAATGATTCGGAAAAAATCCGAAAAATTTTCAAAAATTTTCACTCTCATTCAAAATTAAATTTATCTCCTACAAAGCAACCGCTATATGTGTCATACTAATGACTATGATGGTCACTTATCCTCTTCAACTACGCTATGAGGATAGCTCATGGTGATTCGATCCACGCGAGAAATTAGTGCTCATACAACAGATACCAAAATCGGACAGGACTTATAATTCAACCTGATACTACGTTTGCTGAGGTTTATTTTCTAATCCATTGCAAAACATGGATGATTCTACCGATTCTATTGGTCTCTTTTAGATGTCAGCGCAACGCAATGCACGATGCGAATGCTCGGAAGATCCTTTCTAACACTCAAATGCAGCTGCTACGAGGGATTGACTAAAATACGACCCGCGACCCGCGACCCAAAAATGACTAAAATACGTCCCACCCAATAAGTCACCTTCAAAATGAAGCTAGATGCAATCCGAGACCATCATTCGAAAAAGAATTTGATAGAGAATTTTTGGTATGTTGATCATTTTTTTCTACGTCTATACGATGGAGCAGGGCGGTCGGATATGCAAAAAAACGATATTAAAAAAAGTCATTTTCGACTGCGACCCGTCCATATCTGGCCTCATAATGAAGATAGAGACAAACCGACCTCATCATTCGAACGGGCAAACATTTTGCAACTTTTTATATGTTGATCATTTTATCTTGTCTCTATGCGTTGGGGCAGAGCGGTCGGATTTTCAAAACGAATTGAGCAAAAAGTCGTTTTTGATTGCGACCCGTCCACTTTTTCATGTTCAAAATAAAGCTTTTCATATGTTGATCTTTTAATAATACGTCTATGCGCCGGAGTACGGCTGTCGGGTTTGCAAAACACCGTGATATATTCTACACAATTTTCCAAGCACAACTTTTTTGTTTCGTGATTCCATGAGCTGTAATGTCGATTTTTGGAATCTTCGTGCACAAATACGCAAGAATAAATTTAACTCGGATTTTTAAAAGACAAAAAAGTCATGGTCAATTTTGGGTCAAAAAGTCAAAATCTCAGAATATTTTGCTTAATAGGAATTTCTGACATATTTTTGCACGTAGAAATCGAATTTGTATACTAGAACTCAGCAAACCGCGAAAGAAAAAAGTTATGCTACAAATTCAGACAGGAGTTCGTTTTTTGACCATAACTTTTTTCTTTCGCGATTTGGTGAGTTTTAGTATACAAATTCGGTTTCTACGTGCAAAAATACGTCAGAAATTCCTATTGGCATAATAGTCTGACAAGGGAACCGCAAAAGTACCCCGCGGTCCCCGTGAAATTCGTTGACAGAGATCGAGAAACACCCCTCGGGGGATGCCAGAACCATTTTCAAAAGTTGCCACTTTTGCTTCCTAAGTGCCTAAAATAGGTCATGCAAAATACGTGGGAAATCTGGTTAAGCGGCGATGGCATTCTTTACCGCTTTTCAAGGGAACGAGAGATGTGTTCTCGTGGAGTAGTGGTTAGTGTGCTTGGCTAACAAGTTTTGTAAATTTTGGCTTATAGTAGGATATTGTATTCCATTTTTCTTTTTATTATCATTTTGTATGCTAATGTAAGGAAAAAAGCACAAGAATATATTAGTAAAAAAATATTGCAAAACATTCTGACGAAATTTGATTCGAACCCAGGTCGTCCTAAATTTACAAAATTTGTTAGCAAAGCACACTAACCACTACTCCACGAGAACACATCTCTCGTTCCCTTGAAAAGCGGTAATGAATGCCATCGCCGCTTAACCAGATTTCCCACGTACTTTGCATGACCTATTTTAGGCACTTAGGAAGCAAAAGTGGCAACTTTTGAATTCGGGTATCCCCCGCGGGGTTTTTCTCGATCTGTGTCAACGAATTTCACGGGGACCGCGGGGTACTTTTGCGGTTCCCTTGTGAGATTTCGACTTTTTCGACCAAAAACTGACCATGGATAAATCGAAAAACATTTTGTCTTTTAAAAATCCGAGCTAAATTTATTCTTGCGTATTTGTGCACGAAGTTTCCAAAAATCAACATTAGAGCTCATGGAATCACGAAACAAAAAGGTTGTGCTCGGAAAATTGTGTAGAATATATCACCTTGTTTTGCAAACCCGACAGCCGTACTCCGGCGCATAGACGTATAATAAAAAGATCAACTTATGAAATGTAGTCCTATGGCTTGTCTTTTGAATGATTCTCTCGGATTGTCTCTAGCTTTATTTTGAATATGAAAAAGTGGACGGGTCGCAGTCTAAAACGACTTTTTGCTCAATTCGTTTTGAAAATTCGACCGCTCTGCCCCAGCACATAGAGACAAGATAAAATGAGCAACATATAAAAAGTTGCAAAATGTTTGCCCGTTCGAATGATGATCTCGGTTCGTCTCTATCTTCATTATGAGGCCAGATATGGACGGGTCGCAGTCGAAAATGACTTTTTTAAGGTCGTTTTTTTGCATATCCGACCGCCCTGCTCCATCGCATAGACGTAGGTTAAAATGATCAACATACCAAAAAGTCTCTATCAAATTCTCTTTCGAATGATGGTCTCGGATTGTATCTAGCTTCATTGTGAAGGTGACTTATTGGGAAGGACGTATTTTAGTCATTTTTGGGTCGCGGGTCGCGGGTCGCGGGTCGTATTTTAGTCAATCCCGCTGCTACGACAGTCTCCTCGTTTTTGCGCTTTACGCGGTGAGAAAAAAAAAGTTTTTTTTGAGAGACCTTGGACAATGAAATTTGTTTCATTCACTTAATGGAAAATGTTTAAATCCGCTATGATAGGCTGTGATGAGGTCAGGAGCCACATCAGAGACTTGAAGAAATGTAACTTTTAAAAAACAAGATTTTTGCAGGGATCAATAGGTTCTGTGTTTGAAATGTCGTTCGTCCAGCCAGGCAATGATATCACTCCATTCGAGATTTCTTACATCGAAAATCTACTCAACTTGTCCATCGCAGCTGTCTATCCCATCTGTTTTCTGGTAATTTCGGGAGAGATGAGGAAGTACCTTTTCTGACTATACCTCGATAAATAACAAAAAAAATAGTTGCGTAAGATCGAAATTGATCGCTCTGGAGACCAGAAAGTATGAGGAATAAAGAGTGCGACGATTAATTTCCCTCGTACACAATTGTTTTGTTATTTATCGAATTATATTTCTGAATCATTCTCAGAAAGGAAATGTGTCTTTACAGCATTCTGGTCATGCGTATAATGCCACGACGATCCTTGGTGATTTCAAGTGTGCATCCGAGTATCTGATAGATAAATTCATCAAAAATTGAGTTACTCAGTTAAACTAGTTATCACTGGAAATGCACAAGCACGAAAAAGTGCTCACACCATGAGTTTCGCTTATAATCCAATGTTAATGTACTTGAGTAATATATCTCAACATTAACCCACTGTTTTCAATTGTGTCATCGCTAAATTCTCTTTGTTTTTGGTTATACAAGTTGAGTAGATTTTCGATGTAAGAAATCTCGAATGGAGTGATATCATTGCCTGGCTGGACGAACGACATTTCAAACACAGAACCTATTGATCCCTGCAAAAATCTTGTTTTTTAAAAGTTACATTTCTTCAAGTCTCTGATGTGGCTCCTGACCTCATCACAGCCTATCATAGCGGATTTAAACATTTTCCATTAAGTGAATGAAACAAATTTCATTGTCCAAGGTCTCTCAAAAAAAACTTTTTTTTTCTCACCGCGTAAAGCGCAAAAACGAGGAGACTGTCGTAGCATCGGGATTGACTAAAATACGACCCGCGACCCGCGACCCGCGACCCAAAAATGACTAAAATACGTCCTTCCCAATAAGTCACCTTCACAATGAAGCTAGATACAATCCGAGACCATCATTCGAAAGAGAATTTGATAGAGACTTTTTGGTATGTTGATCATTTTAACCTACGTCTATGCGATGGAGCAGGGCGGTCGGATATGCAAAAAAACGACCTTAAAAAAGTCATTTTCGACTGCGACCCGTCCATATCTGGCCTCATAATGAAGATAGAGACGAACCGAGATCATCATTCGAACGGGCAAACATTTTGCAACTTTTTATATGTTGCTCATTTTATCTTGTCTCTATGTGCTGGGGCAGAGCGGTCGAATTTTCAAAACGAATTGAGCAAAAAGTCGTTTTAGACTGCGACCCGTCCACTTTTTCATATTCAAAATAAAGCTAGAGACAATCCGAGAGAATCATTCAAAAGACAAGCCATAGGACTACATTTCATAAGTTGATCTTTTTATTATACGTCTATGCGCCGGAGTACGGCTGTCGGGTTTGCAAAACAAGGTGATATATTCTACACAATTTTCCGAGCACAACCTTTTTGTTTCGTGATTCCATGAGCTCTAATGTTGATTTTTGGAAACTTCGTGCACAAATACGCAAGAATAAATTTAGCTCGGATTTTTAAAAGACAAAATGTTTTTCGATTTATCCATGGTCAGTTTTTGGTCGAAAAAGTCGAAATCTCACAAGGGAACCGCAAAAGTACCCCGCGGTCCCCGTGAAATTCGTTGACACAGATCGAGAAAAACCCCGCGGGGGATACCCGAATTCAAAAGTTGCCACTTTTGCTTCCTAAGTGCCTAAAATAGGTCATGCAAAGTACGTGGGAAATCTGGTTAAGCGGCGATGGCATTCATTACCGCTTTTCAAGGGAACGAGAGATGTGTTCTCGTGGAGTAGTGGTTAGTGTGCTTTGCTAACAAATTTTGTAAATTTAGGACGACCTGGGTTCGAATCAAATTTCGTCAGAATGTTTTGCAATATTTTTTTACTAATATATTCTTGTGCTTTTTTCCTTACATTAGCATACAAAATGATAATAAAAAGAAAAATGGAATACAATATCCTACTATAAGCCAAAATTTACAAAACTTGTTAGCCAAGCACACTAACCACTACTCCACGAGAACACATCTCTCGTTTACCCTACACCAGTTATCGATTGGATACCGTATCTCCAGGTTCGAAATAAACCAACAGAAAAAAAGCTCAGGTGGCGTGCGGCATCCAGCCGCTGCAGACTGTGCGCACTACGCGTCGCGTCGACGAGATCGCCGGCAAGGGCAAGGGAGCCGAGGTGAGGAGTCGACTACAGTAACCCAGGGCGAGTTCGATGGGTCAGATTAACAATGACGGTAGGACAAATTCGTGATCGCCTAAATTCCAGTGGAACGCCTACTGGATCAAGCGCGGACTCGAGGAGCTCGAGGAGATTGTGAAGAAGACCGCAGGTGACTTGGAGTGCATCATTGTGAACGAATTCAGTCGAAACTAGGACAACTGTAAACGATCAAATGCACTATCAATTCGTTTTTTTGATGTGATATTCTACCACGCGACAATCTGTCTGGGAACTCACTTGTTTGATCTTTCAAAACTCGATCTGATATTTGATCTCTCCATCTTCAATCTGATCTTTGATCTCTCCGAATACGATCTGATATTTGATCTCTCAGGCAAGTACTCGGTCGGTGACGCGGTGACGATCGGTGACGTCACCCTGCCCTCCATCCTCTACAACGCGCGACGGTAAACTTTCCGGTGTCTCATATTGCGATCATTGGCCTTGACGATTCCGCATCATTAATTATAAGCTGGACAGCCAATTCTTCTAGAGGAAATAATCGTTTTTTTCCATGATTTTTGTCTCATATAAGTGATTGTTTTGATTGTAGCTGGAGTGTGGACGTCTCCGCCTTCCCGACGCTTCTCTCCATCGAGAAGAACCTCGAGGCGCTGCCGGCCTTCGCCGCCGCCCATCCCACCCAGCAGCCCGACGCACCCAAGCAGTGATCTTTGATCTCTGATCTCTGATCTCTGATCATTGGTCTTTGATCTCTGAGAAATAACTTGTGATTTTTGATAGGTGATAAAGATTGAATGTCGACCTGTGTGACCCAAAAAATGGAAATGTGTGACCCAAAAAAATGGAACCATGAACCAGAACCAGGGCCTAACATATTGAGGGGTAATTCTGGGTTAGACCTAAAATACCCCGGCGCTACGCGCCAGCATCAAAGTTGTGAATTATCGAGTGCGTCAGCAGTTAACAATGATTTATCGCGTTTTGAGTTGATGATATTCGTGATGATTCGAATATACACAATGTTACGAGACGGTGAGAAGGCCTGAATATAGGAATCATAATTTATTAATTAATATAGTCATTAATTCATAATTAATATACTTTATGATACACAAACCCATTGTGTGAGGTTAGCCCAGGTTAAAATCCGAACCCAGATGCTCCATCTCGAGCGCATAGTTCTGGAGAAAGCATCATTAGATCGCTGTCGTATCGTTGCTACGATTGTTTAACGCCGGTGCAAGACGCGCTTCCATTCATGTTAAAGAGTGTTAATATATCATATTCAGCGGTTTCTGTTCACCAACTACAGGATTCTGCGCTTTACTTCTCGCTCAAATCCTGAAAATTTCTAAATTATTTTGCGATGGCCTTTGGAGACGATTAGGTAAAAAAAACAATTAAGACTCGCCATAATTATGTTTGTGGCGCCGTCAATAGTGCGCACGGCGGTATCGATTACATCTGCAAACAATCGCTCCTGTTTGATTACCCGTTGTTTTCTTGATATGCCTTCATCAAAATAAAAATAATTTTTGTAGGATTCACCTTGGAGAATCGTCTAGCGTTTCTGAAAAGAAAAGAGTAAGTGACTGTCAGATGCATCATGTGGTGTTTGTTTTCTGGAAATGGCGCTGGAAAAAGGAAGAGAGGTGTTAGTTTTCTCGGAAAATGCCTTTGGAAAAAGCAAAACATTTGAATTTCCGCACTTTTGTATCCCTGTACACAGTGGAGAATGGTTTTATGAGGTTTATTGACCATTTGAGAATCGTAACCCAAATTTCTTTTTTTTAAAAAAGTTTTTAAAGGCAGTATGGAGAGAGTTAATATCACTCATCCGTACCTCAGGCGCTCCGGCGGCTCCCAGGGCAAAAGAAAAAAACGAGGAGAAGGAGGAAGAGACGAGCAGAGAACATCGATCTGCAAGGAGGAAAATGAATTTGTATTGAATCATAGGAGAAAATATGACAAGATGTGATACTCCGGTGCGATCGAACAATTTTATAGGGAGTGATAGAGTTGTTGGATCGGATAGAGGCCCTCTACATTCTGTGCAATATCTTGCCAGTCAGTGCGACTAGAGAGTGAAGAATGAAGAGAGCTTCTAGTGAATCAGGAAATTCTGAAGGAAGAGTGGATGAAATTTTTTTGGATAATCCGGCGAATAACACGAATTGTGGCTCGAAAAAAATAGCGACTGATAGTAGACCAAAAATTAGTTATTCGATCACTTGGAAAATGTTGAAGTATTGATATTTATGAACATATTTTCAGACGATGCTCAATTAATTCACAGTCATTAAGTGTCCACAAGCACAGAAGCATGTAAGGCACACACTTGTTTTAAAAATTATAATGATCTATGTCCTTCAACTGGAAATGTTTTCTCAACTTTTTGTCACGAGTCATGTGATCGACTAGAATTATGCGCATTTTGTCGAACATGCCAAAAAAAAGGAAGGGACCAATCATCATTTCGAATTTATAACCAGGAAGTACATATTGAAAACCATAAATTGGATATTTCGCATTTCTCGTCTATTCGACTCAATTCATTCGCCCCCCCCCCCCAAAAAGGTCTATTCAAAAAGGCGCTGCAATGACAAAAATGGCCACTTTTTCATTCGGCTGGATTGATTATTGGCGAATGAAATTGTTTTCAGTAGCATCTGCCTTGTGATCATCAACGCATGCAAATTCAGTTGTTCAAGCCAAAAACAAAGAAGAGACCAGTCATCAATGCCAGAGATTCACGATATAGAATTTTGTGTCAAAAAACATTTCATGAATTGTCAAGGAAAAAATAATCTCGATTTATTTTCTTTTGCATTTTTTTTATAATTAAAAGCAAGTTTTATAAACAAAGTGGTGATCAGAAACGGTTTTGCAAAAGTATAACATTCGCGAAAAGTCTATTATCTGGTAAGGCACTGATCGAAACACATTTTCTGCTAGTTTTGAAAAAAAATCGTTTTTTTTCGTTTCACAACATAAATTTTTCTGTTTTTTGTTACAGTAGAGAAAAATTTTTTTTTTCAGTCCTAGCCATGAATACCATCACTTATCGACCGACAACAATATCATCGATGTGACATCATTAGACTTGCGTAAAGCTGCCCCGTTCGGACCATGATCGTTTTCTGTGTCACTCATAGCCAAATGTCTGTGTAGTCATTTTGCGTGTAATTTGATATTCTTCATGGATGCCGACGCCGATCCCACCCATCACTCCGACTCAAAAAAGGAGGAATATGTAATATCGGATCATTGATCTGCACCTTTACTTTATAGGTTTCATTTGGGCATATTAGATACCCATACTTCATATCTAGACCAGCATGAGTTGCACGTGTTTGGGTTGTTGCATCACATGGCAGTGTAGTTTAGCCAGATTCCTGATCACGTCAACACTCGGAGAGGGCGGTGGCTTGCGCAAGAGAGTTTCCCGCCCATCCCACCATAATCGAGAAGTGATCACGAGAATGTGAGAGAGAAACGGAGGGCCAAGATCAGGTTCGTGGTCGCTTGAATGCATCGCACGTAGCTTGCCAGAGAAATGAAAGAACAGGAACGTCAAAGAAGAAAGATAAGAAGGAGTCGCAAGACCTCTCGAGAAAATCGTCTCGATAAGAAGATCAGGAGTCGAAAGTCGAACAAGGTTCTGGCTATTCAAATGAATTGAATGGTGAAGTTTCGATATTTTATTTTTATTTTGAAAAACTGCTACTTGAAAAGCACGGCATAGTAATTCTGAATGGGTAAAATCAACGGAGATAAATTGCGAGTTTATATTCGTAAATGACACGGAATCTCTGAGACGAGTGAAATTAATCATGGTAAACTTCAGAATTAATCATGTGCGTTATTAGCGGAACTGTTGATATAGGAATCATGCTTGTCCAGGCCAAATTCGATACTACAGTCTCCGGCGACATTTATCGTTCTCTAAATTCAAAAGGAGGTAAACTCACGATAAACTCTTGTGCATGGCCATGAAACTACTGGCGTCATTGACATTCCGCCCCTCACGTGCCGCGAATAGCGGTGCTAAATTGTCTGATAACAGCACGGATCGACCGAGATCTTGTGTATAAAAGCTGGGCGATTCGTAACCAAACATCTCGTTCTTATCGGGTCCCCACGGTCCATTCGCAAATGATTTCTTGATAAATTTACGGGTTTCAGGCTATGAACCCAATCGCTCTCGTCTTCCTCGCCCTCGGCGTCTCGCTCTCCTCGGCCACGCTCGGTATTGACACCATCGCGGTGAGTCCGATCACAGTTTGAGATGCTAATAATATCAAAATCGATCACATGCTTTGCAACGTCGAGAAAATATCTCAAACTAGTAATAACCTCCAAAAAATCAATGTATTCACTTAGTGCTCAAGAGAGCGATAGAAATACACCTTTTTAAGTCTGACTTTTTCAGACATGGCTCAAAAATCGGTTAATTTTAGTATGGTGTGATATTATTCATACTCCTGCCAAACGATCGAATATTTCTAAGTGAGCTGAAAAATTTCGAATAATGACCTTGTCTATCTCCATCATTAAGGGCATCTCGACGTCGGGCTTCCAGTGCCTTAAGAGCAACGGCTACTGGTTCTACATCGGTCGCGTTGGTCAGAGCAACGGCGGAATTGACAACGGAGGCATCCAGAACATCAAGAACGCCAATGCCGCAGGCGAGTGCTTCGATGACGAGGAAGATGTCAACAAAGTCATAATGGAACGCTCAGAATATATTGCATTCTCCACAACCCGCTCAATCGGAGTGATTGCAGGACTCGGCGCGGTCGACGCGTACCTGTTCCCATGCCACTCCTCCGGCTGCGCCTCCGCCAAGCAGCAGGTTCGCGCCGAGTTTTTGTCTGACCTTTCAAAGAGATTACCAGGACCCTATCTAATTGTAAGCGTGTTATGGTAGGTCATCAACACCGTAAACGCGCTGCACAACGCGGGCGCCAAGTTCGGCACGCTCTGGCTCGACGTCGAGATCTATAACTGGGGATCGAACATGGTGAGGAGATGCTAATTATGTTGAATTTTGAGGGAAGTTCATTCAAATGAGCTTACTAATAGAAATTAATGATCTATTGTAAAAACAAATAACCCATTCCAGGCTACAAATCAGCAGTTCATCCTCGATATGGTCGCGCAGTGCAAATCCATGGGCGTCACTGTAAGCGCTTTGTTAGTGTCGATTGGAGAGAAAGAGAGAGAAATAGTGTTTGTTGTGATATCATTGATGGTCAAGCCATAATCGACGCCTACTATTTACTATAAACCCGACGGACACACTGTTGTATGGATGAGAAAAAATAATTTTTCTAAGAAGCGAGAGAGCAGGTGAAATAATAGATATGTCTGCTCTTTGCTGTCGTAAATTCCGACCTACAATACATTGCTATAATACAGGTCGGAATTTACACGAACAATAATAACTGGTCGAACATTGTCGGAATCAACTGGAGCGGCGTCTCTGCATACCCCCTCTGGTGGGCCAACTACAATGGACAGGTAAGATACTGCTAAAAACAATTTACTCCCCTGAAAGAAATTTTTTTTTCACTTGATGTGTCAGATATTTCTGAGTTGGAGAAGAGTGAATTACTTGCAGGCCAACTTCAACAACTTCGTGCCCTTCGGAGGCTGGGGCAAGCCTTCCATTCATCAGGTTCGTCGATGACAATATTACGAGAGTTTCTAGTTCGAGAAAAAAAGTCACGAGAAGGGCTTGTTCGAGCCTTGTTAGAGAGGTGTGTTATCAGACCAATGACGTCACTGTCGAATAAAATACTAGAACAATGTTGCCCATTGTAGTACCAGGGAGACGTCAAGGGCGCCTGCTCCGTTGGAAACGTCGACATGAACTGGTACCCCTGAAGACCCTGAGGATGTATAGCTAATGTATAATAAATGTATTGCGAGATACGATTATGATTGCATCACATTTTAAATTTCAATTATTATTTGGCAAAGGATGTAAGTCGGCTGTTGGATTGGTTTAGGGTGCTAAGCCTCAGCTGTTGAAGGATATTTAAATTATTTTTATCTCCAAATACATATTATAAGACATATCTAATACGGCACCTGCTGCATTACCAGTTTGTTCAAACGTGTCACAATTCAATCAAGGAAATACGTTTCACGAGTAGGTGTCCACGCCGACGGCGACTTTTTTCGGTCCATGTCTAGGGGTATGCGGGGAATGTCAGACACCCCCGCGCACCCACGTGTTCTGACGCAATGATGGCAATGTTCCAACATTTTCGACGTCAAGTGCCATATCGATAAGAGGAATACAACATGAAACACATGAAATACCGTAATCCGGTTATTACCAAATGAAAAATTTGAAGAAAAACAATTTAACCGGAGAAGGGTGCACCCCCCCCCCCCCCCCTCCGCCACAATAAGTTTTGACAATCACAAAAATAAGAGGTGGAATCAATCACACATCATCGGAAAATGATGACTCAGCAGTTCAAATACCCGTCGGTCCTGACGACAAATGGATCCGATGGTATTCCAATCCGATGATATCATAAATGAGTAGAAGCGTTCGCGCGTCAACAAGAACTTCGAAGATCACAGTGCAGATCAATTGACTTTGGATGCATTGGAGAAATGGTTGCAGTGATGAAATATTTATTGCATTAAGACATGATTTCGTGGGAACGCGAATGTTTGTCATGCGATGTGAGGCGAGACTCTTTGAGAAGTCTCAACGCAGGCGCTGAAAGAACGAAGCCAGTGAGAGTTGATGTAAATTGTGGAAATACACAAACTGATTTTCGAAAATGAATCGATCAAGGGTGAACAGGCATCATACATTTACGAGATCGCTGAGTGTGCCCTCGATTCCGTGAATGGTATTACCAAGTCCACCGGCGAGGGGAGTCTGTAATCGAATTCCCGTGAACCTGCTTGTCTAAAGTCACTAGGTAAAACTATGGCGAGAGACAAGATGCTTTAGAGTACAAAATATCCCTCACCAAAATAAGCTCGCCAACGCCTCCTTCAATTTCTGAAAAAAAAACTTAAAACAACTTCAAACGCTTCATATTAATCCCAGACGGAACAATCGATCTTTGGGAAACCCTATTGCGATCGTCATTAAACTCGCTACGGGCAATGGCGACTCACCTCCTTCAGCATGCGTTTCTAGAAGAACACATATTGTGTATTCTTGCAAATATTTTTTGACTAACCTCTCTGTTAGATGCAGCAGCATCCACAGCGACCGAAACGACGAGAAGAAGGACGAAGACACGAGTAGAGAACATTTTTCTGTGAGGAGAAAGAGTATTTTTGGAGCCATGGGCATGGAATAAAGGTAGGAATGGATGTGATATCTCAAGGCGGAGCCGAACGATTTTATAGGCGACATGCCAGTGTGTGATTTGTACTAGCTGATCACATTGGAAGAGTGATACAATAACAAAAGGATGTGCGAGTATTTTTCAAGGAGACGTTTTACTCACTCAAATAAGTTTCAACAACAACTGGTATACGACGTGGAATCGATCACACATCATCGGAAAGGTAGCATGTGCACGTTTTGTCGTTCATGCCTCAGTAAAAGATTCCCAGGAAAGACTCCGTTAGCTGATCAAAGATTATCTGACTCCAATGTTATTACGCAACACAAATGCTTGTCTCCCTTGCGCCTTGTGACCAACTTATGCAAAATATGTAAGACATAGCGAAACATTGGTAAGCCAGAGTCCGCAGGGAACGCTTGACGGAGACTAGTGGTTGGGGCGCGCGCCTTTCTCTACCTCTTGCAAAACATCACCTGCGGGCGGGAGTCGAACCTGCCTGCGTCGGCATGCCAGTCAGACAGCATGCCCATTCGTCGGCATACCAGTCAGACACCATGCCCATTCGTCGGCATGCCAGTCAGACACCATGCCCATTCTCTACTTCTTGCAAAACATCACCTGCGGGCGGGAGTCGAACCTGCCTGCGTCGGCATGCCAGTCAGACACCATGCCCATCTTGGGAATCAGTAAGCTCTTCGGCAGAGAGATCACCATCAGCTATTTCTGAGGCTAAGTAATTTTTTTAAAGTGTTTCTGCATTTATGTAATAGCAGGATTTCAGAAAGGCCTCATACTTTGAATCGTTATTTTCCTTTAAACTTAAAGTGACAATTTGCGATCAATAGGCTGCAAAAAATCATTGAACATCGGTAACCAATAATTGGTCTGCGTTTACAGATTCTATTTTAGTACAATCTTTCGCCGGTCAATCAATGGTCAGCTGACCGAACACACCATAATATTTGACATGACGAAATCGACTCAGTTAGTCTCACCGTAATGATGGTGAATACAATTATACGTTAAAAAAAGGTTTTGCTCACTCAAATTAGTTTCATCAACCACAGTGATCAGACATGGAATTCATCACGCATCATCGGAAAGGTAAAAATTTGTAAGTTTTATCGCTCTTGCCTCTGTAAAAGTTTCCGAGACATGCTTCCGGTAGCTGATCAAAGATTATCTGACACACATGATATTATTCAATACAAATGTTCTCTTCCTTGCGCCTTGTGATCAACGTATGCAAAGCATGTTCGATAACACTGGTAAGCCGAAGTCAGTGCCGTGAAACAGTAAGCTCTACGGAATAGAGATCAGCGTCAGCTATTTCTGTGGATGATTTATTTATTTTTTCAAATGAAATAAGATTCTGCGTTTCTGTATTAGTATTTCAGAATGGCAACATGTCTTGATCCAAACACGCAATGAATATCGGTAACCAATAATTAATCTTCGTTTACGTATTCTGTTTGAGTAAACTCGTTCGCCGGGTCAATCAATTGTCAACTATTTGAACACTCCATAGCATTTTACATGACTGATTCGATTCAGTCTAAGTCGAATTAGTGGTGTCCAATACAATCATGTCAGCTTCAACAACTTCGTTCATTTCGGAGGATGGAGTAAGCCCTCGATTCACCAGGGTTTGCTCTTTCAAAACTGTGAAAAATATTGGAACCAGCACAATGGGAGAAAGCAGTGATATGCTACAAAATAATCAACACAAAGTTAAATGATTGTGGCCATTGCAGCACCAGGGAAAAGTGAAGGGCGTCGACATGATCGTCGATATGAAATGGCTCCCTTGAAGAACCAGAGGATGTATAGCTATTGTAAAATACAATAAATGCATTTCGAAAATGAATCTCTTTAGAGGATATGTCGAGAGCACAAGAAATTATCTTAATTGATCAATTAAGACGACGAATCCGTTATTTTCGACCACCCCGCGGTCACGTTGCCCCCGGATTGAGAATATTAGGCTCATACTTTAGCATGTTGGGTGCATCGGTACTGTATTGTACAAAGCTCATATTAGTTCCCACTGCTTGCTGATCGTCAGTAGAAAAGTGAAATTTCAGGTAAAATAGTCAAAAAATTATATTTTCTCTACGTAAATAGATATATTCAAAATTTCAACGGCATACATATTTGAGTGTCCAAAGCCATTAGTTCAGCTGTTGTGATCAGATTTTGCTCGAATCTGGAATGTACTAAAAAAAATTAAATAGATTTTTTGAGTAAATTTCTCTGTAAAAAATACATTGCCAGCTCTCACTGTTTGTTTATTGTAGACCTCACTGCCCTGCATCAGAATAAACAACAGTTGAAATAATCTCAATCGAAAAATAATGAAATATGTTGAAATTAACTTCGTCGACTGAGGAGTTCGAACACGAATTTATTCATATATGCTGAATTCTCGTGTAAATCAGTCTGATTTCCACACAAACCAATGTTTCTGGAGTAATAGAGTCGAATGACGTCGAAAAAGCCGAACTTTGAACGTTTCTGAAAAAATAGGATTTGTAGATAGAAAAACGATCTACATAAAAATCATTTTTTTCAACGTTACACAAATCAAGTTTGCAAGGTTAATTGTTATTGAAGAATTGCTAATTACTTTATAGCTAACGAACCCAAGCTCATTTACGTTACGCATAAGAAAAGAGAAATAAATCTCAAAAATTTTTACAGGACAATAAGCAAACACTTGCAAAGCTATGGAAATCATGCGAATACTCATGAATGTAGTAGAGTAAAAATAACTAGTAATTAATCGTTAAGATTAAGCACTGCAAAGTTGAGTTTTGCAACTTTGAAAAATTGGAAAAATTGTAGATCGTTTTTCTATCTACAAATTATAATTTTTCAGAAACGTTCAATGTTCGGGTTTTTCAACGTCATTCGTCTTTATTATTCCAGAAACATTGGTTTGTGTGGAAATCAGACTGATTTATTCGAGAATTCAGTATATATGAATAAATTAGTGTTCGAACTCCTCAGTCGACGAAGTTAATTTCAACATATTTCATTATGGCCGATTGAGATTATTTCAACTGTTGTTTATTCTGATGCAGGGCAGTGAGTTTTACAATAAACAAACAGTGAGAGCTTGCAATGTATTTTTTACAGAGAAATTTAATCAAAAAATATTTTTTTTTAGTACATTCCAGATTCGAGCAAAATCTGATCACTACAGCTGAACTAATGGCTTCAAATATTTTTGAATCTATCTATTTACGTAGAGAAAATATCATTTTTTGACAATTTTACCTGAAATTTCACTTTTCTCCTGACGATCAGCAAGCAGCGGGAACTAATATGAGTTTTGTACAATACAGTACCGATGCACCCAACATACTAAAGTATGAGCCTAATATTCTCAATCCGGGGTCAACGTGACAGCGGGGTGGTCGAAAATGGTCGAAAATAACAGAGCCGTAGTCATAATACTCCGTAATATTAGTTGGATTCGAATCTCAAACTATCTTGTAATTATGGAAATCAGACACCTTTCCAATGCGGTAAGGCGGTATGTCTGAAAGAAACATTTTAACGAATCAAACAATTACCTTAGCGAGATAAATATGCTCATGTTGTCCAGGTGTTGCAAATCACCGTAGAAAATTGGTATGGGAAAACAGTTCTCTGGTTTCACTTATACTCGCTTTGCTGTCATCGAACGATTCATCAGAAATTCCTTATGCACGCCCTTCTTCACCTTCCATCTCCTATTCCATTTCTTGACCTATTCTTCATCACTCTTCATTGTATCGTGGATTCGAGTGCTATTGTCGCAAACACCATCTTACTTATTGCTATATCATTTAGATCTCCACCACAATTGAGGTTCTTTTTTTCTGATTGGAAAAATGTTATAGAGAATTTCGTCAGATCATACGCAGTACTCATACCGAATTGCTCGTTGATCGACCTAATCGCTGCCATAACGTCGATAATGAGCATGACAAGGTCTGATAACGGAATTTATCATTTCCATCGAAGATAATGGCAATGTTCAGTTCAGTTTTAACACATTTATCAAGAGGTCAATAGAGTTTTCGCCCTTCTGAGGGTTAGGGAAGGTCAGATGAGGGCTCTGGTGTGCATGGCATTCCACGTGACATTGCTTGCTTCGTTGAGAAAGTGGGCGCCGATTGTCTTTCGGAAGATATCGCTCCATCGTGATGGTGGACGGCCTCTTCCTCTGCGCTTTCGTGGGTACCAGTCGATCACAGTTCGGCTCCACTTTAAGCTATCATCGTTCGCAATTTTGTGCAACCAAAACCATTTTCTTTTCTGTGCGGTGCGGACGAAATCCTGAATTCTAGTAGAATCTCGCAGCCGCTCATTAGAAACATGATCGAGCACAGTACAACCAACCATCCATCGTTCCATTCTGCGTTGAGTCACCGATAATCGATTCATTTGTGCTTTGGTCAGAGCCCAACTCTCACATCCATACAGTACCGCCGGAATTATGCAACCATTGAATAGTCGGCGTTTATGAGCCATTGGAATACCCCGATTGATTAGAAAAGCCCGGTGTTTATGGAATGCCCCAAATCCCGCCTGGATTCGTCGAGTTATTTCGCAGTCATCCTTTCCAGTGACTGAAATTGCACTTCCCAAATACACCACCTTCTCCTGTAATTTTACCACTTTCCCGCCGACTTTGACTACTTTTGGACTGGGCTTAGAAGTCATCCCAATGGTTTTATCCCCGTTAAGCTGAAGTCCCACACAAGCCAATTCCCGTTCTAGATCCCTTGCCATTGCTTGAATTTGCCGTTCATCATGAGAGATGAGAACAGCGTCATAAGCGAAAAGGATATGAGAAAGAAATCTTCCATTTATACTAATTCCCTTCCTAGACCAGTCGAACTTACGGAATGCCATATCCAGAACTGATGTAAACAGTCTAGGAGACAGGCAATCACCTTGTCTAACACCTCTTCCCACCTTAATTTCAACCTCATTTCCATTCACCACCACCACATTCCTACTGCTCTGAGAGAGACCCGCGAGAAAAGAAACCACCTCAGAAGTAATGCCCTCCAACTCCACTGCTCTGAACACAGCTTCCGTGTATACGCTGTCAAAAGCTTTCGAGATATCCACAAAAAGCAGATAAATCGGCAGCTTGAAATCGACACAGTGAGCGATGACAGATTTGAGAGTATGGATAGCATCTACTGTTGAATGACCCGTCCTAAATCCCATTTGTTCCCAGCTTTTGTTTCTATCCAAAATTGGCGCATACCTCTTATTGAGCAGTCCGGTAAGAGCTTTCTGAAAGACAGGAAGCAAGCTAATCGGTCTGTAGTTTTTAGTGAGAGTTGCATCTCCAGATTTTGGTAGAAGAATTGTGCGTGAATCCCCAAAACCCTGCGGAATAGTCCCTAACATGATACTATTGAAGATATGAGTGAGAGCGGGGACTAGTTGATCTATTCCAACCCGCAGCATTTCCCCCGTGATCCCGTCTTTCCCAGGAGCTTTGCCAGATTTGAAATGCCGAAGCACTTGATCTACCTCTGACTCGCAAATGGAAATGAACGGATCCCGTTCTAACTCCTCCCGATATCCCACTCCACCATCACCCTCATATAGACCATTGTAGAAGTGTTGAAATGCCCCCTCAATTCCCGCTTGTGTAGTTTCCATCCCCCCTTGCCCATTCCTAACCCGCATGATCCTATCCTTCCCAATAGCTAACTTTGCAATTGCTTTTTTGTAACTTTTCCCCATTGCAATGGCCTCGTTGACGTAATTAAGATAGGCCTGATCCCTGTCGCGTTTATACGACTGCCGAATTGATCTATTGACGAGTATCCATTCCACCCTAGAAACCCCAACGGCATCCATTTTGAGTTCCCTGCGCCTTTCAAGCAAATCCCTGGTCTTATGGGAAACCCGTCTATCTCGTGGTGTGTAAATGGTAGCAATTTTCCCCGACTTCTGCACTGCTGAGACCACATTACCGTAATCCGGACTCGCACCACTACGTGCCATTTCTATGCCTAGACTGAGCCTGAACAAGTCATTCTGAAGGTGCGAGTCTCCCCGAGCCGGTTTGTTGTTACCCCGACGGAATCGGAAAGGGAAGGAGATGGTTGATCTAACCAACCGGTGATCGGTCGTAAAGTCAAACCGATTGACCACCCCCACGTCTAGAACCCGAATATCCCTTGGGAACAAGATGAAGTCTATCTCGTTCCTAGTGCGCCCGTTTGGTGAAACCCAGGTGTATTTACGTTTCTCCCGTTTCTGGAAGAGACTATTTCCCACCCGAAGATGCAATCTTTCACATAAGTCCACCACCATTTGCCCCTTCTGGTTCTGTTCCCCGTACCCAAATTTTCCAACCGACATTTCCCCTGGTTCAGAATGCCCGACTTTCCCATTGAAATCCCCTAGGATGACCTTATGCACGAATCCATACCGGTGACTGCCAGCGATTGGTCCGTGGTACTCTCTTTCGAATTCGTGAATGAAGTTGCTGTACTCGATCATGCCAATTGAAGCTGGCGCGTAGATCTGGAATAATCTTATCAGGACCTTATCCGACACCGCTACATCAAGAAAACAGATCCTGGGAGTTAAAGCGCGAAACCCGACAACCTTCCGTTTCACCTCCCCACTCACGACAAAACCCACTCCGGCTGTACGATTGGGAAGTCTTGTTGAGTGATAGAGGCGTCCATTACTCCATGTAAGGTCCTTCTCCTCCTCACTTGATCTTCTGACTTCGGACAGACCGAGAATGTTCACCTTGATCTTGCTGAGGGCGTCTTCGAGCTCGACAATCCGCGAATCATTGCACAGCGTTAGGCAGTTGAGTGTAGCCAGCGATAGAAAAGCCATGAGCATGGTCTACGCCTCCCACAGTGACCAGCCGGCTTGGGAGGGGAAACGAGAGCGGAGCGTTTAAGCGACCGACCGACTTTTGAGCGAGCGTCGCACTCGAATGATAATCAGATGAATTGCGGTAGAATTGTTGAGATGGTTCATATAAGCCTACTCAATATTGTATTATGCTTGTCTCAAATCTTTCGAAAAAGTGTCTGATTATCTTTCAGAATGATTCCAGTCGGTGATATGGTCGCGTATATCTTCGACGGGCCGTGCGTGGCTATTTCAAGTAGGATTTCGCAAATTGAAATCAGAAAGATTGTGAATTCCATGTTACTTCTGTTATTGTCTCTACACTATCACGCTGGCCACATTTTACCAGTCTCTTTTCCTTCACGCCGTTTCGTTCGCTTATCGCCTTTATGTGATTGAAAGGTACGATTTAACTCGGATCTTAGTGATCGTTTATACGGTATCAAATGGCTTGTTTCAGAAATTCTAAAAGTCCAAAGCGCGTGATTATCGTATGCTTTCTCATTACCATTCCTCATCTATTTATGCTGGTAGCTTTTGAAGAAATTAGCAGTTTAGATTCCCAAGAATTCAGGGGCCTTTAGGGACATTCAGTCTGGATGATAAAAGAGAAGTTCGCCATGCTCTGTCACTAGCTAGGCCATCGTACTCACTGAATGATTACGAAATCGAAGGTTCGCAGCCCGAATATACCCTCTTTCCTCATAATTGTAACTGAATGTAGGCCACCTCAACACCAACGATTCGGCCAGTAAGCTCGGAGTAGCGGCTATGAGTATTCCTATTGTCCCACTCTAGTTGCTATTTTTGTGTTGCGGGCAAAGGCTAAAGAAAGAAAGTTGATTACAACATTTATCAGAAAGAATCAGCTCAGGTGTTGAAGAGAATTACCGATAAATCAAGTCAGATGAGCGTGAAAACCGAGAAGTTGCACAGCACACTCACAAAAGTTAATCGTAGCTATTTTGATTAACGATTTTGAAAAAAAAAGGTGGGTTCAGGTGCTTTCAATCCAGTCTGCGCTTCCGATAATATTTATAAGTGGCGTGATCAATTACTTTCTTTGTCAATCGGACTTGATCTGTTCGCCATTCCAAGAACATTTTATAGTGCAGGTGATGCGTCTAATTACTATAAATCGATTTTAATTATGTAATAACAATTACTGGAGGCGGCTTCATTCATACCACTAATTTCACCAGCGATCACTCTATACTTCGTGCAACCGTATCGTTTGTGAGTTTTAGGTAACAGATGGTTGCAACCAGAATTCAATTGCAGATTTTTCATTGAGAAAATATTCTGCCGCAAGAACCATAAAACGTCATTCATTGATTCAATATCGTATGTTCAATACATGATAGATATATCCTATTTTCCTTCATCTACCCTCCAAAGCAAAATTATTTGTTTCAGCGATTCGTCTATGCGGAAAAATACAGTTTCATAATTTCATTTCACGTAGCGCACCATCGTCGTGTCGAATAAAGGATTCAATTTTCAAATTTTGCAGCAAATTCTAAAACTTGTGTACTACCGTCAATCAGTTTTAGTTATCTATATCATGGTCTTCATTTTTCACACAGTCTCGTGCGCTATGGCCGTGCTTGGTGCATGCGAGAAAGGTTGCATGCTTTGCACGACTTTGGATGATTTTTGCATTTTTTTTGCAAATGTAGTATTCGTTGTATCGCACAACATACCTGTGCATTATTGTTTTTCACTCTGCTCTTGCTGAATTTACCTGATTATTCAAAGTTTTCATTCGCTATAAAGGCTTGCAAAACTCATAATTAAATGTGTTCACCTTCTTCATTCAATATTCATATCACCTATATTGATTTTTAAGTATCTAGCGAACGCATTTGTTCTCATTTTGTCTACTCTTCCACAATTTCTCAACGATCACAATGGGAACTGGAACATCAGCACCCCGAGAGGTCCAGATTTAAATCATTAAAATTAATGAATGTTTGTTTTAACTTCACAATTGTAGGTGCGCAACGATGGTTACGTCACATGTGAGTCATTCGACGTGTACATAGTCTAATTTGGCACTTTCAGACTTTTGGATGATGATTTTCGCTCTACTGAAATGCGTCGTGGGAGTTGTGCCTATCATCAACATGTACGGTGCGAGTAATAATCCGGGAACACGGATAACTGGAGCTGTCAATAATGGATCCGGATATTCGGTATTGGTTGCTTGAAATAATGTGCCCAAAATCATCAGAATTGTCATTAGCCCAATCACAACGAAAAATGCTGACAAATAGCAAATGCCAATCAAGGCACCACTACCGACACTACCGCCCACCTTCCCTACCAATACTCCGCCACAGCCACAAGCCTGCAGTATCATGTGAATTTCATCGATTTATCGACACGATTCAGTAAATATGTGCAAAATATCCAATTTACTGAGCATTATGCAACTAAATAAAGTAATCATCTCAAACTATTTTCCGTTAACAAAAATCCCTCAGGGTTTGATGGCACTCAACCCGGAACCGTTTTCCGGGTCGATTTGTAGAGCGGGAAATGGCTCGATTTTTGAGAATATTCGATTTATGTCGGCATAGACATACAAGTAAACGATCGGCTTGAAAGAACTCAGTAATAATTTCATATGGTAATTGTTATGATAGTTTTTATAAGAGATCACTGAATTGCATGCTTTTGACGTAGACGGAGTTAACCAGGTCAGGTTTCAAAAAGAAAATAGTTAAGTTTTCCTAAATTGCTATCTCTTATTTTGCAGATGTAGGACTGTACTAGTATTTCCATCGCGTGAATGCTGCTACGGTATTGTTTTTCCGCAATATGATCCATTCGCGCATTGTGTGTCATTTCGCACCCTTATCACACAGCTTGTCAGGTTACATACAAACATACATCAGTGCTGATACCAATTCAAGCGTCTGTCTCTCGAAATACCGTCATCTCTAGATTCCCATGTCCAAGAGTGATTTGAGCAGGCATAGTGATCATTGTGATCAACACGCATTCGATTGGAAAGACTATGAAACGCTCAATGCTCTCCCTCCTATATACAAACGTCTCGCGGACATTTCATCCTTGGCTTGGAAATTCCATCCATTCGCTGTGCGATGAAAATATGATCGGTTCCAAAACATCCCCCCTAGAATTCTCTTCACTTTGCACGTGGAATCATTTCCGTGTTGATGTTTTTCCTTGTTCCCGTGCCCTTCTCAGAACGTATAAATAGGACGATATGCGGGGATTGCATCTTCATCTGCTTCCCCGGCTCTCCCATCGTCATCTAATAGAAGATTCAAACAACCATGGCTTCCGTGGCACTCATGTATCAGTTGGAAATCTACAAAAGGTATCCGACTATACCAATTCATCTATTCATGTTTCTAACTGTCTTGTATTTGCTCAAACAAGGAAAACTTTCGAAATTATTATTGTGGACCCATTCCGAGAAATAAAAATCAATGTTGTAGGTACCGTGAAATGCAGAACGCCGCTGCAAGCGTACCATCTAGTGTGCAGAACCTGTTTCAACAATCTGATGTTAGTTTCGAAACTCTGCCATTACTAATTTATCCTGATCTACGAAAACGTTGTTACAATGCAAATGGATTCTGCATCAGGTCCACACAAGCAACCGAGTGCACACACTGGTGAAGATTGCGAGGTTCATCAGTGGGGGCGCCAAGATGCTGTCGGTAGGCCATACTTGACTTCTTTCGTCAAAATAAAAACAAATCACGAGTACTACGGGTAAACCCCGCACGTATCATAATTAGTATTATAATTTGCTCATTACAAAGAGGACAAACAGAGTTAGTCGTTGCATCAGGTCATCTCCTCCATCGATTACTCGCTCACGAGCGCCCTCGATGACGACGCCAATTCCGGCAATGCGAAACGGTAGGCTGCTATGATTGACGACGTCATCGATGGTCCTTTCAGTCATTCTTCCGCTGATCTTCTGCAATTGCTGGGCGGAGCCGCAGTTCCCGCACTATCTGCTCATAAGCGTGAGTTTCTATCATGCGCTTCGCTATCAGCATATTTGCAAATAATGAAGAATTTTTCAGGCAATCAGGGAGTATTGCTCACGGGAAAGAAGGGTGCGATTCCGGAGAATTCCCACAAAATCGGCAACCCGAATGAATTTGATGAATGCGTGAGTTACAAATAACAGGATTTTTTTTTCAAAAACATACTCAGCCGATGATTTAGAAATGTGACAAATATTAAACAAAAGAAATAGGAACGCTGTTTCAGCAAAAACAAATGCATCATCCGAATCACATATCAGACCTCGGTACTGCTCTCTTCAATCTCTGCACGCCCCCATCTTATCGTCATCAGTGATTCGATTGCCGACCTCGCCCTGGAGCAAGAACTGGGGAGGGAGAGGCACAACACGCTCAGGATCGGGTTCCTCGGCGGGGTGAGCAACGAGTTATTTCGACCTGATCAAACATTGTTTCGTAATAGAAGTTTGACTAGAAAGATCTTGAGCAAAAAGCGTAATATGTGGTGGAATGCATTAGGTTCGGCAGCTATTAATTCAATTTTATTGGGATTGATCTATTCTTATTAATTGTATTGCCTCATTATATTGCTCTCTTATTTATTATTGCTAGTCTTATTGCAGGAAGTGGACAAACTGCCGCAGTTTCTGGCTTGCTTCGACATCGTTATTGAAGCAGATACGTGTATGGATCTGCCCACAATGATCATTAAGGAGATTATCGCGGCAAACTAAAGATGGATGAACCGAAACAACGAATGTTGTATATTAGTCTGAACACAGCGATAAATAATTTCATTGTTCTTTCTAAAAGACGTTCAACGGTATTTTGCACCTTGAAAATCAGATATCATACAGTATCGACAATAAGTCTTGACCCAAAAATTCAAAATGGTGTAACTTTCAAACCAGATGGGCGATGGTTCTAAGGTTTTGACAGATGACAGTACATGCACTCTTACATATGCTCACTGTGTCCGACCGTAAAACGATTTCGGAATATTGCATGGTGATGACGCAATCATGGCTTGGTATTTCATGGTTGATTATTTGCTCTATGAATTTTCTCTCAGTATTTCTACGCGGTGTGATAATAGAAGGCCTCAATACCTATTCGATGAAAATCTGCACTCACGGGAGAATGACGTACAGTGGCTTTAGACTGGCTCAAATTACGGTCCCAAAAAAATGAATTTTCGTTCTTCGACATGCTAGAAGCTCGTTCAAAACCTCAAAGAGGCCATTCCAAGACACGACGGTAGAAAATCTATGGAATATACTATCCCCAACGTTTTACAGCATTTGGATAACTTGAAAAAATGAAAATACGTACTCACGGGAGAATGACGTACAGTGGCTTGAGAATGGCTCAAAGTAGGGTACCGAAAAAATGAATTTTCGTTCTTCGACGTGCTACAAACTCGTTCAAATGCTCATAATGATCCTTACCACAATTCCTGATGATCCCCAAAGTTAGCTAACGATAGCTCTTTATTTGCCCTCAGGGCACGAAAAAGACGAATTTTTCACTTTTTCACATAACCCTATTTTGGATGTTTACAGTTCTGAGGGTGATTTCCGTATAAGGCCATTCCAAGACACGATGGTAGAAAATCTATGGAATATACTATTCCCAACGTTTTAGAGCATTTGGATAACTTTCCGGCCATCGGCAGCCGAAAATTCGAGGTTAATCGATTCTCAAAATCGGCAATTTTTGGACATAATGAATTTTAATTTTTTTCATTCATGATATCATGGGCTCTCATATTGAAATTCGAATTCAGCGTGCATGTACCAGAAAAAAATTCGTCAGGAAGTTCTGAGACAGAAAAAAATTCGACTAATGATGGGGTCATTTTTAGGCCAGGGCGGCCTACCGCAGGGAACGCTTGACGGAGACTAGTGGTTGGGGCGCGCGCCTTTCTCTACCTCTTGCAAAACATCACCTGCGGGCGGGAGTCGAACCTGCCTGCGTCGGCATGCCAGTCAGACACCATGCCCACCATGCCCATTAGGCTCACCTGCGGGCGGGAGTCGAACCTGCCTGCGTCGGCATGCCAGTCAGACACCATGCCCATTAATGGGCATGGTGTCTGACTGGCATGCCGACGCAGGCAGGTTCGACTCCCCCCCGCAGGGGCATGGTGTCTGACTGGTATGCTTGCCGACGCATGGTCATTTTTTGGATTGAAAATCGATTGACCTCGGATTTCCGGCTGCCGCTGGCCGGAAAGTTATCCAAATGCTCTAAAAAGTTGGGAATAGTATATTCCATGGATTTTCTACCGTCGTGTCTTGGAATGGCCTTTGAACGAAAATCACCCTCAGAACTGTAAACATCCAAAATAGGGTTATGTGAAAAAGTGAAAAATTCTTTTTTTTTTTCGTTTTTTTTTTTTTTTTTTTCATTTTGGTATATAAGGTCAAAATATAAAGTGTACCGGCGATAGTTTTGCATCGATTTTAGTGGTGCAAACCCGCTTTTTTTGGAGTTTTTCGTGCACAACTTTTTTCTTTCAAAGTTTCAAGACCTCTAACAGTGAAATTCGTTTTCTACGTGTAAAAACCTATAGTGGGGTATTTTTGAGAATATGAATTTTTTTGACCCAAAAATGAATCTCGACGATGACGTCAGAAGCGAAAAAGTCATATTTTCAAAATTATATTATAATAGGAGTTTCTGGCGTGTTTTTACACGTAGAAAACCAATTTCTATGTTAGAGGTCTTGAAACTTTGAAAGAAAAAAGTTGTGCACGAAAAACTCCAAAAAACGCGGGTTCGCGCCACTAAAATCGATGCAAAACTATCGCCGGCACACTATATTTTGACCTTATATGCCAAAATGATCATAAAAGTATGCTCTATCATGTGTTGAAGGGATTCCGTCCTTATCTTTTTTGTCAAAAAACGACTTTTTCTCGGAGACGAATAAAGATAGAGAATCGCACAAAGTTTCATTTTGTAGAGAACTAAATTCTGGTCGGATACGCGAGATTTCGGCCAATTTTGACCTTCCCGGATCAGTTTTTATCGCAGAAACAGATTTTGTGCCAATTTGAGTCGTGCCGTACCGGGATTCAGAAGGCTCAGATCGAAAAACGGAAACCGCCAGTCGATTCAGAAAAAAAGTTATCCCTAGGACCAACATTTGGGCATATCCGATTTTTTACCTGTTCTCGACCCCTGTTGAGCCCTTGTTGATTCTACCACAACCGGCATCATATGTGAAATTGTTGTTTGAGAAAAAAAACTTTCTAGACATCACTGGCTCACCACCTTTCGAAGAAATTTTAAGCACTGAATCAAGCCATGTTTCAAAGCGAAATGCGTTATGTTTTCTTAAATTTCAACCTTTTATCTTGGGACTGCCAAGAATTAAGTGAAGTAGCATATTATTTTGTCAAAACAACGAAGCCGCCTAGTAATTGTATACACTATTTCGCCGTTCGACCAGTTTGGAGGAAATTCTGAATGAAGAGACGGATTTGAAATTTTTTTCGTATAAAACGTCGTTTATATTCACAAGGCATGAAGCAGTTAATCAAATCATGTGAGTAAGTGTATTGTAGTAGATAAAACCACACGTTTTTCTTCTTCAGTATATTTCAAAATTCGACAATCACATCTAGGCTTGATTGATTTGATTTGAATAATAGTGAAATCTCATTTTACTCTGCGTTTGGGTCTACTAACTGGAGTGATCTGGAACGCAGAAATCGAAGGAAAACATTTGTATGAAATTGTCTTTCCTTATTTAAAAAAAATTGATTCCTGCAAAAAATATTTGCTGCATTGCACAAAAATGTTTTCGCCTTTTATCTTGCAGGATTCATATAATTATTCAATTCCCTTACCTCCAGTTCGCAATAAATGATTTGCCAAACACACACGACTATTATATCATTGATTTTGATCGACTGATATTTCACATTTGCACTTTAGCTGGCGTATTTACTATCTGATCTCTCGCCTGTCAGAAAACGAAATAGCGCTCGATTCGAGTATAATTGAAGTAGTATCACTCATTTTATTCGCCTTTCCGCTGCTTCTTGCTCAGGTCGAAGATCGACATGGGAACTGCAGGCTCCGCACCCAGAGAACCCGACTTTCCCAGAATGGTGAGGGATGTTACGATCTGAAAGATGTAAGAATTCGCACTTCAACTCATCCATTGTAGGAGCGCGACTCTGGATTCAGCCCGACTCTCACTGATGCGATCGCGAATGAGCTGGTTGTGATATCCACAGTGTAATTTGTTAATTTTCACACTTTTGGACGATGATCTTCGCATTTATGGAAACCCTTATGGCTGCTGTGCCTATTCCGAACCTTGATTCGGTCAGCGTTTTCTCTTTCCCTCTCTCTCTGTCGCTTAGACTGCTCACAGTACTCACTTTCGATCATGGTCCGAATCAGACTGTTGTATTTGTTGAAAACTATCCAAAAACGGCAACACCTTTACAGATCATTGGCGCAATGAATCCAGACCGATGATCAGCAAGATGACCAGTGTCGTAGATAGTGTCACCGATTAGGTATTAATTTCATGAAAAAATGCATGACAAATTTAATATTTACAGTTTTCACCGACTGTATTTGCTATACTCAACGGAGATCGATCAATATCATCCCTTGTTTTCGATAATATCCCTTCCATGAATAAAGCTACCATCCTGCAGTCCCAGTGCTTTGAGGACAGGATAAATATACAAGTGACTTTTTTAAATTGAGTAAAGTTCATAATTTTTATATGGAAGCATACTACGATGCTTGTCTGATAATAGTGGTGTACATTCTAGAGCGTTCTTCAGCCACTCTCTCATTGCGTCTGGCCGTTGTGCCAAGAATCGCGTGAACCCAATCAACAAGCGTCATTCGAAATCTGCAAAAATAATTATATAAATTGTATTGGTCAACAAATGAAACGAGCTAGGTCAGTTCGCGCTTGCTCGAATGGGGGTAAAAACGTTAACAGGTGGACAGACAGGAAATCTTACCTGCTGTTCGAGGCTATCATCAGTATCGGGTCGAGGGCGGGAAAGAGAGAGGCGAGCATAGAGCAGACGTTTCCTGTATGTACGAGACTCACGCCACTTGCAGACAAAGACACAATGATTCCAATAGGTAGGAGGGAGAAAAGGGCGGGGATCGAGAACTGAAATGTGGATAATGTCACGAAAAAATTGGCAACGTGCACAATTTTATTGAAAGTCACAGATGCTAAAACAGTGCCATGAAAAATAGACCCGTCTCGCCTGAATCAGGAGCGCCCGAAAAAGCTGTACGTGCAAAAGGCGCACTCGAATCTCCAGCACCCTGCGACCTTTTTGTCCGTGGAATGCAAAAGTAGTGATCCTCACTGTCGGCTGAAAATAGCGTAGATCTTCACAATGCACGCTAGCGAGATGACGACGGTATGACATCCGAGCAGAATTGCGACAAGAATAACTCCAATCGAGAGATAGTCTGGACGCATTTGTTCGTCCTGTGAGGATTCTGTGTTGTGTATTGGAAACTACGCGTGCACCATCATAGTATTGCACGCCGATGGCATTGAGGGTACGATTGTCACTGATGAATCCGTACTCGAATAGGCTCTCATAGTATTGTAATGGTATTCGAATCGTGGTTCTGAATCGTTCGAGATGTGATATAACATATAACACATACGGTACATTTGGTAAACCAAAGATGCCACAATCGCGACGTAAAACGCGAGGTAGATACCGCTGAGAATCATAAAAACTCGAAATTGATTAGTCACCAGCGTAGGCTTCAAAAGTACAAAACTAGTGTTTTTTCCTCATAAACCTCTACCTTGATAGTGATACGAGCCTGTATATGAAGTGCAGCACCAATAGTGCGAAAGGAATGAAAAAAGTGACGGTGTATGTTACGGATGCTATCGTACGAAGAAGCCCAGCGCCAACCACAGTATTGTGCCCGACTACTAAGTAGCCGTATCTTCCCATGAAAATTAACTGAAAAAGGGGTTTTATCCAATTCAATTGCGAATCGCTTACTGGAACAAACCATGCGTGGAACAAAGAAATGAAAATATCCGTAAGAGCGAATATCATCAGAAAGAAGCGATAGTTTCCAAGTGATTGCCCACTTCTGTGCACAAGTAAGAGAAGCAGTAAGCCATTTCCCAGCAATGATACGAGCCTTTTTTGCCTTATTTTCGAGCAAAGTCTGGCACAGCTCAAAAGGGTCGATTTTCTGAAACTGTGTGTTCTGGGGTTATCGAGGGTGCTGATGACGATGGGCATATCCATTTTGCCCGCAGAGCCTCTGTTGGCTCCAGATGGCGTCACGTGGAAATCACATTTTAACGTGCTACTCGGTTTCCGAGAGTGCTAATTTTAAAAGAAAATGTTTCCTGTGGTAGAATTGGAAGGCGAACACACCTGTTAGATCCATTTTTCATAATTTTTGAAAATAATTTTTAAAAATATTAAGTTTTCGTAGAGTCAAAAGCGGTCTTTGTCTTTAGCATAGATCGAACCGGGATCGCGTGAGGATTCTGAGTATATTTTTGGTTTTGAAATTGAGGATCACAGTTCGAGCAATTCGACATACAGTGTACCGCAACTGCCAGTAATCGAGGCGCACTCATCCCTTTCTCCCACTTCCTTGACCCTTCGAGGCGAGAGAGCGTGGGGAATTGAGAGAGCGCCCATGTAACGGAGCGGAGGGAAGAGGGGAAAGGGGTCGGGAAGCCTCTTTTCCGCGTTTTTGGCATACTGCACGTCGAATTGCTCGAACTGTGCACCCTCAATTTCTAAGCCAAAAATATATTCAGAATCATCACGCGATCCCGGTTCGATCTATGCTAAAGACAAAGACCACTTTTGACTCTACTAAAACTTGATATTTAAAAAAATATTTTCACAATTCATGAAAAATGGATCTGACAGGTGTGTTCGCCTTCCAATTCTACCATAGGAAACATTTCCTTTTAAAATTAGCACACTCGGAAACCGAGTAGCACGTTAAAATGTGATTTAGACGTGATGCCATCTGGAGCCAACAGAGGCTCTGCGGGCAAAATGGATATGCCCATCGTAATCAGCACCCTCGATAACCCCAAAACACACAGTTTCAGAAAATCGACCCTTTTGAGCTGTGCCAGATCCTTTCGATTTTTCTCGAAAATAAGGCAAACGGGCTCATATGATAGCCAATGTTGAGAGATATCGCTGAACGCGTGGGCAACAGTTGGATTCGTACCTTATGAAACATGATGGGAATCAGCATGTCCAGCTCCAAATGAGAAATTACGACTCCTTTAGCACGGATTTCTTCTAATTTTGTAGGAAAATCGAGACCTTTTACTACAGAAAAAAATTGTGTCTCGGAGTTTTATGAAACTTGTGTTACTGACTATAGTGAGAACGGGGAGAACGCCTATCTACTTCATTTGGCCAAATTTGCATATTGAGCCGATTTGGTGACCTACCATTTGAAAGGCTTGATCTCGATCAATTTTTGACCTACAGAGTCCGATTTTTTTCTCATCGATTCGGCTTCTCGTGATCTACAAATAACTCAATTAAGGATACGGTTTAAAATGTCGTCTTCAATGTGTTTAGCTTGAAAAATCGATTTTTCGAGTGTAAACGTTAACTTTTCTCGACATTTTCTCATAAACTATACGGATTTTAAGTTTGAATCTGATTCTCCACATCCGAATTAAGATAGTAACATACTCCATTAGTCATAACTCTGTCCCCCCCGATAGTGCTTCTCAGAGGGGGAATCCCGGAGATTCCGGACTTGGCATTATTTCCATTCATGAGACATAATCTCGAGATATAATTCAAGAGCGAACAAAGCTTCAAAATTATGCTAATGCAGACATTAGGACCATTACACGGCAGCTCTCGATGAGCCTGATCAAAAATAGTGCTGAAAATTGACCGTTAACAAGTTATCAGACCAAATAGTCTGTCTCCAGATGAACCTGTATTTTCTATCGACGATTGTTTTCGTGAGATATTTTGTTTACGGTCAATTTTCAGCACTAAAGCGATAATATATTTTTGATCAGGCTCATCGAGAGCTACCGTTTTATGGTCCTAATGTCTGCATTAACATAATTTTGAAGCTTTGTTCGCTCTTGAACTCGTTTGGAATGGAAATAACGCCAAGTCCGAAATCTCCGGGATTCCCCCTCTGAGAAGCACTATCGGGGGGACAGAGCTATGACTAATGGAGTATGTCACTATCTTAATTCGGATGTGGAGAATCAGATTCAAACATAAAATCCGTATAGTTTTTGATAAAATGTCGAGAAAAGTTAACATTTACACTCGAAAAATCGATTTTTCAAGTTAAACACATTGAAGGCGACATTTTAAACCGTATCCTTAATTGAGTTATTTGTAGATCACGAGAAGACGAGTCGATGGGAAAACAATTGGACTCTGTAGGTCAAAAATTGATCGAGATCGAGCCTTTCAAATGGTAGGTCACCAAATCGGCTCAATATGCAAATTTGGCCAAATGAAGTAGATAGGCGTTCTCCCCGTTCTCACTATAGTCAGTAACACAAGTTTCATAAAACTCCGAGACACAATTTTTTTTTTGTAGTAAAAGGTCTCGATTTTCCTACAAAATTAGAGGAAATCCGTGTTAGAAGACTGTGTGTGAATATTTCATTGCGGCGGTCTTTAGGGATTCGCAATTTCTTTTAATAAAAACACCGAAAGAATACATAGTGCTTTATCAGGTCGGATTATATCAGGTACAAAATAATATAAGAACAACATCTGATAAAATTGTCTACGGGCAATTTATGAAATTTTCACAAAGAATTAGATTATCCCTCCAACATTTTATTAAAATAAGATACTAGTTTATCCCTTTACCACTTTCAGAAATTAGATGGAATAATGTTATGATGTTGTGACGTAAATCGGTTGTCTTAGGATTGTTGAAGGTCGAGTGTGATCGATTGAAGGTTTGTCGATGAGTTAGGGTGTATCGTCGTTCCTCGCACTCGCTCAAATTGTTCGATTAGCATCAATTGCGACTCGTTCTTCTCACCTTCATTATGCTCTTCAGAAAGTCCGTACTGAGAATGAGTGTAACCGAGTGCACAATAGAGTGCATGCCCATGATTTTCAACATGATCGGAGCGAATTCTAAAACTTTAGAAGTAATTTTAGTTGAGTGGATCACAACCCGGGCGATTCGAATCGGACGATATACTGAAGAATTATGGCGAATTCGGGAACCGTCATAGTAGCACCCGGGATGAGCACCTGCCCATATTTGCAATTATTGTCGTATGTTAGTTGTATCAGGACAGTATCCTTTTCTAACAATGAAAAATGTAAATTATTTACGGAATCCTAATTACTAAAGATTACCAAACCATAATGTCTGTCTGTCTGTCACGGGATCTGTTTGTTTGTTTGTCCGCTTGTAACGCTTTCGTTTTAGCTCATAACTCGCTTCAAAGTGATCGCTCGAGGACAAAGTCCCTGATCATTCGAACCCTCTCGAAGAGCTTTTCAAAAATCGATACCAATTTCGTCATCATTACGTAACATTTCGTCATCCTTACGCAATACGTCGTTTTTAGCGCCTAATTCAGCTCAAAATCGTCCATCAATATCGGGAACAGTGTCAATCGACTCAGAATCATCAGCGCTTTTCACCGACAGCAACTATTTCGCAATCATCGATTTCGTCATCATTACGAAATCTTCATATTTTCGCTCATAACTCGCTTCAAAATCATCGGACAGGCTCGGGAGAAGTGTCAATCGACTCAGCAAAGCCAGCACTTCTCACCTACATCAAATATTTCGCAATCTTGGATTTCGTCATCATTACGAAATCTTCATGTTTTCGCTCATAACTCGCTTCAAAATCATCGCACAGCCTCGGGAGAAGTACCAATCGACCTCCCGTGCTCAGATTTAGCAATATTCGATTTCGTCATCATTACGAAATCTTCACATTTTCGCTCATAACTCGCTTCATAATCATCACATAGCCTCGGGAGAAGTACCAATCGACCTCCCGTGCTTAGATTTCGCCATCTTCGATTTCATCATCATTACGAAATCTTTACATTTTCGCTCATAACTCGCTTCAAAATCATCGGAGAGCCTCGGGAGAAGTACCAATCGACATCCCGTGCTCAGATTTCGCAATCTTCCATTTCGTCATCATTACGAAATCTTCACATTTTCGCTCATTACTCGCTTCAAAATCATCGCACAGCCTCGGGAGAAGTACCAATCGACCTCCCGTGCTCAGATTTAGCAATATTCGATTTCGTCATCATTACGAAATCTTCACATTTTCGCTCATAACTCGCTTCAAAATCATCGCACAGCCTCGGGAGAAGTACCAATCGACCTCCCGTGCTCAGATTTAGCAATATTCGATTTCGTCATCATTACGAAATCTTCACATTTTCGCTCATAACTCGCTTCATAATCATCACATAGCCTCGGGAGAAGTGCCAATCAACATTTTATGAACATTTATAAGTTTTTTAAGGATACTTCGGCCATACCATTGTGAGGCCGAAGTCTGAGAGCGTGGAGGAAAAGTTGCGATGTAGCCACGGAGCGAAGCGGAGTGGCTACATCGCAACTTTTCCGGAGCGCTCGAAGCCTCACGAGCTTTTTGCAACGATATACGCCCCACTCGCAAGCAAGCGGTGCATGGTTAACCTGTGCTTGCGACCCGGCTTATAACGTAGCAGCCGCAAGCTGCTAGTTTTTCACACCTGAGCCATTAGCGAAATTGCCAAGCGGCGATGTAAACTTGTTTTCTCGCTCATTATCTGCATCCGACTCAACGTGTAGAGAGTGTGACCGCAAACCTGATAAATATTGATTGAGCTCATTTCCCATGAGGGTTTCGCACCTAGTTTCTCGATAATGATGAAAGCTATCATTGACAATGAAACGCTTACGACAAAGAAGAAAACGATGACACCGCCGGTGAAAAGCGCAAACTCGGCAAATATCGCGTACATTTTGGATGGCACGAGACACACACTCCGGCTTATAATGATTGCCGGCCACCTGTCAGATAGTCGCTGAAGGCACTAATTTCCTACACACAACGAAATATTTCAAACCGAATGGTACGTCTGCATCATTTCCTTGGAGTGCTCGATGCCGAACTGAAACTATGAGTGAACATATTATATCATTTAGAGAATTCACCTCTATGAGTGTGCCTTGAGCAAGTGAAGCAACTGCAGAAAAGGAAAACGTTGCTACTATAGCAGTTGTTGAAAGTCGGAAAGGATGACTGGTTGGAAGCAATATCTAATTAAAACAAATATTAATCAATTTGAGATCGTCAATTGTTTAATTACTGACTTTACCTGGTTACGGTACATAACGCAAAGCCCATACGGAAGTGTTATCGAAACAATACTCGATATCCAAGATTCCTGATATTAGAGCTTATGGCTGAACACAAGGGTGTTCTCTCACAAAGCACAGTGACGTAGAGAGAAAACTAATAAAACTGTCAAGCACGTGTTCAGTTGAAACACAAGGTAATGGAAGCATGAACACCGGATCGACAATTATTTGGAGATAGAAATCGATCAGTGCGCAGTATATCTGGAATTCATCATTTGAAACGTCTTTCAAACCGGAGCAACCGTGAGTCCTATAAGGAAGCTCTTGTATACTGGAGTGGAGTATGAGAGATATCTTTTTATCACATATACTGCCATAGAGCTTAGAAACACCGATAAGATGATTGTGAAATGTTTAGCCGTGTTGAAAATCGTCTTAGATGAAGTCGATAAAGGCTCGATGAGGTTTGCACTCGAGCGTGGCTCGATATTCATCGCGGTCCAGAGCTATGCGAAACAAATGAAATAGAAATATTGAAAAAAAGGAATACACACATCAGGTAAAGCAAATGTACAAACGATGTGGTGGAAGTCGCAAAAACACATGTGATAAACATATTGTAGCCAATAATTATGAAAGATATGATTTCGTACAACCATGTGAGTTTGAAGGAAATAAATTCGTGGTATGCTCACCGTTCAGAAACGTAAGGAGGAAGCAACAAACGTTTGATAATAACGTATAACGTTTTGTGAATAGTATTGGTATAGTATTGAGGTGATTGGCCATTTTGAACCTGAACCTGCCTGCGTCGGCATGCCAGTCAGACACCATGCCCACAAATTTTTCGACTAATGATGGAGAGTGATTGAAGGAGTGGTGAGGTACCTCAGACACCATGCCCATTAGGCCAGGGCGGCCAATGGAGAGAATGTGGCTGGTGAATAGAATGGGTCTTAGTTAGGAGCGTAAGCCTCTTGCAAAACATCACCTGCGGGCGGGAGTCGAACCTGCCTGCCTGCGTCTGCATGCCAGTCAGACACCATGCCCGAAAAACGGTAGAGGACCTGATTGACGTGGCAGACTTTCTATATATGAGGCCGTTAGTGTCAGGGAGCGCTTGACGGAGACTAGTGGTTGGGGCGCGCGCCTTTCTCTACCTCTTGCAAAACATCACCTGCGGGCGGGAGTCGAACCTGCCTGCGTCGGCATGCCAGTCAGACACCATGCCCATTAGGCCAGGGCGGCCTACCTCTTGCAAAACAGCACCTGCGGGCGGGAGTCGAACCTGCCTGCGTCGGCATGCCAGTCAGACACCATGCCCATTAATGGGCATGGTGTCTGACTGGCATGCCCACCTTGCCGGGCGGCCTACCGCATGGAACGTGACCTTGCCGGGCGGCCTACCGCATGGAACGCTTGACGGAGACTAGTGGTTGGGGCGCGCGCCTTTCTCTACCTCTTGCAAAACATCACCTGCGGGCGGGGGTCGAACCTGCCTGCGTGGGCATGCCAGTCAGACACCATGCCCATTAATGCCCGGGTTTGAAGGAAATCGACCCCCGCCCGCAGGTGATGTTTTGCAAGAGGTAGAGAAAGGCGCGCGCCCCAACCACTAGTCTCCGTCAAGCGTTCCATGCGGTAGGCCGCCCGGCAAGGTCACAGATCTTCACAATCTTCCCAAATTACCGCAAAACTGATTTCTCTGGATTGGACAATGCACTTTATGGGACTGATTGGGAAGTGATTCTCTCTGATTTCATCGATGTATCGGATTTGTATGATCGTTTTGTGTCCTACCTCACTGCTCTTTTTAGTCGTTTTGTAATGGGCATGGTGTCTGACTGGCATGCCGACGCATGCAGATTCGACTCCCGCCCGCAGGTGATGTTTTGCAAGAGGTAGAGAACAATGGGTATGGTGTCTTACTGGCATGCCGACGCAGGCAGGTTCGACTCCTGAGGTAGAGAAAGGCCTCTTGCAAAACATCACCTGCGGGCGGGAATCGAACCTGCCTGCGTCGAGAAAGGCGCGCGTCCCAACCACTAGTCTCCGTCGAGCGTTCCCTGCGGTAGGCCGCCCTGGCCTAATGGGCATGGTGTCTGACTGGCATGCCGACGCGGGCAGGTTCGACTCCCGCCCGCAGGTGATGTTTTGCAAGAGGTAGAGAAAGGCGCGCGCCCCAACCACTAGTCTCCGTGGGCATGGTGTCTGACTGGCATGCCGACGCAGGCAGGTTCGACTCCCGCCCGCAGCTGATGTTTTGCAAGAGGTAGAGAAAGGCGCGCACCCCAACCACTAGTCTCCGTGGGCATGGTGTCTGACTGGCATGCCGACGCAGGCAGGCTCGACTCCCGCCCGCAGGTGATGTTTTGCAAGAGGTAGAGAAATGGTGTCTGACTGGCATGCCGACGCAGGCAGGTTCGACTCCCGCCCGCAGTTGATGTTTTGCAAGAGGTAGAGAAAGGCGCGCGGGCATGGTGGGCATGGTGTCTGACTGGCATGCCCACCTTGCCGGGCGGCCTACCGCATGGAACGTGACCTTGCCGGGCGGCCTACCGCATGGAACGCTTGACGGAGACTAGTGGTTGGGGCGCGCGCCTTTCTCTACCTCTTGCAAAACATCACCTGCGGGCGGGGGTCGAACTTGCCTGCGTGGGCATGCCAGTCAGACACCATGCCCATTAATGCCCGGGTTTGAAGGAAATCGACCCCCGCCCGCAGGTGATGTTTTGCAAGAGGTAGAGAAAGGCGCGCGCCCCAACCACTAGTCTCCGTCAAGCGTTCCATGCGGTAGGCCGCCCGGCAAGGTCACAGATCTTCACAATCTTCCCAAATTACCGCAAAACTGATTTCTCTGGATTGGACAATGCACTTTATGGGACTGATTGGGAAGTGATTCTCTCTGATTTCATCGATGTATCGGATTTGTATGATCGTTTTGTGTCCTACCTCACTGCTCTTTTTAGTCGTTTTGTAATGGGCATGGTGTCTGACTGGCATGCCGACGCATGCAGATTCGACTCCCGCCCGCAGGTGATGTTTTGCAAGAGGTAGAGAACAATGGGTATGGTGTCTTACTGGCATGCCGACGCAGGCAGGTTCGACTCCTGAGGTAGAGAAAGGCCTCTTGCAAAACATCACCTGCGGGCGGGAATCGAACCTGCCTGCGTCGAGAAAGGCGCGCGTCCCAACCACTAGTCTCCGTCGAGCGTTCCCTGCGGTAGGCCGCCCTGGCCTAATGGGCATGGTGTCTGACTGGCATGCCGACGCGGGCAGGTTCGACTCCCGCCCGCAGGTGATGTTTTGCAAGAGGTAGAGAAAGGCGCGCGCCCCAACCACTAGTCTCCGTGGGCATGGTGTCTGACTGGCATGCCGACGCAGGCAGGTTCGACTCCCGCCCGCAGCTGATGTTTTGCAAGAGGTAGAGAAAGGCGCGCACCCCAACCACTAGTCTCCGTGGGCATGGTGTCTGACTGGCATGCCGACGCAGGCAGGCTCGACTCCCGCCCGCAGGTGATGTTTTGCAAGAGGTAGAGAAATGGTGTCTGACTGGCATGCCGACGCAGGCAGGTTCGACTCCCGCCCGCAGTTGATGTTTTGCAAGAGGTAGAGAAAGGCGCGCGGGCATGGTGGGCATGGTGTCTGACTGGCATGCCCACCTTGCCGGGCGGCCTACCGCATGGAACGTGACCTTGCCGGGCGGCCTACCGCATGGAACGCTTGACGGAGACTAGTGGTTGGGGCGCGCGCCTTTCTCTACCTCTTGCAAAACATCACCTGCGGGCGGGGGTCGAACTTGCCTGCGTGGGCATGCCAGTCAGACACCATGCCCATTAATGCCCGGGTTTGAAGGAAATCGACCCCCGCCCGCAGGTGATGTTTTGCAAGAGGTAGAGAAAGGCGCGCGCCCCAACCACTAGTCTCCGTCAAGCGTTCCATGCGGTAGGCCGCCCGGCAAGGTCACAGATCTTCACAATCTTCCCAAATTACCGCAAAACTGATTTCTCTGGATTGGACAATGCACTTTATGGGACTGATTGGGAAGTGATTCTCTCTGATTTCATCGATGTATCGGATTTGTATGATCGTTTTGTGTCCTACCTCACTGCTCTTTTTAGTCGTTTTGTAATGGGCATGGTGTCTGACTGGCATGCCGACGCATGCAGATTCGACTCCCGCCCGCAGGTGATGTTTTGCAAGAGGTAGAGAACAATGGGTATGGTGTCTTACTGGCATGCCGACGCAGGCAGGTTCGACTCCTGAGGTAGAGAAAGGCCTCTTGCAAAACATCACCTGCGGGCGGGAATCGAACCTGCCTGCGTCGAGAAAGGCGCGCGTCCCAACCACTAGTCTCCGTCGAGCGTTCCCTGCGGTAGGCCGCCCTGGCCTAATGGGCATGGTGTCTGACTGGCATGCCGACGCGGGCAGGTTCGACTCCCGCCCGCAGGTGATGTTTTGCAAGAGGTAGAGAAAGGCGCGCGCCCCAACCACTAGTCTCCGTGGGCATGGTGTCTGACTGGCATGCCGACGCAGGCAGGTTCGACTCCCGCCCGCAGCTGATGTTTTGCAAGAGGTAGAGAAAGGCGCGCACCCCAACCACTAGTCTCCGTGGGCATGGTGTCTGACTGGCATGCCGACGCAGGCAGGCTCGACTCCCGCCCGCAGGTGATGTTTTGCAAGAGGTAGAGAAATGGTGTCTGACTGGCATGCCGACGCAGGCAGGTTCGACTCCCGCCCGCAGTTGATGTTTTGCAAGAGGTAGAGAAAGGCGCGCGGGCATGGTGGGCATGGTGTCTGACTGGCATGCCGACGCAGGCAGACTCGACTCCCGCCCGCAGGTGATGTTTTGCAAGAGGTAGAGAAATGGTGTCTGACTGGCATGCCGACGCAGGCAGGTTCGACTCCCGCCCGCAGGTGATGTTTTGCAAGAGGTAGAGAAAGGCGCGCACCCCAACCACTAGTCTCCGTGGGCATGGTGTCTGACTGGCATGCCGACGCAGGCAGGTTCGACTCCCGCCCGCAGCTGATGTTTTGCAAGAGGTAGAGAAAGGCGCGCACCCCAACCACTAGTCTCCGTGGGCATGGTGTCTGACTGGCATGCCGACGCAGGCAGGCTCGACTCCCGCCCGCAGGTGATGTTTTGCAAGAGGTAGAGAAATGGTGTCTGACTGGCATGCCGACGCAGGCAGGTTCGACTCCCGCCCGCAGGTGATGTTTTGCAAGAGGTAGAGAAATGGTGTCTGACTGGCATGCCGACGCAGGCAGGTTCGACTCCCGCCCGCAGGTGATGTTTTGCAAGAGGTAGAGAAAGGCGCGCGGGCATGGTGGGCATGGTGGGCATGGTGTCTGACTGGCATGCCGACGCAGGCAGGCTCCACTCCCGCCCGCAGGCGATGTTTTGCAAGAGGTAGAGAAATGGTGTCTGACTGGCATGCCGACGCAGGCAGGTTCGACTCCCGCCCGCAGGTGATGTTTTGCAAGAGGTAGAGAAAGGCGCGCGGGCATGGTGTGCATGGTGGGCATGGTGTCTGACTGGCATGCCGACGCAGGCAGGCTCGACTCCTGCCCGCAGGTGATGTTTTGCAAGAGGTAGAGAAATGGTGTCTGACTGGCATGCCGACGCAGGCAGGTTCGACTCCCGCCCGCAGGTGATGTTTTGCAAGAGGTAGAGAAAGGCGCGCGGGCATGGTGGGCATGGTGGGCATGGTGTCTGACTGGCATGCCGACGCAGGCAGGCTCGACTCCCGCCCGCAGGCGATGTTTTGCAAGAGGTAGAGAAATGGTGTCTGACTGGCATGCCGACGCAGGCAGGTTCGACTCCCGCCCGCAGGTGATGTTTTGCAAGAGGTAGAGAAAGGCGCGCGGGCATGGTGTGCATGGTGGGCATGGTGTCTGACTGGCATGCCGACGCAGGCAGGCTCGACTCCTGCCCGCAGGTGATGTTTTGCAAGAGGTAGAGAAATGGTGTCTGACTGGCATGCCGACGCAGGCAGGTTCGACTCCCGCCCGCAGGTGATGTTTTGCAAGAGGTAGAGAAAGGCGCGCGGGCATGGTGGGCATGGTGGGCATGGTGTCTGACTGGCATGCCGACGCAGGCAGGTTCGACTCCCGCCCGCCCTGGCCTAATTGGCATGGTGTCTGACTGGCATGCCGACGCAGGCAGGTTCGACTCCCTCCCGCAGGTGATGTTTTGCAAGAGGTAGAGAAAGGCGCGCGGGCATGGTGGGCATGGTGGGCATGGTGGGCATGGTGTCTGACTGGCATGCCGACGCAGGCAGGCTCGACTCCCGCCCGCAGGTGATCTTTTGCAAGAGGTAGAGAAATGGTGTCTGACTGGCATGCCGACGCAGGCAGGTTCGACTCCCGCCCGCAGGTGATGTTTTGCAAGAGGTAGAGAAAGGCGCGCGCCCCAACCACTTGTCTCCGTCTCCCACCGCCGAAGATGTAATCAAAGCTATAGTGTTGGGCATGGTGTCTGACTGGCATGCCGACGCAGGCAGGTTCGACTCCCGCCCGCAGGTGATGTTTTGCAAGAGGTAGAGAAAGGCGCGCGCCCCAACCACTAGTCTCCGTCAAGCCATGCGCCCCCGGCGGTAGGCCAAAAAAAAAACAATTCTCAGTGAACTTCAAAAATCGCGTGAATATTGTGTATTTTTAGAGATTCACTAGACTGAATCTATTGCGAAACGGAAAGTCGGCTGGATTACGTTTCATTTTTGAAACTAGTGGTATGGGCGCGCGCCTTTCTCTACTTCATGCAAAACATCACCTGCGGGCGGGAGTCGAACCTGCCTGCTTCGGCATGCCAGTCAGACACCATGCCCTTGACGGAGACTAGTGGTTGGGGCGCGCGCCTTTCTCTACCTCTTGCAAAACAGCGAACCTACATTTTCGATTCAAATCGCAAGAAAAAAATTTTCCCAAAAATCATGCCAGTCAGACACCATGCCTTTCTCTTCCTTTGCAAAACATCGCCTGCGGGCGGGAGTCGAACCTGCCTGCGTCGGCATGCCAGTCAGACACCATGCCCATACCGCAGGGAACGCGGGACGGAGACTAGTGGTTGGCGCGCGTGCCTTTCTCTACCTCTTGCAAAACATCACCTGCGGGCGGGAGTCGAACCTGCCTGCGTCGGCATGCCAGTCAGACACCATGCCCATTATGGGTAAAAATACGTCGGAAACACCTATAGTCAGATACTTCTGAGATTTTGACTTTTTGACCCAAAAATCAACATGGTTGGGGCGCGCGCCTTTCTCTACCTCTTGCAAAACATCACCTGCCGGCGGGAGTCGAACCTGCCTGCGTCGGCATGCCAGTCAGACACCATGCCCATTAGGAAAGGTCCCTGCGGTAGGCCGCCCTGGCCTAATGGGCATGGTGTCTGACTGGCATGCCGACGCAGGCAGGTTCGACTCCCGCCCGCAGGTGATGTTTTGCAAGAGGTAGATTTATTTATTTATTTATTTATCGTACACCACTGAAGGTGCTTCAACAAGTACAGGATGTACGAGGAAATATAAAGTTAGTAAGAATACAACAACGGGAAGGATGCGTGTTGAAAGGGGACGGGGTAGGAGGGAGGGGAGGGGAGGGGAGGGGGTGGGATCGATTTTCTCATGGAGTCCACAATTCGAGTATCGAGGAGAGGGAGTCTCGTAAACGGATGGAGGAGTCCGCTTATCCAGTGTATGTCTGACTGGATATAAGTGTATGACTTGACGAGGTAGATCGAAAGATGGAAGGGAAAAGGAGACGGGAATGGATGGGGATGGATTGGAGGGCAGCTCAAAGATTCGAAACTTCTATTCCTAAAACACGAGGTAAGTCAGGGTGTTTGAATAAGTGAACCTTAATAACGGGGATTGACAATTTGGGGTTACAAATCAAATGCAATTTATTTAATAATCGAGCGGTTCTGTGAGAAAAAGATACTTTGAGATTCTCTCTCTTGAACGGGGGTAGATGAAGGATAAACGAACCATTACGTCTACTAATTGCACGATATGTGTAAAAATGTGTAGGTTCTAAGTCAACAAAATGGGCAAAAATTTTGAGAGCTAAGACAATATCGATCACAATACGACGAGTATACAAGGTGTTAAGTGAATAGAGAGATAATCGATCAGAGTAGCATGGAATGATAGGTTCTACTCTGGAGCAACGAAAATGTAAGAGTCTAGTAAACAAGTGTTGTACTTTCTCTAATTTCCGAACAAGACCTTTGGATGATGGGGACCAGACAGGGGATGCATATTCTAATACAGGAATAATGAATTACTTGAAGCCTGAGATGTAAGGGGAAGGAATAGTACAACTTATACTACGAAATAGGAGATAGACAAGTGAAGTTGATTTATGGCAAACAATCTTTATATGAGAATCAAAGTCCAAGAGGGGATCGATATGGACACCTAAGTCACGAATAGAGTCAGAGATTGCGAGATTTGTAGAGAGAAGAGAGTAGACGATTCGGGGATTATTTCGTCCTATGTGAACTATGTTGCACTTTTTCTCAGCAACTTCTAACTGCCATGTTTGCAGTATTCCGTGAAACCCAAAATCCCGGACTGAAGTTGAGTGGGGGCGTCGGATGGAGAGTGTGGATCGAATGTAGTGAAGAGCTTGATATCGTCAGCAAAGAGCCGACATGAAAGTTTAGGGTAGGGGGAGAAAACCTTAGGGAGATCGAAAGTATAAAGCAGAAAGAGGATAGGACCCAATACTGTCCCTTGGGGGACGCCTGAGACAACAGCTTTCTCAGAAGAGAGAACATTGCCTATTTGCACTCTGAAACTCCTTTCGGAGAGATAACCTGAGATCCAATTTAGCAAGCAACCACGAATTCCAATCGATTCTAATTTGAGCAATAACTTATTATGAGAGACCTTATCAAAAGCCTTAGCTAAGTCAATATAGGCAACGTCAACACAATAGTCGCGATCGATCGCATCAAGCCAAGATTGGGTACAATCAAGCAGTTGGGTTACGGTTGAACGCCTGGAGAGAAAACCATGCTGCTCGGGGGGAATTACATTGTGGGAGGTACACCAATCGATAATCGTGGGCTTAAGCAGTCGTTCCATAATTTTAGCTGGGATGGGAGTTAGACTAATTGGGCGGAAATCAGAAACAGATGAGGGTGAGGCTACTTTAGGAATGGGGTCCACAATAGATGATTTCCATAGAGATGGAATAGTACCAAGCATGAGACTGTAATTGAAAATATGAGCAAGTGGTGTGGATAGGGAAGCAAAGCACTTCTTGAAAATAATGGATGGGATGTTGTCAGAGGGAAGGGAACAGGAGGAAGAGACACGACTGAGGTGAGAGGCGACCTCGTGAGGGAGGATAATAGAGACAGGAATGGGTTGGGAAACAAGAGAGGGGCAGGTCGGGACAGTTCCGTCGTCACTAGTATAAACTGAGGAGAAGTAATCAGCGAGAGATTCCGCTTTCTTAGAAGGACAAGTGACTACGGAACCGTCAGGGGCAATAATAGCGGGTATTACTAGACCTTTAGACTTGAAACGAGTGGAAACATAACGATAAAATGAGCGACTATGATTACCGGCGAGCAATCGGTTCTCATAGGAACGAACATACTTTCGAATTTCGTAATCTAGTTTACGCGAGACACGAATAAACTGGGCGTGTACTGGTCGGAGGCTAATCTTATCAAACAGAGAACGTTTATGTGAGAGAAGCGATTTAATGTGGGGAGGGTAGTGATCGGAAGGAAGAGAACACTTTCTGAGGGGGACAAAACGACTAAAAAGAGCAGTTAGGTAGGACACAAAATGATCATACAAATCCGATACATCGATGAAATCAGAGAGAATCGCTTCCCAATCAGTCCCATAAAGTGCATTGTCCAATCCAGAGAAATCAGTTTTGCGGAAATCAAAAGTATGCACTAAAATGGGATGAGAGAGGGGAAACGAAAACTTGAAATCAATAGATGAATGATCGGCATTACGAAATGGAGCGGATACACGACAATCAGAAATGATGTCAGGAGGAGAGAGAATGACATCAAGGAAATGACCATTTAGTGAGGGGGAGGGAACAACTTGGGAAAGAGCAAGGTCGATAGAGAGATCATAAAGACACGATGATTGAGAGGATAAAAGACCAGGAGACTTCCAGTTGATGTGCAAATTATAGTCACCTAGTACAACCACTTGATACTGTACGGAAAACAGAGAAGATATTAGATCGAAAAGAGATGTATTTTGAACAGTGGTTGTGTTAGGAGGCCTGTAGACTAGAACAAAACGAGTCGGGATAAGGGCAGTAGGGGAATGGACATCAACGACTAGAATGTCACTCGAAATGCGAGAAGGAAGGGAGACTCGGGAACAAGGGAGGTGATCGCGAATAAAGAGACAAACACCTCCTCCACGACGGGGACGATCGGAACGGAATACACGGTAAGGAAAGGAGAGGAGGAGTTCAGTGTCTAGAATCTTAGAGGACAGCCAGGTCTCGGTTACAAACAGGAAATCAGGCTTGTCGATAGAAAGAATAGCGTGGAGGTGAGGTAGCTTGTTGCAAAGGGAGCGAGCATTAAACATGGCATATGAGAACTTAGTTGGTGCTTGGGGAAGGAGAGAAGGGGTGGGGTTGACAGGCGAGACAGGTGAGAACGGAGGGCGAGAGAGCATGGGAAAACGAGAGAGGGGAGAGGGGAGGGGCAAGAGAGTGCGAGAGAGTATGTGAAAATGAGAGAGACGAGAGAGACGAGAGAGGGGCAGGGGAAGAGGGGAATGGGGAGAGAGTAAGAGGAGAGGTCGTGGCAAGAACAAGAGACGAATCAATACTGTTCACAGAGTGAGAGGGGTCAGGGTGTGATGTACGACAACTTAGTTTCCCTGAGGGGGGAGTCGAGTGCGCTTATGAGTACGAATTTCATCCCTGTGCCACAAGTCATCTCGATAGATCACAAATGGACAGTTAGAATCCGACTCACGCATCGACTAGAGTCTAGCTCTAAGTGTCTTACCTCTCTCTCTCTCCTCGACAGTCTGAGATTTGCGAATGTAAATACCCTTGCAATCCTCGTTCTTGCGGAGAACATGGGCATTTTTGAGAGCTGTGAGGAGGTGAGATCGAGAAGGGAGGACTACTTTGAGTAAACGGGGATGGATACTGGACGGCTTTCCCATGCGATAAACCATCTGAGGAGTTGCCTCGACCATCAGAGAAGCGAGGGCTCGACCTACAGCCGCCCTATCACTCTCAAGCTTCTCTTCAAGAGTCAGAGAAGGGGCGGGCTCGGGAACACCAGAGATAACGAGAGATCTCGCTCTCAGATGGGCCTCAACGGGGTCCTCGCCAGGAAGAGAGGGGGAGGGACGAAGGAGGAGGAGAGGGAAGGGAAGAGGGGAGGAGGAGTGGAATGAGAGAAGGAAGTGGAAGGGGGGGAAGAAGAAGTTACTTCGGAATCACTGTCCTTTTTCAGGAGCAAATCGACTTGTGTAGCCATTTGACTGAGGACATTAGTGATCTCAGTCCAAAGAGATTGATCAACACCCTTAGGCGTGTCCCTCATAGAAAGCTCCGGGGCAGAGCAAATCAAGTTATCTATTACTCCCCGCTTAGCCAATGGGGACCCACCACCAGAAGTTGCCCGTTTCATGGCCAGAATAGGGGAAGAACGAATGAGACTAGGGGAGGGGAAATGAGAGGAAATAAACGCGAAAAAGAGAGAGAAAAGATGCACGCACCTTCCCTGAGTTTTTTTTTTGGCCTACCGCCGGGGGCGCATGGCTTGACGGAGACTAGTGGTTGGGGCGCGCGCCTTTCTCTACCTCTTGCAAAACAGCGAACCTGCGGGCGGGAGTCGAGCCTGCCTGCGTCGGCATGCCAGTCAGACACCATGCCCATTAATGGGCATTGTGTCTGACTGGCATGCCCACTAATGGGTCCTATAAGGAAGCTCTTGTATACTGGAGTGGAGTATGAGAGATATCTTTTTATCACATATACTGCCATAGAGCTTAGAAACACCGATAGAGAAAGGCGCGCGCCCCAACCACTAGTCTCCGTCAAGCCATGCGCCCCCGGCGGTAGGCCAAAAAAAAAACAATTCTCAGTGAACTTCAAAAATCGCATGAATATTGTGTATTTTTAGAGATTCACTAGACTGAATCTATTGCGAAACGGAAAGTCGGCTGGATTACGTTTCATTTTTGAAACTAGTGGTTGGGGCGCGCGCCTTTCTCTACTTCATGCAAAACATCACCTGCGGGCGGGAGTCGAACCTGCCTGCTTCGGCATGCCAGTCAGACACCATGCCCTTGACGGAGACTAGTGGTTGGGGCGCGCGCCTTTCTCTACCTCTTGCAAAACAGCGAACCTGCGGGCGGGAGTCGAGCCTGCCTGCGTCGGCATGCCAGTCAGACACCATGCCCATTTAAAAAAATCAAGGTTCTATGTTTTTTCCTTCTCGAGAAAAAGTCATTTTTTTGATCCAGGAAGCTTGACGGAGACTAGTGGTTGGGGCGCGCGCCTTTCTCTACCTCTTGCAAAACATCACCTGCGGGCGGGAGTCGAACCTGCCTGCGTCGGCATGCCAGTCAGACACCATGCCCATCTTTCACGATCTTTCACGACGAGCGTTTCTCTACCTCTTGCAAAACATCACCTGCGGGCGGGAGTCGAACCTGCCTGCGTCGGCATGCCAGTCAGACACCATGCCCACACCATGCGCGCCTTTCTCTACCTCTTGCAAAACATCACCTGCGGGCGGTAGTCGAACCTGCCGGCGTCGGCATGCCAGTCAGACACCATGCCCATTTTATCCCTACCTTTCAAGGGAACTTTTGATGATTTGTTGTTGAACGTATTCTTGACACCATGCCCAAAAAAAACATCACCTGCGGGCGGGAGTCGTACCTACCTGCGTCGGCATGCCAGTCAGACACCATGCCCATTGGGCATGGTGTAATGGGCATGGTGTCTGACTGGCATGCCGACGCAGGCAGGTTCGACTCCCGCCCGCAGGTGATGTTTTGCAAGAGGTAGAGAAAGGCGCACGCCCCAACCACTAGTCTCCGCCAAGCGATCCCTGCTCTTCGTACTTCTGCTCTTCGTAAATCTGCAGGCGACTTTGCTGGAATTCTAGGTCGCATGGCGGAGACTAGTGGTTGGGGCGCGAGCCTTCTTCTACCATCTTGCAAAACATGGTCGATCGTGGGGCTCGAACCGCATCTAAATATCTCTCAGATAATATGCGTATAGACAGTGAAATGCGGATCACTGATATGTTGTTTATCAACGTGATGACCTATCCATAGGCTCAATGTGTTGTTGAATAACTTTCGATATTGTTAATAAAACTTCTGCGTTCGACTTTTTCCGTTCCATGTATTACTTTTCACACTTTGCTTGGCATAGTGTTTTCTCTGAGAACATTGTGAAGGAGAGAGGCAACTCTTATGAGATCCACTCACAGAGCGTTATCAAGACATGGTTGTCACTCGTCACGTATGTATCTGTCTCGCTCGGACAAGGGATACGGTAGGTTCATGGGGCACAATGTCTTTTGTCAGTTTTTTTTTGTCACTGTGTCTCACTAAATGAGTCACAGTGTGCCGGTACCAGGGCCCATATTGTGCGAGATTGCGCCCCGCATTCCCTCATTTATCTCTCGGCAATGCCGGTCCATCGCTGCTCATAAAGGTGTGTTATTTTTGTTTCTCATACTTTAAATCAAATAAATTGCATTGAGATTGATATTTGACGCGTCTACAAAAACGTGATTCGTCAAAGTTACGCAATAATTGCGGCATTATAGGTAGTCAACAAGGAAGATTCCTTCGTTCGTTTTGCCGGCCATCAAAACACCAATTGGCAGTGGTAGAAGGTCAGATCGAAGAAAGTAATAACCGCTAGCTCAAAAAGCCATGCTTCTATTAATTTTAGATTTGACCAGCGCCCAGCTGGTTGGGTTTTTTTTTGTTTTCTAGGAATGCATCTAAAACTCCCAGTTCGGTATTATCCTCAAATTATATTTTATCACTCCCGATCAAATTAGTGAGCTATGTAATCATAGGCAATATCAATTCATTGAAAACGTTTCCTAAAACTCTCCAAAATATTTTAAAATAACTAACCAGCAAATTCTTCTAACAAATACCATGTAGAGTGCGACCTTCTGACCAGTGGTGTTTCAATGGTCCGTTTGATAAGAGAGATTGGCATTGATAGGCGTCCCTATTCAGTCGATTAGTGTCGCCTCCCTCGCTCACCGCAGTATTGAGAGTAATCGCGCGCGATTTTGACCTTCTTGCTAGCGCGCTCACAAACTCGATTAATTTTCGCCGAGATCTTTGCCCTGCTAAGCAATGTCAATGACAATGCGTGGAATCTTTTAAGATAAAAATAATGTGGTGGCCTATTTACTGCTCGAAATGTGCATTGGTATTGATGCATGCCTCTTAGTCGCTCTATTGTTTTCTTCGCGTCATGTTTTTCCACGCCTGGTCAGCTCTGGCCAGTCAGGCAGGCAGCCGTCGTGCCACTTATCAATTGATGGCTGGCTGCTTTCAGTAAGATGGCCTCTACGATCAAGCGCCAATTCATTCACACGGCCGAAGCGCCCGCTCCAGTCGGACCCTACAGGTTTTGTGGTTCATTTATGTAATAGACTAAATAAGTTGTAGATATATTTTCGGAATTGTTAGAGAATCACTCGGAAACTATGGCTTGTTTGAGGTTGGACGCACTTAGAGACGAAAAAGAGGGAGTAATTTGAAATCAATTTCTACAATGAATGCGACTAATACGTTTATTTCACTTCCAGTAGTTGTATTTGTTGGGAACGACCTTGTACAAGCTTTAAACGAAAAAAATGCCTTCTCCAAGGCTAAATTCATTCTAGCCAGGCGGTTCGCGTCGGGGACATAATCTATTTGTCGGGATCGGTCGGCATGGTTCCCGAGACTATGGAGATGCCCAAGGTACGGTGGGCGATTCAATAACTGATATCTGGCGAATCGATAACTGAAGTTACGGTGCTACTGATATCCTCGCTTTGGAATAGTCGAACGCTAGGGCAATGATATGTATGCTTCCTGAAAATACCACTAATGGTTACGGTACTCAGGGAATCGAAGCGCAGACTCATCAGTCGCTCAAGAACATTGGAGCACTGCTGAAGGCCGCTGGCGTGGGATACGGAAACGGTACGGTTTGAATAGGGACGGATTGGGCTATTGAATATCCAATGGTATCAATAGATGGACGATATCTTGATCAAACCACTATACATTTTTCACTAATAAAATCATTGCACATAATATCACCGTCAATACATCGCTCATAGCCGCACCCCTTATAGTGGTCAAGTCCACCGTGCTATTAACGTCGATGGACGACTTCGCGACAGTTAACGCCATCTACAAAGAGTACTTTCCGGAGAAATTTCCTGCAAGAACCGCCTATCAGGTAGATAGTACATAAGTTCCCTACCAACCGGACTTAATCGGAAATGGGATCTCCCATCAACTGCCACTTCTCTCCTAGGTATATCATTAATACCGGGATCTGATTTTCTCCTCCTTCCAGGTGTCAACGCTGCCGGTGAAGGCGCTGGTCGAAATCGAAGTGCTCGCTGTGGCCAACAAGATCGAGGATGTTCCTCCGTCTTCCCTCTAGATTCGAGACAAAAGATCGTCGATAAACAATCAATCTCTGACTCGCCAATTCACATACCACCTTGCATCTAGCGCTTTCAATGGAAAAATTGGTATTTAAATTTTCTCCACTTTTTCAACATCTTGTTCTTTGTGTCCAATCCCCGTGCGCTTCGCAAACAATAATGAATTGTTAGAATTTTAAATTTAAATTTAAGAATAATTATTCAGTTGTAAAAACGATACCTCTTTGTAGTTGTGCATAAATCTGGTGAATAGTAGAGTCTCTCAGTATCTATGTTTGGTCTACGAAAACAATCGTCACAATGAATACAAGTACCAAAACAAGGGTATGACTTCAACAAACAACTAGAACTCCTACGACGAAGAGAGATTGATGTAATCGATGTTGATTGGACTTATTTTTTACTTCCACACTCTCAACATCGTGTTCGGATTCAATGTTACACTTTTCGAGAAGCAAGATTTCTCTGGTCGGTTTCCATTCGCTTGGCTTGTCGATGTGAAATTTGGCAACAATCGGGTTTGACAATCGTGCCAAATCTGTCGGAAACTGTGAGATGATCAAAGTGGAGAAAATTCTACGAAGCCGCGAATCGGTTCGTTCATTATACATATTAGGATATGTCAATTATACTATCAGTCTCCAACAATTATGCCCTATCTGATTTTGACTATCGCCAATGTGATTGTCTGCATCGTATCAATCATCGTGCGAATACATGAATCGGTAAATTTTCCAAACATTTTGCTGTCGTTGAATGGTTTTGCTATCAGAGAAAGAGAACCCCGGTGGCGCCGACGGATCCTCCTCCGCCTATTCCGATATCTTCTCATGACATGGAATGCTATGAAAAAATTGATGAATCAATTTCTCCAGATCATACAAAAACGTAGTATGTATTTAAAAGCGACATTTCGAAGTTGTAGTTTTTTTCGTTCGAGAGAAGCGATTGAATTTTCACAAAAGCACCGAAGTTCTAAAATCAGTGATTGTTGTTCGATATTTTTTTTTGGCAACAACATGGCTAACATTCAACGGTTATTGTCATTAGTATGAATCCCGACTTTGTACACGTGATGATAACATCTTTATTCCTTTTGAGTCATCTGTGTATGGTGATGATTAACGGCTATCAATGACTAGATGTTTACATCACATCGCTGTATGTTTGTAAAGGCCTTTGATTCGTCTTTCCGCTCACCAAAGATGATAACGATACTCATCCTATTCGCGATTTTCTTCATTTTCAACTCCACAACGGTGAGTTCAGATAAAATGAATATAATATTATGAAATAATGACAATATTATGAAGTCGGATTTGTTTGGAAGTCAGTAAGAAAAGGCCAACATGACGATCTCCGAAAATGTCAATATTAACGAGGAAGAGCATATGAGACGAATCGCGAGATATTCGAGAGCCCCGCGATATTCGATATGCGATATCGCGATATTCGAGATATTCGAGAGGAAATGAGTATCCCCGATCCTACTGAAAAGAATAACTTAAGTATTTTACATGGAGCTCTATCAAACTACATTTGAAGAATTTTGATATCGGTTCTCATCTCCGGGTATTGGTAGGTCAAAGAGGGTACTCTGAGGAATTTTTAATATTTTTACTTTAGGAAAACGACCATAACTTCCTTTGAAATAGAGCTAGAGACGATTCCAAAAAAGTTTTCGAATCAGCAGGCGAAGGTTGATATGTCATATGTTTGTGTTGTTATTCCATGTTCACGCGCTGGAGCGGGGCGGTCGGTTTTTCAAAATAAGTGAAAAAGTGCTATAACTTTCTTAGAAGTGATGTCCCCGAAATTCCCTCGAGAGTGATTTTAGTACGAACTGATACCTACTACAGCCCCAAAAATCGGAGGAATCTGATTATGGGGAAAAAAAGAGGGCGGCCTTATGTCTGAAAAACTGCTGATTTCGACAGTTTTTCGAGCATAACTTTTTTATTTCAAGTTTTCACGAGCTCTAGTATAGAAATTCGGAATCAGCGTGCCAAAATACACAAAAACTCTTATAAACATATATTTTCGAGATAAAAAATTTTTCGAGTTTGACCACTTTTTCACCATGTCTCAGAATCATGTCCCTATTGGAATTTCTGGCATATTTTTGAGCGTAGAAAACGAATTTTTTTAACTAGAACTCATGAAACCTTGAAATAAAAAAGTTATGATCCGATGAAAAACATTTATAAAAAATTTTTGTATTTTAGTCATAACTTTTTTTATTTCAAGGTTTCATGAGTTCTAGTTTGTAAATTCGTTTTCTACGCTCAAAAATAAGCCAGAAATTCCTATAGGCACTCGAAAGAAATTTTATCTCGAAAAAATATGTCTATAAGAGTTTTTGGTGTATTTTGGCACGCTGATTCCGAATTTCAATACTAGAGCTCGTGAAAAAATGAAAAAAAAAAGTTATGCTCGAAAAACTGAGGAAATCAGCTGTTTTTCAGACATAAGGCCGCCCTCTTTTTTTCCCATAATCAGATTCCTCCGATTTTTGGAGCTGTAGTAGGTACCAGTTCGTACTAAAATCACTCTCGAGGGAATTTCGGGGACATCACTTCTAAGAAAGTTATAGCACTTTTTCACTTATTTTGAAAAAAAAAATGAAATATTACCCTTCGCCTGCTGATTCGAAAGCTTTTTTGGAATCGTCTCTAGCTCTATTTTAAAGGAAGTTATGGTCGTTTTCCTAAAGTAAAAATATTAAAAATTCCTCAGAGTACCCTCTTTGACCTACCAATACTCGGAGATGAGAACCGATATCAAAATTCTGCTAATGTCGTTTGATAGAGCTCCATTTAAAGTACTCAAGTTATATTTTTTAGTAGGATCGGGGATACTCATTTCCTACCGCCGTGGGGTCGTCAATAATCTCGATTTTCTCGCGATTCGTCTCATTTATGCTATATCATCACGAAACGCGAGACGCTAGCAGAATGCAAGTACAAGTTCGAGTAGAATACAAAGGTTTTAAATACAAATGGGTTTACCTTTCAAGGTGCCGCGCTCAAGGGAGTGAAGGAGATATGTACCGAACAATGTGCTACCCATGGTGTGAGAAGTATCGCAATTAAGATCTCTTCAATCTTCTATCAATGATTGTTATTGTTGCAAACATAAATATGATACATTCCTGTTTGTATGACCACTATGATCAGTATGATAGACGGATCAAAACACTGAGCCTCTAAATTTTCAGTAAATATTCCGCAATATCATTAACACCGTCTAAATAAAAATCAACAATAAATGGGTATGTTTTCTGTTGTATTTCAGACACCCGAAAATGGATAGTCTGGAAATTGCTAAAAAAGGTTTTCGAAACTGGGTGTGAACTACTGTGTTGGTCCACCAACACTCCACGCTTAGGTTGAGTAAGCTACTGTGTATATCCTGGCTATTCAGTCTGTTTTCCTTTGCCTGCCCACTTTTTCACTGATCCGTAGTTGTTCGCTGTCCAAAACAAATCATCTCAAGGCAAACAGTAGCCCCGAAAACATGATTACTCATTTGACAAACACCCATAAATTCAAGCTCAAGGACATTCCGTGCGTGCTACACACAATTGTGTATTGAATTCTGCGGAAGTACTCGAACAGTGAATAGTATCTTCATATTGGTTTCACATCCACTGATGTTCGCCCAATGCTAATTGAACTTCTTATTTTTATCGACACTATCAACACAGTAGTTGGATTCAGTGTTACACTTTCCGTGCGGAACGATATCGGTTAGTTCAACACATATAAATTTGTAATTTCCTAGTATTATTCAATAATGAGTATATTTATCAAGTACAATCTTACGATGTGAGGATCGAAGGCTGCACAAATTTTCCACCAGATCAAGAAGCCTCCTCGATGGACAATAAAGATTCATGCGTGATACTATATGAGGTATTCATGAATGAATGATTGTCAAATGTATTTTAATTTTCGAAAGAAAATTGCGAAGGTCGTCAATGGATACTGTTCCGGAACTCTACGAACGATAGTGTAGCCTCAATCGGGTTCATTCATCTCACCAGATCAGTCGGACCTTGCGAAACTATCAAAGAGCAGAACATTATTCAAATCAGCGAATGTGTGAGCTTTCCGTTGAGATGTTATGAAAATTGAAACTTTTCAGAGGATAGTATATCTGGTATCCACGGTTATCAATGTGATGGTCGATCTTATCTCCATTGTTCAGAGAATTTATGACATGGTACGCTTCATTGAATTCAAGAAATCGTTAAAAAAAAATTCTTAGAGGACCCGTCGACCTGTTGTTTCCTCGGTTCCACTACCTCAGATTCCTGTGGTTTCTCCGTCAAATCATGAAAGCGATTGCTATGAAAGAATTGAAAGCACATGCTAATCGCACAATTGGACGCACAATTACGTGTTTTGATCGAAATTTTTTTTGATAAACAAGTTTTTAACAAATTTTTTTGACAATTGTGTCTCGAAAAAAATATCAATATCATTTTCACTTGTGAGTCCCACTTTTACGATTGCATTCTAGAGACATCGCTGACAAAACACAACAAATATATGTACGATCGAATTGTTATTGACTTATCTGTGTATGTCGACGACAATTAGCTAACAATGACACATTGTTTTGAGCTGAGTGATAATTGTTCGTGGAGCACTGCAGAGAGTTGTCAACGAAATTTTTGTACACATAGTCGACTATAATGAATTGTGCTTCGTGAATGCCAAATGCCAAGTCAGTAGGTGTGTTGCACGGTTGCACTGAAAATTCTTGGAATCACTATATGATTACAAGCAATTAGCAGGTATAAGCACTTTGCCGTCGAAAAATAGAGCGGGAATTGGCCACTGATCCCGGGGCTTTTATTGACCCGAGATTTTGATAAATGTACACTGTCGAGATCTCACGGCTTTTATTGAGTTGTGATATTTGCATAATCTATCCTCTCGGGTCAAAATTCACTCAGCTGTCGACTTTACTCGCAAAGCCAGGATACGCCACCTTCCCTCGGAAGGTGGATCTCAGGACTTTTATTGACGCGGAGTGACTATTTTAAACGCTTCTCATCATATCACATATTTTATTTATTTTTTGATACATATCACATGATACGCTTCCTCACTTTTATCTTTAACAAATTCGATAACAACGACTAACAAAACCAACAATCTTTATTGGGGAGTTTGCGCTGTTTGACTAGGAAGATGGCATCAAAAAAATTTTTTTTTAAGTATCCAGCGTCTGGGGATCTTGGTTGAAAGTGAAATCAAGTTGAAATTGAAGTTTGAAATTTGAAATGTTTAAAATACTCCTCTGTTATGGACAAGTTATATATCAATCGAATCAGAATCTCGCGCTGAGAATGATGGTGCTATTTATTTGAAATTTTGAAAGTCGAAATTTGATATGCTGATTTAATTTTTCGAAATTTCGAAATTTTCACCTGTTGTCATTCAGAGCTTAAGTTGGGAAGAGTAACGGCTGTTATGTTCATTTCCAAGAAATGTCTTTGGTTCATCTTGTTTGAACTGCGTCACACAAGAGATCAATCTGGATAAACATACCCTCTGGGTTTCGCTTCTCTCTCGTTTAAACCAATCGATCAGTCAACGAGTATCCTGTGGGGGAGTCAATATCAGGGCATCCGATCTGTCTGCAAGAGAACGGACGGGGGTATCCGTTCTTTTTTCTCTAGACCGCATCAATTATCCTTCATTTACCAATCAAGTATCAGTACTACTACTATTGGTGGCCTTTCGCTAATGATGCCATCTTCCTAGTCAAACAGCGCAAACTCCCCAATAAAGATTGTTGGTTTTGTTAGTCGTTGTTATCGAATTTGTTAAAGATAAAAGTGAGGAAGCGTATCATGTGATATGTATCAAAAAATAAATAAAATATGTGATATGATGAGAAGCGTTTAAAATAGTCGCTCCGCGTCAATTAAAGTCCCGAGATCCACCTTCCGAGGGAAGGTGGCGTATCCTGGCTTTGCGAGTAAAGTCAACAGCTGAGTGAATTTTGACCCGAGAGGATAGATTATGCAAATATCACAACTCAATAAAAGCCGTGAGATCTCGACAGTGTACATTTATCAAAATCTCGGGTCAATAAAAGCCCCGGGATCAGTGGCCAATTCCCGCTCTATTTTTCGACGGCAAAGTGCTTATACCTGCTAATTGCTTGTAATCATATAGTGATTCCAAGAATTTTCAGTGCAACCGTGCAACACACCTACTGACTTGATTTTGTGAATCATATCATCTTTATCCATGGTACTGTATTCATCATCCAATAACAAATATGACTACACAATATCCTATTCTTTTCGACCTTTATGCATGAAAAAACTACTACATCTCTTTTATCTACGCCATCGAATGTAACAAGTCCGAGAAAAATAGAGCGGGAATTTTGGCCGCTGATCCCGGGGCTTTTATCGACCCGAGATTTTGATAAATGTACACTGTCGAGATCTCACGGCTTTTATTGAGTTGTGATCTTTGCATAATCTATCCCCTCGGGTCAAAATTCACTCAGCTGTTGACTTTGCTCGCAAAGCCAGGATACGCCACCTTCCCCCGGAAGGTGTATCGTTTTTCGAATGAGGATTGTGAAGGATGTCAAATAATATTCCGACCGGGTCCAGTCGATTTTAATCAGTTAGCTAACGATTTTTCTTTATTCTTCGGATCCGATGATCGAACTCGATCAATCGGGCCATGTGAGATCATGAGAGCAAAGCCAATCGTTCAAACCTGTGAACAGGTTTGTTTGTAGTATTTTCTAATATCGTATGAATTCACAGCAATGGTCGCCAGCAATAGCTTATCTATCTCTGACTATTATCAATATGGTAGTCGCGACCATCACCATTTTTCAAAGAATTTGGCAGATTGTAAGCATTCAATATTTCGAACTCGCTTGCATTTAAACTTTCATAAGAACCGCAAAGCGATTGTCCCTTCGAAGCCTCTGCCTCCAACACTGATAACTCCATCGACAGGAAATTGTGATACTAGCTGCTATGAAACAATTGATGGAGCCCCAGAAACCACAAATGAGAGCGATGTGGCATAAATGATAAGTTTTAAATTGAAGTAATTGATTTGTGGAGCAAAAACTACATCTGAAAATAAAATGAATCAGATGAGCTTCAGAAGTCCTGCTGATGTTTTTCGTTATGGCTTTAAATATGTGTACGTATTCACAAGATCAGAACCAGTTGTGATTTGTGAAAGCACTACTCGGTGTTTTCATAGTGCCAGTTGTGAATCATTGTTTGTCCGTGTATCAGCTGCTATAAAGAACGAGGATTCCCTTCTCACTCACACCGTCAGAAATGTAATTCGGCGTCCTCTATCTGTTAGCTGCATGTATCCATCTGAGCAATGCTGCAGTAAGTACACCTTTAATCGCGGTGATATCGTGATTTATTTGTCTAGAAATTGTGCAGAATGCATACACCGTGACCCATAATATGCCATATAATGGACAGCACGTTCAAGTCGCTCCTGATGGCACGGCGTTGGTACCCGATGACTCCCATATCATTACCAAACGTTTGACACCTGAAGAATGCCGGAAATGGTGACACCTCTCTCTCAATGTTTAATGCAATCAGGTTGTAGGTGCTTGCGCAAGCCAGAATTCTTCCGAACTGAGTGCATGCGTACTTGCCGGACGTAATTCCATGGTGGACCATGCATCATACGATTCATAATCGATACAGATAATAAAGTGCTGTGTTTGATAGTGTATATTCGCATTTTTCTCTCTCTCTCTCTCGATGATGATGATGATTGTTGTCAAAAGTTGCATTTGAACTGAATAATGAATACATAGCAAAGCCTACGGATGTCTAATGTTTGTCAATGATTCTTGTTTTCCGTCCCAAAGCCATCACCTCAAGGCAAACATCTTCAAATGATATTAGTGAGTGGTCATCAAACAAACATGAATTCCTTCGTGTAGAATTGATGGGAAAACTGTAGCAAATTGTCATTATTCTTTTCATCCTCCTCAAATCTTTCAAGACTGTTATTGGTATCAAGGCTACTCTTGTTACGGCAGGCATTGCCGATGGTAGGTCATTTCAGAGGATTGTTATCGGTTTTTTTCTCTGAATGGGGAAAATAGCTTGAAACACATATCGTCACTACACTACAATAATATTCATTCTTAGCCATCGAGCGATCGTATGATTTCGAGAGTGAATCATGTGTGAATGTTCCACCCGGTCAAGAAATGTCGAAGTTCGTAGCAAGATGAATGTGCGTCATAATTTAAGAGGCTTGAAAAAGCAATTCTTAATCCTACCAAGTTGACAATTTCAGAAGGAAAACTGTGAAGGGCTACGAGATAAATTGCATCTGTACACTATCCACTCGTTTAACATAAGATCAATTGGACCATGTGAGAAGATCGGGACGGAGAATGTTGTTCGAAACCAAGGATTTGTGAGTCCTCATTTCGTTTCTTCTCAAATCTAGCTTGTTTATAGGAGTGGTGCTCCTCGATTTTAATACATTTGATATTGACTATTATTAATGTGGTAGCCTGTACTATCTCGATTGCGCTGGTAATACGAGAGAGGCTCAGCAAAAGGATCATCACGTCGCTTCCACTCCCAGCTATTCCAAAGAGCAACGATAGCAATACGTACTTTGAACGCGTTGAAGAAGTAGACACCAAGAAAATTTGAATATTACATTGTTGGGGTTTTTTAAATTATGAAATAGCATAATGTTTACAATTTTAATTAAAACATGACCTTCAGAAAAAAGACAATTCAAATTTATCGTATTATCTCCGATGATAATGACATACTTATAATTCCGACCTGCAATCCACATCCAATAATAAATAACCGGCTTCTGAATACAAATTCATTGACTCACCTATGTTTGTCGACGACACTCAGCTTGCCTACGTGTTTTGACCTGACCGGTGATTTGTTTTGCAAGCACTCTAAAAAATAAAATATTTTGAAAAAAACAAGCGCGTTCATTTCCTGGCAGGATTGCGCGTTTGATCCAAAAAGTCTATTCAACATTAATATCCAATTTCGAGAAGAGATCCAGACACACTCACTGAGAACTCGATTGTCTTTGATTATCAGTTATCAATCCCAGCGAACGCTTAGAAATCTTAGAATTGGTATTAAAAAAAAAGATTAGAAATCGAGTGTTGAATCACGGAACAATATTCAGAGCGCTATTTCACACACCATTGACCTGATTTTCTCCAAACTGACAACGATTGAGAGGTGTTATCAGTGTGTTTGCTCGTTTCTCAGATGTTTGTTTGAACAGAGATGCAGTTGTGTTTTCTCAGAATTTTTGCCTCTAGTCGAATGAATAATACAGGTATTTTGATGCTGGCCCTACTCATCTGCATAGCTTATTCAGAGGTTTGTGATACCGAAGTTTTATTTAAACTACATATATTTAGTACACTGCTATTGCTCAAAAAATGAGATTGTCTTTTTTCGATATTTTTTGAGGTATTGTTCCGTAAGCAATATCTTATATAAATATTATCTTGAGAGCACGGAACAAATCTCAAGCATCGATGGATTGAGGATTGTACTCCCGAAAGGCAAAGTGTTTCTCGGATGCCGAAAGAGGTTAGCACTATTTTTTAGGTGTACCAATTGAGCTTTTATTAAAATATTTACACTTCCAGGTGCAAAAAGCAGAACAAAAGCTTGGCAGATCGGGCATTCTGCAAAGAGAAGTGTTATGACGTATAACAAAGATTTTTTTCAAAGATTTCCCGAATTATTTGTGACGAAATTGTTGTGATTATCAATGATAAGACGGTTCATTCTCATTTCAGTTCAGTTGTGGTTCCGTTTTATTCCTATTTGATTTTTTATTCAGTGACCACTGGAACAGCAATGAGTCAACTCGTTGCTCTCTTCAATTTCCCTTATCTCTCCTCCATCCCATATCGTCTAGCTGACCCAGTGCTAAACTCTATTCCTCTCTCCTTTCCCCCATTCCTCTTTCTTGATGGGAATTCGCCGAAATCGGCTCGCGCAATCTCATGTGCTCTCACTACTAAACAGTTCATCCTTCTCCTCCCAAGCGTTCATTCAATTCCCCTCCTATTAACATTCAAAGTATCACGATCATGGCCAGAGGTTGCTGCTTCTCAGATTTACTGGTAAGTAGCCTCCTGTGGTCAATAAGTAAAAGTGCACATTCAAGATCGTCTCGCGCATTCTCGCTTCAATCGTCGCATGTGGTTCACTGATCGAGCTCATTATATTCATTCTCAAAGGCGAGAATGTCTTTATCGTTTCGATCAGAGTAAGTTTTCCCATACTTTTTGCGAACATACGAGATCGGACTTCAAATGGAAATCAGTACGAATTAAGGCAATTTTCTGCACACTCCATCTCTTCTCCGCCTTCTGCGCATTCTTCGGAATCCGCACAGAGCGATCTAGAATGATAATTCCCGTGATTGTTATCACTGTGAGTCATCCTGTCGGTTTTCGCGCAAAACAACTCTCATAACCGATAGTGTTAGCAAATTCACAGAATGTACTTGTTTTGTAGTGTTTTTAAAGGTTTTTTGATGTGATCAAACATGAAAGGTAAGAGGAGAGTTGTACAGTAGCAGAAAAAAGATACTGAGAAAGCTAGTATCCGAAATGACATCACTATTGAAGGTAATAGTGACATTTGCAGGCGCTCACTCTCATCAAGAACACGACTGTCGTCACTCTGACATCTCTAGCGATCTACAGCGTGAATACACCATTCGCGCAATATTTGAAGTTGTTTATATTTTTTTGCAAATATCAGCCTTCTTCGGGTAATAATAATAAAATATAGTGGAAATGAATGCAATCACTGGGAATAGAGTCGGAGAGGGGAAAACGTTTGACGAATGGGTAAACCAAAAATCAAACATGCATCAATCAAATGCTTTTAGATGGCTCCGGCATAACAACCAGTGGTACCACGACTTTGCAGCCACTTACGAGAGCGAGGAAGAATGTGAGTTACTTGTAGTTTGTTAGTCAACCATCCCCATTGCGCAAATGAAACTCAAACATACAAAGACACCTTTCAGATATCAAATGGTACTCCATCGGCGCTACTGTGTCTGTCGGGATCATTCTTCTTATTTGCATCCGAGCAATCTACGTGCACTTCTGCGCGTACAGAATTCTGCAGAATCGGAGGTGAGAAATGCGACGGATCGGGCTCGAAATCAACTCCGATTCTTTTTCAGTTCGAACCGTCAGATTCTCATTGATGAAATGATGAAGTCCAGTCAGATCAGCATAATTTCGAAGGCATGAGGTCAAGGAAGTTTTCGTAGCCCATTTCGCACTTTTTCATTGTATATGTCCGGGTTTCACACGCGTCCTCTCCATCGGTCTCATTCTCGCTCCCATAAAATATCTTCCTCACGATCAGATGCGTTCGACTATTTGTAGGAACTAGTCGAACAGAGAAACGATTCGATTCTCTTTAGGCTTGTTCTCTCTATCTTCCTGTCTCACGTTCATTGAATCAATGAATTGATGCATACTTATGCAAATTCGAGCACATACAGTAGTGAAAAAATCAGCACGGTTGAAAAGTGAACATCAAGAAAAATTAGTCCATGAATCCTTCCTTATCCCCGTGAATATAATCTGCTCACAAACGTATATTTATGATTAATATCTTTCAGAAAATATCGACAAATGTATGCAATACACATTAAATTGGTTGAGATTTTAAAGGGAATGCGTACATTACTGATATAAGCGAAGAAGCAATAGCTCCAGGTTGAGAAGAGTCGGGTAGCAGCCACGTATCACACGTTCACGAATCCCGAATTGGACCCTGAAAATCATCATCTGTGCTTCTTTCCGTGATTTCCTCCACTTCGTCGGCCGAACTCTCCAAATAGCATATTTTTCCAAATTTTTCTCATCGTCTTACATCCCGCCGATCCTCCATTACTCCAGCCGTTGTTGAATCCATTGTTCCATCCATTACTGCCTCCCCTGCCTCCTCCATTATTGTTATTGTTCACTATGTCCACATCCCTTTCGAAAGTTCCTGAAATGATGCACCAAGAAATTAATTCGTGAACAGAGAAAACCAATAGAGAATAACACACTTGATCCTCCCCATGGATTGTTGACAGTGGTGATGTCTCGCTCGACATACTCTGGAAAATTATGATTATTTAAAATATTTCCCCACTGACAATCATATAAATGCATCAGGAAAAAGTGAGTTAAACCCACCGGATCATCTGTTGAAGCCTCAGTTCATGAAGTCCACATCCCTCTCGTACGTCTCTGAATTTGTTTGATTGACATCACGTCGCCAAATCCAAAACAATGGACCAATTAGCTGAGAATGATCGAAAAGCAGTTATCCAACTTACGTGACCCTCCGAATGGATCATTGACAGTGGTGATATCACGCTCCACAAACTCTGAAATTCAATTGTTTCTTTCTGTCAAGTAACTTGTTGTGAATCAACTTTCTCACCAGATCCTCGATTCCAACCATTGTTGTTAACGAAGTTCACATCCCTCTCAAATGTCTCTACAATAATATTGATTTTATCAACGCTGAGCCCGTATCCTCAAAACTAAGTGAGTGGTTACTTAAGATTGAATGAACAAAATAGGAGTAAAAACACACGCGATCATCCCCATGCATTATTCACAGAGACGAAGTTCCGATCGTTATGCTCTGAAGAGATTTATTCACTTGGTATATTCCGAGAAACACATCATGGATAGCGAATGGTTTCTGAGTTAATTCTGAACATTGCCTAGTAGGCTCGAAATATCTACCAGGTCAGCGGAAACCCATGTTCGATCCCCTGCCAAGAAATATCCATGAAATAGCCAATGCAACCTACCAGATCCTCTGTTATTATGGCGCCCGAACCAGCGAGAGTCAACTACAACAGAGAATGCGACAAAGAATAGGAGAAGAGTTGATAGAAGAGAGAAGCCCATCGGAGATCTGCTCAGGGAACGAATGATAGACAGATACCCGATAATGCATGTGAAGAACGGAAGGAACCAGCCATCTTCTCAAGTGTACACTCCACAGGGAATATAGTATACCGAACACTCAAATTGATCACGTTGCTCAAACCAGAGATTCAAAATATTACAAGAGAGAAACTGCTCTTGAATCATAATATCTGATGGTCCAAGTCCTTAGTGATGCAATGACCATTTTATGAATCTTGTTTTGCTAACATTATTTTGCATAGTAGAAAAAGGCAAGGAGTAACAATTCCTAGTGGGTAAGTCGAATAGAACGAACAGATAAGGATCATATCCTCGATTGGGTGGTATGCACTCACAGTGATGATAACGGAGAATGGCCAGTGGCAAGATGTCAAGATCAGGACGCGAGGTGCAGACCATCGGAACAATAATATAGGTGGGAGAGGGAGCAGTAGTGGACTGTGAGACCCGAGATCGAAGGTTCAAAGATCGTGAGAATTAATTGGATGAATCCAAATATTGATGAATCATATTACTTTATTAGAAATGCGACCATGCATAGTATTTTGGCGGTACAACGTTATGTGATAATATAGGAGTTGTTCACGTGATGCAATACAAACGGGTTATTACTGGATTGCAACTGTCGAATTATGCGGTCGTGGTCGAATTAGTGGTCTTCGGTTTCTTCTGGCCGTCCAGTCTGTCGACGCGTTTTTCCTTACGGTCAATGCGTCTGTCCTTACGATCGGTGCGCCTGTCCAGTCCTGCAATGGAAACACGTCAAATTATATTTTCATCCGAATCGAGAAGCAAATCTCCTCAATTAACGCGCTCCTTTTCTCTAAACAATCTGATAGCACTTGTATTGAGGCATCGACTAGGCATCGACTCTGTGCACGTACTATTGTCTCTGCTCCTCTTGACTCTGCCTCCCGACCCTTCGTTGATGTCATCCGCAGTCACTCCTTCAGTCTCGATTCCTGCAAATGCTTACATGTTTGCGCTAACCGGAGTACTAATTGAGTGCGCAACAGACGTGCCGTAATGTGTGGAAGTGTCAAGGACTCCTCACTTCCCACACTATCTCGCCTATACAGCGACCCCGATTGGTACGATGACCTAATCGATACGAATCTCAGAACCCAAGAATGCAACAGCAATACCTGATCCTTCCCAGGGATGATTGATGCCAACGATGCCCTGCTCCATAACATCTGAAAACATTAATTGGTTATCAGTCTTCAGTTTCTGGTAAATGACGATCGCACTAAAGATATATGATTGATTTCAGTCTCACAGGAACGTAATTAATCCCAATCCTCGGAGGCGAGAGGATGGAGAGGGATTGCGGGCTGGAATAGCCAACTCGAAGTGTCACTCACTGGATCCTCCATTATTGTAGCGTCCTGCGACGGAGGAGAGAGCCACGAGTAGGACGAGTAGAGTCGAGATAATGGAGAAGAAGCGCATCGGAAATAAGATGGAATAAGCAATGGAAAGCAACTCTCAACTGAATTCACGACAACTAACTTCATTGGCTTATTCTACCATTCATGCCTGCGCTTTTACGTGGGCTGTTGAGTAGTCAAGTGAGATTTAACTAGAGTGTTGGACCACTAGTTATCCAAAATCCTAAATAGCATAATATCTAGATGTATCTACGAAGGACACTACGGGAAGAGGGCAAGGAGTTTATAATGGAGAGAGAGAGGATAATTATGGCACATGCGGGCGTGGATTGAGCGAACAGACGCTGTGGGTCAAGGTCATGTGATCAATAAGGAAGGATAAAGGTGGGTGAGCAAGATACATACAGAGAGTGAATGGGGTGTGCACTTCAGCAATCGATCTAGCGTTTTCTAGACAGTTCTGTGTGCGGAATAATGAGCAGGGATGGGCACACTCAGTGTCGTCTCTGATTTGTCAATGTTCTGTCATATCACTTCATTCACACGCAAATAACATGTCACGCGAAGTCAAATTAAATTTTTCATCACTACATCCTGCTATGCGTTGCGCACGACGGCAATGATTCTTCGTTGAAAATTATGTCAATGATCGGATCAAATAGCCTCTTCTTGGCATTCGTCGCAATTGTGAACAAGGCGTGATTATACTCTGGGATTTCGTATGATCCCTGGAAGATATATGTAAACGTGCACATAATTCTTCCACATTTTTACCTTGATCACGCCTTTCTGAAGACTCGCCACGAGTCCTTTCTCGATATCCTGAGGAGTCGCTATCCAATCATTCCTACTCCAATACAGATAGATGTCGGTGTGAATCCTACTGTAGTTGTAAGCGCGAGGCGACATCTGGGGTTGCTAGCTTCAATTTGCTTGATTTTTCTGAAGCCGAACCTGGCCGTATTTTTGAAGATTTTTGAGCGGATTTCCATAGTCGAAGTGCACAACCAGCTCGGATTCAAGCAGCTGTAAATAAAAAGGTAAGTTATGTTTAAATAACTAGAATTAGCAAGTGAAATAAAAAAAATCGGGGTTAAATACAATTATGTATCAATCGCTCACCTGCGCATAGTGTAACACAGTCCATGTCGAGGACCCAGATGGTAAGTGGGACAGATACACGGCAGCTCGAGACTGTGTGGAAAAAAAAACTATGTGAATGCCGCGAAATAACGTGATAAACTTGGAAAAAATACAACAAGTTAGCAATTTACCGCGTTGAAAAATGGACCGTTCGGACCGGAGAATGCAGAAATGTAGACTTTGCAGGCCTTCAAAAGATATAGTTGCAAAGGTATATAAATCAACACATCTCACCTGATCGGTCCAGTCGTTGCACAGCCAGTGGGCGACAGTCCGGTAAAACTGGGGATCATTGATTGCCGATTCGTGGGACCCGGCCAGATTGATGTACAGCTGAAATTATCGATTGCAGTCTTGTGTGCAAGACATTTTCTCGTCCATTGTTTAGTTTGCCCTGATATAAATGTTATCTGTGAGAACAGAACTGACACTAATCAGAGGCCGAAGAAAGGTCTTGGCAAAGTAGGCAAGTCGCATCGGCCCTCTCACGTGGTTCGAAGCTCCAAAAGGAGCCAAAGCAAAGAGCTTCTTCACCTGCGAATTATCTCGTTTTCCAGGGTAGACGGAAAGGAGAAAATGGTCATAGATCAGGCATTGCAAACGTATTACCTTTGCATTGTACAGTGGGTTGTCAGCAAGAGCAGTGAAGGCAAGAAGGGCACCCTGAAATTTCCGATTGGCATGTCATCATTAACTTTCTGTCACCTGAGAGTGTCCCACAAAGTACAAATGTTTGTTTCCGCTCAACGCGAGAGTCTTATCAATGATTGCAGGAGTATCGAAGTTGGCCATTTCGTCCAGTCTGAAAATTGAATGGAATAATTTTCGAACATTTTTCGTGTAGATCAACTCACTAATAACATTCACAAACTACTCTTCATATTCATGTTATTACACGTACAATGTAGATTATGCTCATATGAAAATATCACGGTTTACATTACACCCAACTTTCGTTTCAAAGCCAACATGCTTCTTTAGCCTCGAAAAGCGAAAAATAGTACAAATTTCGAAACGCACGTGAATTGCCAGAAGGCGTTATCGTCCGTGCTCAGCGTGACGTGTCTCCTTCCATAGGTGGTGCCTCTATGATTGGCGAGGAAGACGTCGAACCCAGCGTCGGCGAAGATAAACGCTTAGAAGACCCATTATCAGTTTAGAGAGAGAGAGACCCCAATACAGGAAAAAGCGAAGTCATTCTTGAACGACTGTTTGTACTAGTTCCGAAAGAAAGACAGACCGGCTGATTGACTGGGCAGATTCATGGCCCACTGGACACCGCACGATCCCTGACCATGATCGAAGAGAATCGCCGGTCGGGCGCAGGGTTCGGCAGCCTCCGATTCTGTGAGCATTCGATTATTCAGTAGACATGGTAATTTGAGTCATGGCGAAACGCAATAGGCCAGGAGAATTTCCAACCCTACTTTTCAGGGGTACACAATATATCGTGATCGTTTTGTATGGAGTTCGCGTTGGGAACGCACCATTACGTCCTCTGGGTATTCGGAAAAGCTCGAGAATGTAGCCATCGCTAGTGGTAATCTCGTGCACCTCAACTGGGTAGTCCCAGCGTTCGATGATGCCTTTCTGAATTTGAAAATCAGTCGGGATCAGAGATCCGATTACTCACCAGGTCAAGGCGCTCTTCGGGGTCATCGGCGTATGTCAAGCATAGGAGCGAAAAGAAGACTAACACCAGCATTTTCCTCAGCAACCCCGATGAACTGTTCGTGGCGGTCACTGCCTTATTTATTGTCTTGCCTTGCGACCGGAATGCACCCAATGGCCTGTTCCTGATCAAAGATTTGATTGTGGGCACAACATTGATACAGTTTCCATGTCCCTATTATGATCGATGATAAACATTTAGATATGATCGAGAGTCGAGGCAGTTAACTGCCGAATAGACATATCAGTAACTTCCTTCGACGATTATATTGCTGCTGTGGGCAATAATCGGGTTTACTCGTGAATTATTAGTCGGATTTTGTTGTTGTTAAAACACAGTGAAGGGCTGCCTAAATTCACACAGGGTCAGTGTTTATCTTAGAAACATCCCAAGCAGTGTCATTGAAAGTTTGGAAACATTGGGTTAGTAGAAAACGCTCTCGTTTTATCGTCAAGTGATACCAACACAATGTACACTGTTGATATGGTTCATGAACGCCTGTGAGAGTCCCTTCTAACAGCCATCCCACAAAATATTAGTAACATTAAACATTTTATCGTCGCTCCCATGAATCGACAAGCATTCGAAAATGATTGTCCGTAGCAATCTGAGAGTCGTCGTTGACAGTTAACGAGTAAATTTGATTCGTTGACCTCAACATGTTACTGACAATTGTTCAGATTGTGACTCACACACCGGTTCGTAAAGCAGGCGATCTTAGACCGCAGCCTGACGTGGTGTAGCAAGAAGAAACCAGAAGTAAGTCCGCAATTGAATTCGGATAGCTGAAATGTGCATTTTAGACGGACAAAGCGTCAATTCATCGTACCACAATGTACACAACTTCGCTGACACTCCACGGCAGAGCATGAATGATATATCCCCAATTAACGATGATTATGCCGAGCTGTTGTTCATTTCATGAGTGTTGTTTGCATAACGAATTACCTTGAGTACAGTGCTCAAAAAATATACAGGAACCATGGCTCGCGTTATCGAGTAGGCTTCGCGAACCTGCGTGCATACTAGTGATGACAAATCGGAACCCGACTCTCCTCATTTCGCGTGTTCTCTTGTTTCTCTGACTAGCGAGTGATCACGCGAAATGAAGAGGATCGATACCGATTTGCCATGACTGATGCATACATAAAGATTGACTTCGTTTTGTATCCATTTTGGCCATGTCCTTTCAGCAGACTACTATCGCCCTATCCTATCTCCATTATCAGTCATCTCCTTACATTTCACACGTCACAGTTCCGAATTATTTTCGTGAATGTCTTGTAAAGTTCACCTGATATCGTTCGTTCAGCTCCTTCTCACTAGTGTGATCTTTCCGTCTGGCGATAAACAACACGATAAAGTTAGTCTGACAAAGCTTCGTAATTAGACATCACGAATGATGATTCGAACCGCGAACGCTGCTGTGTCCAACGAATTACTTAGAAGGGCTCCAACTGTTGCCTCAATCGTTTGAGCTCCTTGATACGGTTTCTCCGTAATTATTATTAGAATTACTATGCTCACCTGTCAAAATGAGGTTGGATATTAGACAGCTCAATGCGACCTGAATCCAGGACGGATAAGTTCACGAATTGATGATATGCTCACCGAACAAATAGCATAGGCAAATATTGCGAAATAAGATGCCGTGCTCTTGTAATACTCAGATGGGTTTCGAATTGAGATGGCTGAATTTACGATTTTGGTGGGATGGAGAGGACGGAAAATATTTCTTAGAGATAACCCATCTCGTAAATTTCTAACAAACCGATGTTCTCCGGCTCAATTGTTCAAAATTTTTCGAGATTTCCCTTCCTGTGAGAACAAATTAATCTTGTTCCAAAAACTTATGAAATGTCTGGCAAATACCTCTTTCCAGACCGATGCCCAACTCGATGCACGTGCACGTAAACCAACTGCAGCCGTACCAGCGAAGGATATACGTTCGCATTACCATAGCTAGGTGGATGTTTCGAATTGAGAAATTGAAGGACAAATTGTACTTGTTGGGTTATAATCGTTGGTAAAGTACTCTTCTTCGAAAAATATGTACTGAACGGACAACCAACATGCTGTAATGTATACCAGAAGTTGGGCGACTGCCCACATACACAACATAATCCTGTAATTGTTTTTTCTTGCTCATTCAGAAAATATTGATACAAAATCTGTCTTTTTTCACCTGCAGTTTGCATGAATCGAAGATCTCAAAACAGCCAAGAGAAGCAGAAGAGAAGGAACTGCACAGATGCCAGCGCTAACAGTCTAACACTGTCGAATATACTAACAAATTTAATTTTAAAATAACAACACCTTTATATAAAACAAAATAGGATATCGCTCGCACATGCGGCGGAACTCGATGAGATATTCCATCAATATTGAATTTACTGACAGTGATGGATTATCATCAAAAACATGAAGCGTGTAGTTTGTGATGATATTTCACGTATGACATTATTATGCTTGATAGCTCGCATACGATAATCAGCGCATGACAAGAAATATTGAGAAAACAATATTTTGAGATGAAGGCTAATGAAAACAAGACACCATATATCACGGAGTTCCCGGAATTTTATTGGATAGCTGACTACAGAAAACAATCGCCTGACTCCGATTTGTATGAACACAGTCTCGGTGATTAAAGATATGGCGAGGTGTACGCCAGTCCTCTTCGTTTGACCATATTACACATGGAAGACGTTTGAGCGTTTACGTATATGATCACACTCGAGTTTTTTTGTAGATCTCTATCAAATTGAGTGGCTATAAAATGGACTCGGTAAATCAAAACTGAGCTAGAACAGGTCTTTCGAGGTGACATGTCTCCGATATTCTCAATGTGCAAATTTGGCCTTGTACTCAAAGTACTCTGATGTACTTTAGCCATTGTGACTGTTTTCATTCACATCGGACAATTGTTTTTCTGTAGTCAGCGTTCCTATAAAATTAAGAGAAATTCGTTATATCACGTGATGAAGATGCGCACTATTTCCATTGATGTATTCTTATTCTCAAGAGCAAACAATTTGATATTACAAGTAACTTTATATTGAAATTGAAAATTATATTTATTGTTCCATTGTCAAACACTTTCAGACTAAGACTAATAACTTTCGCCAGCACACATAGGCATCGGGCCATCTTTCACAATTATATCAATTATTGGTTGGTACACTCGTTCCTTGGTCGTCGTAGCGACTGCATAGTGGAGATGGTTGTACTCCGGGAATTCGAAAGATCCCTGAAATTGCGAAGGCTTGATCATCCATTATTACGAATACTACAGTACCTTGATGACCCCTTTGCCTAGACTTGGTATGAGTGGGTGCACTATGTCGTTTGGTGTCGCCAGCCAATCGTTTCTGCTCCAGAACAAGTAGATCTCCGTGTCTATCTGACTGTAGTTGTAGGGATGAGGAGTGACCTTAGACTTCACAATGATCGTTAGGACAATACCAAATACTTACTCGTCCATGCTTCTGAAAATTCTTCAGCGGATTTCCATAGTCAAAGTGCATCGCCTTCTTTGCTTGAGCATTCTGCAATGGTGCATTTTTGTTGGAAGAGCCAACTGCTCTACTGGTTAGAGTTCTGAAATAGAGAAGAAATTTTTTGTTAAAGATCAAAGTTGATTGATTTCAAATTTGTCCGATATTTGACCTGAGCGTAGTGCAGGAATGTCCAAGTGGAAGAACCGGATGGAACGTGCGAAAAATAGACGGGCGTCCTCGACTGAACGATAAACGATAAGAGGTTCAATTCAAAAGATCACAACAATAAAACTAGCCGCTAATATTCGACAAAGATAACGCCCAAACATAAAAAAATTAAGAGATGATTAACTGTCTCCTTTTCAACACTCATCACTTACCACGTTCAGATGAGGACCAACGGGCCCGGAATTCAACTCAATGGGGAATTTGCAGATCTTTAATGAGCAATTATTTGAACATGTTAATGTTCCAAGTGACTGTGAATCAGTAAAAAAAATAGTCTAACATTACGAACAAATGAGAGCAGTGAATTCTTGCATATTCGCTCGCCCACCAGCCGGATCAACCAAGGAATACTGAACGCGACCTCGTGCGATCCCAGCATGCTGGTGTACAACTTAAAGTGTTTTCTCGTCAGTTGGAGATTCATACGATGTTGAAAAATTACGGCAGTGATAGGTCGCATAAGGTTGTGCACGAGATACACGCTTTGCAATGGTCCTGGAAAGACAGTTGTATTAGAATTGTAAATCATTTGGTAAGACGCACCTTTAGCGTAGTGAGCCGCACCCACTGGGGCCAGGGCGAATAGCTTCCGGATCTGAACTTATTATGTTCTTTTAGTTATGAACATCAGCAGTTACCTTCTTATTGTATCTCGGATTGTCGGCGAGAGTAGTGAAACCAACCAAATTTCCCTAAAAGCGTAGCTGTTGTCTGTATTTATTTGATGGAGCCGATATCTGGGAGTGTCCCACATAGTACAGTTGACGATTGCCACTCAACTCGAGCACATTATCGATAACAGCAGGCACGTCGATATTGGACATCTGGTCCAGCCTGCAGAACCGAAAAATCCGGATGAAAATCACGTTTTCAAGAAGAGATTTATTATAAACTCACGTAAACTGCCAGAACTCGTTCTCGTTTGCCTTCAACTTGATATGTTTCCGTCCATAAGTGGTCCCTCTCTGATTCATAATGAACACATCGAAGCCCGCATCAGCAAATACGAAACCTGTGATAGGATAAATAACTGCGAGAGGAAATTGAGGTGGTTTTAACGTCAGAGGAGTGGACAAAAGGTACTGGAGACAGAAGGATTCGAACCAACGACCTTCCGCCAGCAGGACAGATGCTCTAACGACTGAGCTATGTCCCCGATGATCGACTAGCCTCTATCTCGCGCTATGCATCCATGGCCCCCAGGCACTACAACCGGCGGATTGGTGAGGCAGATTCAGCACCCACTGCACACCGCAAGATCCGAGACCGTGATTGAGGATAATCGCAGGTCGCGGGCAATGTTCGGACGACTTTGATTCTATAATGTTCATAAATTTACAAAAACCACATATTTGTCGTTTGAAGTCCACTCGTTGGAAGCATGTGCTTTGGAAGCAATGTTTTGACTAACGCACATCACTGACGTTAGGTTTGTACTCTCTTGATATAATGCGGCCTCAGAATAAGAACACTAGCTATAATAATCGTGGGTCCGTACTTGGGTGACAGGATCATTTTAGTAAGATACTTGAATGTTGAAATTTGAAAGAATTTTTTAAATGCATTACATATGATATCTACAGTTGGAGGAAAATACACCGCGTACATAACTACTGGTTGCTCCAGAACCAGCCATATTGTTCAAATTTCAAAATCTTCACACTGCAGACAAATTTCCATGTTCGGAGTGTGAAAAATCGAAAATGGAGACTAAACACTGCAACGATACATTTTCTTTGAATCGTACGGAGGATGTGTGAGCCGATGATTACTGGTTGTGCATGATGTCTGCAGTTTTTGAAAGCTTGAATCGACTTACTTATACTTACTTGTCATGGCGGTGGTGGCGAGTAACCTCACACTACTCAATGGCGACAATTATCTCATGATGTGAGGCAATGCCGTACCTTTTTGCACTGCAAGTTTCATTCCAGCTATGTGCGGTCGATGGAAGTGATCAATTTTATTGGATGTTTGTTCACACTTCGGATCATATTTGTGAGTAAACACGGTGAACAACACCGAAATACTCGTAAAATCTGTCCGAAAATGCTGCGATATTTACTTTTGCTCTTCAAACCAGTTGGGGACTGGAGACATCTTCAGCTTTTTGCCTTCGAATAACATTTCAGATGCACAGCCCAAGTCTATGGGTGCTTACAAGTACTGCCTGTTTCAAATCGTACTCATGTCCCTCCTCTCACAGCAAGTCTCTATATCCGGGCCTGTGTTTCTTGCGCCCATCACTGGTAATCCGGTTTGCTATAAAAACCCATGATCTTCAATCTCAGGCGGCTACTTGACACTCGCCATCGACGTCATCAATACTCCATACGCCGTCAATTGTATACTGGTGACTTTATTAGTCTGATTTTTAATTCAAATGCAGTGCTTAGTGTTTATGGGTGATCCTCCAAGCATTCGATGTTGCAACGATTCTTGATGGTTTTCACTACCGATGCCGTGTACTGCTCAATACCTTCTATCCTCAGTTCACGTACAAGTACCCTTGGGTAATGAAAATAAATAAATAATACTATTTTTATTATAACATAAAACATTAATAATAATAATAAGTCAGTAATAATAAAGAGATTGAATACACCATACTCGACTCAGATTGTGTACTCAACTGTGTGTAAGATCTGCATAGCAATTGTCGCTTGCTTCTTGATCCTGCCTATCGGAGAACTAATTAAGAGGGATGAAATGAGGAAATACCTTGTGCAGGTTTGTCATTCTCAGCTCGCGTTGCCACAATGTTATATCTTTTTCGGACCACTACGAATTAAATCTTTAATTTTTTTTCAGAAATACCCAAACGTGGTAACCGTTTTTGATGCCCACCAGTCATTTGTTATCTACGAGCATCCGCAATTTTCCGGTGAGAAAACACCATTATTTGGTTGTTACAAATGCGCCTTTCAGTATTTTTCAAAGTCGCAATCATATTGGCAGTGGGCTTATTTCTCATGTGCGGTGACGGCTTTCTCATCGTCTGCGGCATTCTTCTGTTGGTTTTTTTTGACAGAGCAGATTCCAGGATGCTGCGAGTCCATCGTGACAAGATGAGCACGGCTACCCTGAAAATGCACTCTCGATTCGTGTTCCAGCTCGGAATACAGGTTTGTCGACGAGAATTTCAGGTGAAATATTACGATTTTCAGGCATCAATTCCTTGTGTCGTTGATATCGGCCCGCTGTTTGCTTTGTTGCTACCAACGTTTTTCGGGTTTCACTTCCAAAGTAATTGTGAGCAATCATTATTTGTTTTCGAAAAAAATGACTGTGAAAATGAGCTATCTCATTCTATTCGTAGGTGACTTCAACAGTGACATCATTTCGCCCACCATCCCATCCACTGAGCAGTCTATGCATTCATTCGTGTCCACGCCTGATCTCACTCATCTTATTCAAAGTCCCACTAGGAACAGTAGATGTATCGACTGATTGTTAGTGAGTGATCCATCCATTGTCTCACATTCCTCAGTCATTCCGTCTTTCCCTTCCTCTGACCACTTTGGTATCTCTTTCTCTATTGATTCGACTATACTTCCTTCACACTCTCTCGCGCCAATTATGATGTTTTTTCCTCATTTCTTCTCAACTTCGATTGGTTCTCTGTCTTTTCACAATCACCCGAGCCTGATGCCATGTATTCCAACTTTGTACTATTGTTCACCATGGCATTGACCATTTCGTTCCTTTTCACCTCCCTAAACCAAGTATGGCTGCCTATCCTCCTCACATCCAAAGACTCATTTGCCATAGGAGCACTCTCTTTTCTAAGATTCACTTGCCCTCTATTCGCCCACAGTACGAGAGGTGTAGTAGGGATCTGTTATTCCAAATTAAAAAAATGGAATCAATTTTGTGAACATAAAAAACTGAAAAACTCTAAAGATCTCTACCGTCACATCCGTACCCTGACTAAACCCAAGTCAATTATCCCCAAACAACTTATTGACTCATCTGGTATTACCGTATCCGGTGAATTGAACATTGCCAATCTCCTAGCCTCTCGATTTGCTTCTCATTTCACTATTGATGACGGTCTTGTCCCCACTATTCCCTCGCATCCGTTCCCTCCATTCCTAAGTAATGTACCTTACCAGAATTTGATTCTCTACAAAATGAAACTTTGGGCGAGGCTCTACCTTTTTTCGTTTTCGAGAAAAAGTCGTTTTTTGACACAGGAAGTTGGGCAAAGAAACCCGTTAACAGTAGAAAGAGCAGACTCTCCTGATCATTTTGGTATATCGGATATACTCGAACCTGCCTGCGTCGACATGCCAGTCAGACACCATGCCCTTTAGGCCAGGGCGGCCTACCGCAGGGAACGCTTGACGGAGACTAGTGGTTGGGGCGCGCGCCTTTCTCTTCCTCTTGCAAAACATCACCTGCAGGCGGGAGTCGAACCTGCCTTGTCGAACCTGCCTGCGTCGGCATGCCAGTCAGACACCATGCCCATTTGGTATATTTTCATGATCTCGCATACAAAAATTCGGTTTCTACGTGCGAAAATACGTAAGAAACTCTTATTGTCAAGGGAATCTGAGAAAATGACTTTCTTGACCCCAGATTCCATCTCAACGACGACGTCAGGGTCGAAAAAGTCATATTTTCAAACAATACATGAGTATAGGAGTTTCTGACGTATTTTCGCACGTAGAAACCGAATTTGTAAATACGAGATCATGAAATAACGAAATAAAAAAGTTATAATTGAAAAACCTCAAAAAACGCGAGTTGGCCGCACTAAAAGCGATGTAAAACCACTATGGCAGGGGTAGAATCCTTCATCCCATATACCAAAATGATCATGAGAGTCCGCTCTTTCTACTGTTAACGGGTTTCTTTGCCCAACTTCCTGTGTCAAAAAACGACTTTTTCTCGAAAACTAAAAAAGATAGAGCCTCGCCCAAACTTTCATTTTGTAGAGAATCAAATTCTGGTTAGATACGGCGAGATTTCAGCCATTTCTGCCCTTTACGGACCAGTTTTAATCGCAGAAACAGATTTTGACGAAATTGACGTCATGCGGTACCGGGATTCAGAAGGCTCAGATCGAAAATCGGGCTCCACCAATCGATTCAGAATAAAAAGTTACCCCTAGGGATATTTTTTTTTTTCGGCACTTGTTGCCCCTAACGCAAACGGCCTCATATAATGAGCGTAAAATTGGATGAGCAATATCATATTATTGAAAGCCATGTTCGCATCTATCTGGCGTCACAGCGAAAGACAGACAGATCAGGTTCGTGATAGTGTTCACATGTTGGGTTACAGCACTTTCACTTTTACATTTCCCATGACCGTATGCTACCGAATCGAAATAGAATGTCAGAAGCGAGTTTGAAAACATAACAAGCAATCAGCCATCCAATTACTGTATATTCATTCGTTCCCTCAGAGATCCCGATGTGTCAATTTGAGCATCTATGGTTTTTTTTGGAATACTTTTTTTCTGAAAAGCTACATATTTCCGGAATTGATATTGAACAAAAGGGAGACAAATTTAATTGTATATTAATTTCAACAGTTCATGAAATGGACGTGCATAGCGTTCCACATAGGTTCGAGGCAAGCACTTTAAAAGACACAAACAGGATCAATCGCCATTATTCCCGTCTGGATGTGAAAGATCAATCATGAAAGTCGGATGCCACCTTGCGATTGCGGTGGTGTTTCTATCAATCTCTTTCTGCGCCAACTGAAAAACTCTATCTCGATTTCTCTCGTGCTTTCGACACTGTTTCCTTCTCTAAACTCCTCTCTAAATGTTCACATTATGGTATTCATGGTAGATTGCTCAAGTGGATATCATCATTTATCACTGATAGACACTTCTCTGTCCGTCTAGGTTCAACTGTATCACAATCTCTCCCCGTTCTCTCAGGTGTCCCCCAAGGATCAGTGTTAGGACCGATCTTGTTCTCTCTTTATGTTTCTGAGATCACTCATATTCTTGCCTCATTTCCGGATGTTACTATCAAAGCCTATGCTGATGACATTAAACTCTATGTTTCATATTCTCTGGATACAATGAACTCTCGTGTATCCAGGTTACAGTATGCTCTTAATGCCATTTTCGATTGGACTATCACTAACCAATTGTCTCTCTCCGAGTCTAAGTGTACTCATCGCCATATTGGTTCCTCCTCTCCTGTACCCCAGTACTCAATCAACAATGTCATTCTCAATACCGTACCCCAACAGCGTGACCTAGGTGTTCAAGTTGTCCCCTCTCTTTTAAATGCTCCATCCATTGATGCTCGTGTTAAAATAGCCACTACTGTTATGAATATTATGCTCCAAGCAGTTTCTGTTAACAATCCTGAAATCATCATTAAATGTTTCCGCACCTATGTTCTTCCTCATCTCGAGTTTGCTTGTCCTTTCTGAAACCCGTATCTCAAAAAAGAGAGTCAGAAGCTTGAGAAAATCCAAGAGAAGTTCACTCGAATCCTATTCTATCGTTGCTTGCCTTCTCCTTCCTATCCTCATGCTCTATCTTCCTACTCTAAACATCTGTCTCATCTCGGTATTCAAGCGCTTTTTGAGAGGAGAGTCATCTTTGATCTTGTTCTGGCCCGTAGAATTATGAATGGAGAAACCATTCTCGACCGTAATAGATTCTTCACGTTCACCCCAGTTAGACTACGGTCCAATAACTTTGGAATACATATTGAACACACCAAATCCACACCTAGATATCATTGTTTCTCACGTAGAATCGCTAGGAGTCAGTGAACATATTTGTGCAGATGCTTGGCAAAGTGAAAAAAATGGATTTCTCCCAAAATGTTTGTGGGGGTAGTACTCGACGAGTGTAGCTCAGGCGCCACGGGTTTAGTGTTCTAAATCATTCTCCGCTAAATTACGGAAGTTTTATAAAAAAAAATACCGTAACCCAACCGACTTTGCTCTTTCGCTATCGTTTCAATCTAGGGATATATCAAAAATTACACAATATTCATGCCATCACACCTGCCAAGTTTCATCCCGTTTGCATTGACTGTTTGAGAAATTTCACTTTTTCGAAAATAATTTTGAATTTTTCAACTTTTCATCTATAGGGTGGTATACAATATACCTTTTTTATTTGATAAATTTGGAGAGCAAGCATCCTACTTCATATCGTTTAAATATGAAAAGAAATAAAAAATACCGGTTCAACGAAAATCATTGAAAACGAAGGTCAACTCTTTGAAAGTCAGTTCATTATTGGCCTAACTACCAGGTATTCGTGCAAATTGGAATATCAAGCACATATGTCAATGTTTCAACATTTACTGATTCATTTCATGGTGGAATAATAAGACTTTGCGCGATCTTGAGAAAACGTTTTCTTCGACCATCACGAGATATGAATTTCGTGATGGTCGAAGAAAACGTTTTCTCAAGATCGCGCAAAGTCTTATTATTCCACTATAAACTGAATCAGTAAATGTTCCGTAGTATAGCCTACCTGGTGCCCGAGTTTTCTCCTCCTCGGTTTCCCTCACCCAGAAGAAAGACAGATGGAACCAGCTGATTAGATCTTCGTATTTATACTTGCTCCCCCCAATTATCCATCTTATCCTCATTGAGAGGAGAGTCACATCGTTCTTGTCATATCATTATTTTACTACCGTATCCCGTTGCGCCTCGAGCGTAGATAAAATATAAATATAGTCCATCGTGACAAGATGAGCACGGCTACCCTGAAAATGCACTCTCGATTCGTGTTCCAGCTCGGAATACAGGTTTGTCGACGAGAATTTCAGGTGAAATATTACGATTTTCAGGCATCAATTCCTTGTGTCGTTGATATCGGCCTGCTGTTTGCTTTGTTGCTACCAACGTTTCTCGGGTTTCACTTCCAAAGTAATTGTGAGCAATCATTAATTGTTTACGAAAATGTTTTTAAAGTTTGATCTATTACTGTTGAATGAGAGTATGAAAACAGATATTATGTTTGCTCAGAATTTCGGATTACAGGGCCTGGTTATGTCGTTCTCATACTCATGATGCTGCACGGCCCACTCACCTCATTGATGGCGATAATTTTGTACGAGCCATACCGATTGGTCAGTTCGCGATCGCTTTCCGGATCCGGTGAATGGTTTAGGTGGTTCGCAATTTCTTCCGCGGCCCTGTCCTCGGTGTCGTTAACGCCTTCTCTCTCGACAGTTCGACCTCACACTCTCCATCCCGTCGTATCTAAGGCGAAATTCGTGAATTTGGGGATCTCGCATTGCATCACGTCTATCGATTACGGCAGACTTGAATGCAACCGCAAAAAAAAACAGAAATCATTGAGCGAAGTAATCCCACCGTAATTATGATTGATAAAAAATGTGATATTTTTTATTCATATTGCATCACTTTATCATTGCCATACAATCGTACTCATAGCATCATGTTCTTGACAACACACATCGGTATCGGTTCTTCCTCAAGAATGATGTCAATTATTGGTTGGTACAGTCGCTCTTTAGCGGTCGTCGCTATAGCGAAGTCGAGATGGTTGTACTCTGGGATTTCGAATGAACCCTGAACGTATTGCAATTATTATCACTCTCCGCGGTTTGCCTGTACCTTGATCACACCTTTGCTTAGGCTAGGGACGAGTACTTTCGAAATATCCGCTGGAGTCGCGAGCCAATCGTTCTGACTCCAATACAGGTAGATCTCAGTGCTTATTCGACTGTAGTTGTACGGATGAGTAGCGAACTGAGAGATTAATTTCATTTGTAGTCTCGCTATGCGAACATACTCGTAAATGCTTCTGAAAATTCTTGAGTGCGTTGCCGTAGTCAAAGTGCATCGGCATCTTGGCTTGTTGAATCTAAACGGTTGCTTCCATAGATCAACTACGCAAAACATGCACTCTTCATGCCGTCAGTATCCACGTAATGGGAAATGAAACATACAGTATCGGAACTAAGTCTACGTCCAAAATTTGAAAGGTATGTAACTTTGGAACCAGATGAGATTTCTTTTTGATATTTTGGCAGGTGGTAGTGCAAGTACTCTTACATATACTCTGTGTGTTGCAGCTTGGTAGGATTTCACAATGTTGCATAGTGATGAGGCAACATTTACATGTTATTTCATGGCGTACTTTAAGCTCTGAGAATTTTTTTCTCAGCCTTCTCATATTATATGGTGATAGAATACGTCATTACCTCCACGATGAAGTTAAGTACTCTTGGGAGGTTGCCGTACAATGGCTTTGGACGGGCTCAAATTAGGGTCTCGAAAAAGTGAATTTTGGGTTATAGAGATGCTAGCAACTCGTTCAAAAGATCAAAATGATCCTTACCACCATTCCTGAAGATCCCCTAAGTTTGATAACGATATCTCTTAATTTGGCTTCAGGGCACGAATTTTTCACTTTTTTCACATGATTTTTTTCTCCCTATTTTGGTTGATAATAGTTCCAAGGGCGATTTTTGTTCAAATGTCATTCACTTTTTCGGGACCCTACTTTGAGCCCGTCCAAAGCCATTGTACGGCACCCTCCCAAGAGTACTTATTTTCATCGTGAAGCTAATAATGTCGTCCATCATCATAAAATATGAGAAGGCTGAGAAAAAAATTCTCAGTGCTTAAAAGGACCTGGCACTCGTAGAAGATTGAAGATCAAATGAAAGAAATAACCTTTCCGATAATAAAAAACAAAAATAAAAAAATTAGAAAAATTGTATTTAAAAAATACGGAAGTTCAAGGATCGGAACCAGAGCCGGCTTTTGCACTGGGGGCGACCGGCACAAATGTCGACCTAGATGCACTCTCAATACACCACCAACCTCAAAATATTTTTATTTCATTATTACTGTATTTTATTGATTTTTATGGTTTTTTAAAAATTATTTTTTATCAAAATGTGCTAATCGAACAAGAAATAATCCAGAATGTCAACAGTTGTCAAGAAAAAAACGTTGTTTTCTCTGCAAACTTGGAACGGCACAGACAAGACGGTTCTCTCCACCATCCAAACCAGCCCATCTACCGATTGATGTTCCTACCGTAACCCTCGCTAATCAATTATGTGTTTATTCAAGAATGCTCGACTACATGTGTGACTGCTTGCTTTCTAGCACCGGCCTATCCCTGTCCGATCCCTCAGCCTTCCTACCGTAGCCCTACGAACTAAAATACCCGCCGATCTCGTCCCCCTTTCTGGTCTTGCTACACGTCGTCCATCACACGTAGTCCGAGTCAGGGAACAACATAAATATGTTTTTAAATGCTTTATCAAGTTATAACGAAACAAAAGTAATTATATTTTTTGGACAATTCGATTTTTTGCCGACTCTTGCTCTGTACTCAACGAAAGAAGAGCTGAGATGAACGGTAGATAGTTACTGGCTCGTTCTCCCTACTTCGCTTGCACCAACACTAAACTCAATTGAGCATGACAAATAGCTAAAGCCGTCCGGTTTATTTTAAATCGGGATAAAATAAATACAATTACCCTGATGCTCGCCTATACGTCTCGATGTAGTACTTGACGATATCGGCGATGGCTTGAGTGTCGGCGGCCGAGCCCGATCGCCAGACGGAGAAATGGCCAGTGATGGGCGTGATCTTGTTCGTCGTACGAGACGAGATGAACGAGCTGAAATTAAACTACCAAATAAATAAGCAATTACTTCTTCGATTTGGCGGGATCGCTCGGTTCGCTTCAGTAGGCCTAGTATAACTTTGGTATAATTTCCGGTCAGAATTAGGCTAATAAGACTAAAAGAGAATTCCCTCACTCCCGAAAACAGAGTAAACTCCACAAAACGAAACTATTATGACAATAAACGGCACAATTTATTATTTTTTTAAAGAAAGAAGGGAACACTAACCCAGCAGGTTCGCGAGTTAGTGCCGATGACGACGCCTCCGTCGTACTCCATGACGATCAGCGTGGTCTGAAAAGCGGCAAATAAAGTAAATTTAATCCTTTAAAACGTGGAATTTGTGGTAGGACAAGGAATAGATACGGCAATGTCATACATGAGAAAGAAAGAACGGGCGATAAGCAAATGAGCGAGGAAAGCGGGGAAGAATTCGAATAAGACTCAGTGCTAACCAATATTTCTGTTATTTAATTAGATCCATTTTCTTCCTGCTCCGCAATTGCACAAAAGAATAGCGATAAAGTGAGCAAGTAAGAAAGCATCTTTTATAATGAGGAACAAAGGCCAAGTTCCCGCCAATAAGAATCACTAGCGCAGGTAGAAAGTGATAGGGGATGGGAAGAGCATTGGCGGAGGATTTGTTATTAAATGGTTTTCATTGTCTTTGAAGCGAATCAGTACAGTGAACGTTGCGATAAAGACGCTTCACGAAAATGCCCAGCTAAGAAACAGGATCAGGGGCGTGAGAGGACAGCAAAAGAGCATGGTATTCGAGGGCAGATGGGCTGCAGCAATCAGGTAACACGACAGCAGCAAGATTAAAACAAAATTTATCCGAAAAAACCGATAAAAAGTGGCAAGAAACAACAGGAAAACGAAAGGAAAGAGTTGCCGCGTTCTCTGGCTTTCTCGCTCTGCCCGCTCTCCGCTTTCCGCACACTCTCTCGCCCTGGAACCCAGTCACATCACGACATCCCCCAGCTATTCTAAGTTTAGCGCGTATCCGTAAGCGCCCAGCTATCCGTGGACCAATTTATTCTTACAGTAGTTTTAAATAAAATAAAATAATTCTAATTAATTTTATTAAATTTTTTTATTTTTAATAATCGATCTTTGGGGTAATTTCACACATTTTGAGCAACAATCGTCCACCATGACTAGGTTCCTTTAAAGTACGCCATGAAATAACATGTAAATGTTGCCTCATCACTATGCAACATTGTGAAATCCTACCAAGCTGCAACACACAGAGTATATGTAAGAGTACTTGCACTACCACCTGCCAAAATATCAGAAAGAAATCTCATCTGGTTCCAAAGTTACATAACTTTCAAATTTTGGACGTAGACTTAGTTCCGATACTGTATATGGAACGATCAAAATGTTATCACCGACATCTAATGATACCTGCGCATAATGTAGCCACGTCCATGTCGAGGTTCCGGCGGGAAAGTGCGACACATAGACTGGAGCGCGCGACTGTTAAAATTGTGGATGATGATAAGTGCATTCGTGAAGGTAACAGCAATAAACGCACGACATTCAGTTGCGGGCCGACATGCCCCAACGTAAGGTCGACAACGTCCTTGCAGATCTGCAATGTAATTTGCGAAACCGATTCTCGAGACCTCAAAAGTACCAACCAATCCGATGAGTGGCTTCTTGCACACAAACTCGACTATCGTGCGATACAACCAGGGAAATGGGTTGAAAAAGATCTCATGCGCACCGAGCACGCTGGTGTAGAGCTGAAACGGTTCATCTAAGACAAATTTAGATAAAAATAAAGATAATTTCAACTCGCACAGCAGTGATCGGTCGGAAGATGTTGTGAATTAAAAAGGCAGCACGAACCGCGCCCTTGGCATAGTGCACAGCACCGACGGGTGCGAGAGCGAACAGCTTCTTGACCTAAAATAGTTTTGTGGACAATCCATCAATATGAAAAAAAGTGAAATCCGACGGTATTGAAAATCAAGGAAGGAAATGTCGTGCGTCGGGCTTCATCATATTTACCTTCCTATTGTACTGAGGATTGTCCGCTAGCATCATGAAACCAACGAGATTTCCCTTCAAAGTATGAACGATTTCAAGAAATCAGTACCGTCAACGATACCTGGTTGTGCCCCACATAGTACAGTTGCTTGTTTCCGTTCAATGCGAGAACTTTATCGATAACCGCTGGCACATCGCTGTTGGCCATTTCGTCAAGGCTGGATTGGTAGCGAAATATATTTTTTAAAATGCAGTAAAACTCACGTAAACTGCCAGAACTCATTATTGAAGAATCCCGAGCCCATCTTAGTGTGTTTTCGACCGTAGGTCGTGCCTCTCTGGTTGAGCAGAAACACATCAAACCCAGCATCGGCGAACACGAATGCTGAAAAAAATGCGAAATTGATGCCGATTTCGAGAAAGTAGTGCAGTACCTGCTGATTGATTAGGCATATTGAGCGCCCACTGCGCTCCGCTCAACGCGAGTCCGTGATTGAAGAGAATCGCGTGGCGAGTGCACGGTTCGGACGACTTTCTTTCTAAGTTTATTTTAATTAGCATGCAATATTTGACCTCTAAAGTACCATTCCGGCCTCTTGGTATCCGGAACAAATCCAGAATGTATCCGTCACTAGTGGTCACTTGATGAACCTCTACCGGGTACTCCCACCGCTCGATGATGCCTTTCTAGGATATCAAATTTGCAGAGATCAAAGATCGACCCACTCACCAAATCGAGTTTTTCCTCCGGCTCGCCTTTATGCCAAAAAGCATACGCACAATGTATTTGAGTTAACAGAAGAATCAATGAAGTCGCTTTCATTCTTGAAAGTAGTGCGATGACTTGACTCGACCCGAGTCTGATTCTTATCAAGTGAAATGTTTTGACAAACGGCCACAATACTGATGCCGAGTCAAGGAAACAAACAGATAAGAAAATAATAGAACGCGAATAGTCACTCGTCCTTGTCTGACTCACACACTAAGCCAGACATTCAATATTTGCCATGGGTTTTTAAAAAATTATTTGCATTGTATCTATTTACCGACAAAAATAAACCGACTTCTATATTCCCTTGATTTTTGATCGTATGCAGAGTTTCAGAACTAAACAGGCGTGTGGACTTTTTCTGCAGCATTATATTTTCGATCCTGATGACAATAACATTTCATAGATTCTCGGTGTTCATTGGATTCCGGACATTCCGGTGTCTAGGCGTACTCTTTATTAGCGATGTGAATACACTACAAAGAAGGTATTCGCTAAGGATTTCGATCATTCTTGCTCTTCACAGACTTCTCGTGGTTGATCTCGTACTTTTATGACTGGTTACTGTTGAAACTCCGCTCTCCGACTGTTCCGTTCGACCATCAGGGATTCTGAAAGAATTGCATTATAATGATGGAAATAGCCATTTATTCTGCATAAATACCTTAGAAAACTCCTAATTTGTTTCTGAAAGGGAGTGGAGAAGAAGATCAGCAGATAGGGCGGAGTGCACGCGTAAACATCGTACAGAGCGTTGAAAATCATGTAGAAAAGACGGAGCGGAATCTGCAAACAGTCTGAGATGATAACGTCATCAGGGAATGGTTCTTTGACTTTCAAAAAATAACGAAATGAAACTGACATCCACGTAAATGACAAACGCATACACCGAAAAGATCCAGGTAGCTATCTGAAATTCGTTGATAAGCTATGAGGATATGTCTTCGAATTACCTCGAGAACACAAACGACCACCGAAATGTACAGGAGTCGATCCTCTTGGCGCCTTTTCTCGCGAGTCGAGCGGCTTTCTTCTGATTTCACCTCAATTGTATTTGTTATCAGCGTAAATAGTTGAGCGAAAACCGCTTTGCAAGAGCAAAATATGCAATTTCCATCTGTCTCTGTCACTTATCTTTGCATTTTTCGCTCGCGAATAATGTCATTTCCCACGTTCCGGGCTCGTGTGAAGCATATTTGCAACACGTGCTGATCTTTTGACCTGTCTCAACTGCTCCCGGAAACTGCGAAAGACAACGACGTAGTTAATGACGATGTAGAAGACGAAGGCGGTTTGGATGGTGCTGGCAACGGTGAAGTAGAAGCGTTGAAAGTTCGGGTCCGCGAACTGGAATGTACTCAAGAAAGTGGCAGTTGTAAACGAGGAAATTGGTCTCGACCAATTTGTCCCGATCAAGACTAGCAGGTATAGAAAGTACAGATGTTCGTCAGCAAATACTGTAACGAATCGATAACAGCAAGTATCGCTCTATCCATTGCTGGCGTTTAAAGAAATGTCTTAGAAGAATCAAAATGTAATTGACGGTGCAAAAAGTATGATTTTGAGGTTTACTCACGACGCAATAGCTGCCACCCAGCCAGTTAGTTTCGTAGTCGAATCTCGACGTGTACAACAGAAAGCCCATGAAAATAGCGGGCACGAGCTGCACGACGTTAGCCACCACACAATTCCGTGCAGTCCACCACTGAAAAATGATACGAGCATCGTGTATTTCAGTTGCTAATGAGCATGCGCTGTCACGACTTTGCATAATATCAAGGTTGCCCCGCGATGAAAAGTTTTCACTGAATTTTGCAACAATAAATTACGGGGATTTCGCCCGAAACTCGAACAAATATGTTTTGTGATGTTTTACTCCAAAGTATCAATGATCTGTGACCTTTCGGAACTTGGCAGGAAACGCAACTGCGGTGAGGCGATTCAGCGCCAGAATGGTGACCGTAGTGGCTTGGGCGTAGCGAATGCCCCAAGCGATGGCGAGATACGTCTGGAATATTTTGGAAAAGTTCCTAATTAGCTGATTTTCACGGTCGCTATTGATGGACCTGGATAGTCCTTACCTGACCCACCACGATGCTGGATAGGTAGAAGTTCAGGAAGAGCCCGTGCGCCGGCATCACGCTCAGCAGGTGATTGTTGAGCATGAACGCGATATCGACAATCCCGCCGATCTGAACAGATGAGTCGGCCTTTTATCTGTCGTCTAGAAATCATTTTATCAGTTTCTTCAGTTGAATGGACTTCAGCCCTGTCTGCCCAGTGGAAAAAACGCGTTCTTACCATGTATATCCTATAGAAGGAGCCGCTGGTGCCGGTCTGTCGCTTGCTGCTGATCATCACGAGCACCGTCACGACGAGGATGTACACGGGCAGCGTGACGATGACCATCGCGGTGCCGCCATAGTAGAGGATGGCCTCGACAACCTCCATCACCGGGCCGAACTTGATCTCGTCGGGCATTGTAGCTGTGTAATTATGGAGAAGGTAAAGGTAATGTCCGCACACAATCGCTCCAGATGCACATCGACGCGACTAAGCTGGTGAGGTCAGTAGGTAAGGCCTGGTCTTGCTGGTATTGCTTGAATTGAGAAAAGTGATAGTTAAGGGTGTCCCGACTCCAGCATATTGTTTAAAAAAAGCGGAACTTTCACAGATTTGTATTCAAGTGAGCGCACCTCGCAAAGCATATAACGGCATGCGTTTGATGAGATATACCTATCGCGTTTCTCACCAGACATGAATACAAGACAACGCGTGCAATAATGCGGCACATTCTTACCAACCCTGATAGTATCACTATGCGGAAAAGTGATATTGGGAATAACTTCACCTGGCTTCGCGGCTGCTAACCGGCAATTTTGCCACTGCTTCCCAGTAGCAAAAACAGTTTGGTGATAATACTAGGTTCGGCGTGTTCATTCAACCCCGATCGCGTGAAATGGGGGCATCAGTGATCAGATGCTATTCCAGCCCGGCGGCAAATGATTAGCCTCCGTAAAGTGTGCTACTGGCGAAACAGGAGAGAAAGTGCGTCCTCGAAATGTTCGAGCGGGGGCGCTCAATTGCGGCCAATTTCTCACGTTCACACACAAGCACACATGCTTGCGCATGCTTGCCTCGACTTTCACTCTGCTCTGAGGAGATCACACTTGTTTTCGCTCACAAACACGGTGATCCCCAGTCGATCTGACCCCGGCCTACCTTGTCCATTGAAAGGGAACGATTGGGCGTTGGTTTATCCCACATTCACCGGCTGGTGGAATGCTCGTGTTGTGGTTGGTGTATGTTCCAGCGCTTTCTGCCTCGATGAAATGCTGGATCGGATGGCAGAATTGGAATGAGGAACCGGCGGTGAGTCGATCACATTTCGTAGTGGCGCAAAAGCGGAATTTACTATCCTCATTGTGTTCTTTCATCGGTAAGAGAAACAAGAGAACACGCGAGCTGAGGAATCGGAACAGATTTTCCATCACTACTATTTTTTTTTCATGAAGCGCCGCTCCAATGCGTATTGCGACAACCATTATCGCCGCTGATTGTGTGCACAACATGCGCAATTTGCGTTACGCGTGTTGCTTCTATTTCTGCTCGCTCACCACGAGCAGCTTGCAATTAGTAATCACGAGTTTTTCTCCTGATGATACATAATAGTGGACCGTATGTTTGCCTCATGCGTCGTATCAGAACCAAAAATATCTTGAAATATTTGTATTTCTAAAACAACTTCGAATAATTAAAGTTCACAGGTCGACAACGTACACCTCGCAGAGTGTCCGGGCAAAGCCGAATGCTGTGCATTTGTCTCCTCCCTGAACGGAAGGCAGTTCGGCTGCCACGAGACCTGCCCGCCGAAGAACTATCGGTCAGTGAACAATCCTTAGATAGCAAATACTATGTTCATGCCATCCTCAAAGGATGCGAAAATTCTACGGTGATTGTGCGACCCATTGCGCCAAGAGTCTTCTAAAAATATTTGTCTTTGCTAGTTGTGAATATCGATGCAGATTCCGCAACAGCTAGTTGTTTGAAGCTCCGAAGAAACAATGTAACTATTCAGGCAATGCGGACCGGATCCACGATCTGGCATTCAAGACTTGCGGTACTGCTACTGCCGGTCGCATCACGATCCAAGGTGAGCCTATTTGATATTTTATCAATTTTTTGAAGTTTTTCATTATCACCAAGTCTGATTTTCCAACACAGATGCACTCCCTACTTCGAGTCGTGGGATGCGCGGTCCAGGCTGACGACCCCGATGCCTCCGGCAATGAAGCGAAGGATTGACCTCGTCGCTCCTGTCAAACCGACAGCAATGAGACAGCCCTTCAGAGACGTCACGGTTCAATATCTCGTTTATCATTTCGAAAGCCGAAAGGTGCATAGTTCCGGAGAGGAATCGATTTAGTTCCATTTTGCGAATTGCAACATTGATTCAACCCAAAGATGCTATTCAAACGTTAACAGCGCGATAAAGACTGCATTACTCAGATCGTCGGCCCTCATGCTCCCCCGAGCTCGCAGCCCCTGCCACCGGGCATTCGGCCACCAGCCTTCGCCCCCAATGATGCAGCAGCCCGACCCCCGGCTGCTCGTCGAGCCGCAGCAGCTTCGACCACTCGTTTCGGTGCTCGCCCTTCCGTGCGACTTCGCCGACCAGCTGCAAGGAGGCTGATGGCACCGCCTGGTAGAAGAACCATTGAAAAGATCAACAAACATATCTAGCATGATTGCGATTGGCTTGCATATTTTATTGATTCGAGAAAAGTACATTAAACGATGATAAAAATAATGCAGTCATATGGATGTATTGTAGTGAGATGAATGAATGCATTGCACGATGAAGAGCACGACATCTGTGAAAATATTGGGTTGAGGAATAAGTAACGCTCGTTTTTGAGCATCGTGTTTGGGCTCATATATCTCCCGCCAATCAAATCTAAACGAGCTGACTTTATAGCATTTTTTCAGGGTATGCTCGAGTATCATAGCCGTTATTATTAGAAATATCACGCTTCCTGTGTAGGAGAGAAATTTAGATTAAATGTACCTGATAAATTTCGAAAATTTTAGATTTTTTTCGAAATTGTGTAATTTAACGTGGAAACTGTTCGGTAAATTCACACATTCTCAGGTGAGCAGCCCGATACTACACCTCTTTCATGGTGAAGTGAGAATGGTGCTCGATTCATTGTTGTATTTTTATAGACGTTTCAAGGGGAACGTTCGTGAAAAATTGCAGTTCACTTAACTTATTTGTCTAACTTGAGGATCGAAGGTGCTGGCCTATACACTAGTGCGCTCCAGTCACTCACTATGGAGCTATATTATCACTATAAACATTTGGTGCTACTTATGCTCCTATTTGAAAAATAAAAGTTTTCCAAAAATATTATTTTGTGACGGAATCAAAAGAAATGCGTGTTTTGAGGACTTTGGATTAAACCATACCCAAGACATAGTAGCCATTCTATAATTGTGGCCACTTGGTGGATGATAGTGCAAAAGTTGCTCGTCCATTTAACCATCTAAGGCCTTACATTCAATTAGTACGGTTTACAGGAAATAGCAATAAATGTCGATTTCTAGGCTTGTTTTTCTATATCGGACTTACGAGCAATTTAACTCATAAAGAGAATGCTCCACACTTAGCAAAATTCGTCCATATTTTCAACAGGAAAGGTACTCCACATTCAAGCATAATTGAGGTCTTTAGATCTATTGCTAAGAAAACGCGGCTAGCAAAACTTCTTTCGGTCAGTAACTGAAAATCCTACACTCTCGTTAGGCGCATATCTCACACAGGCCTTTACTTGGATATTCCTCTGAATATCATCAGTGTAATGTATAACCATGATACTTTACTACTGCAGCTTAATTGTGGCTCAATAATTCTTCTTCCCTCAGTGCTGACCTGTCAAAATCTCAGGGTGAGGTGCGACAACTTTGAAATGAGCCAGCCATTGTGATCGCCTAAATGATCGGACATATATGATATAGTGTGCGCTAAAGAGAGTATCCAAGCCCTTATCGATCATCAAAAACCGGAATATAATTGCACAATTTAGAAAGACGGGAGAGGTCATAATCTGAAATTGGAAAAACGAGCGTTACTTGTTCCTCAACCCGATAGCATCAAATGTTCGGACTCCTCTTTATTCAATTTTTCGTAATAGATCTCTCTATTTCTCGATAGTTGCTTCCGCCATTTGAATCGAGAAACAGTATTGATGATGTCCACCGTATCACTGGTCTTGCAGTGATCTCCATCGAGCCCAGTCTCAAAGTCGGGATCTACTACTACCTTTACATTTTACAAAAAAAAAAAAAAATAATCATAATATCGAACAATCCAATAGAAACTGAATAATGCTAACGCCGAGCGTTTGTGGAATCGGATGAGTTTGTACTTCTTCATTATCAATTGAGAAAATTATATTTCCTTTCGATTTTCACTTTATGATGTCATTTGAGATGATCACCAAAGATGAGTTCTAAGATTTTATGAACCATAAAAATCAGAAAAATACTTTTCGGTTGAAAATGCTACCATAACGTACCAACCGATTTCCAAAAGGTTATGGTTTTTTTCGTTTTAGAATAGACACAAATGTGCTATGTTAATAGTGCTATCCATAGTTCCTTTAAAGGAATCCAGTGGCCTCAAACTTTTAATTTTTATTATTGCTGCTATTTTGAAAATCCACAATCATGACTGAATCAAAATCAATGTAAAAGTTTGAAATTAAATTAAAATATACTCGATTTTTAAATAGAAGTTGAAAAATTGAGTGAATTTGAACCACCCGGTGTGGTTACGGTACTTTGACGACATTCGTGGCTTTGCCGGTTTGGCCGATTTGCCGGTCTCGCTTTCCGGTTTCGCTTCAATTTTTCGTTCTTTTTCGCGTTTCTTGTTGTTTCATGATTTATTGGCCATTTCGTTCATTTATTTTTTATCAGAGTCTCTCCTTGGGTCTACCACGATGGCGCGAGCCTACAATTTCAAGAAAATTTGCGTGGTGCCGACTGCGGCGGTGAGTCGAAGTTTCTTCTACCTTTCTTCGATTTGTTTCTTGTATCTGTGGTTCTTATACTTTATCCTTTGCTATTTTCAGGAGCTGAAGGAGATCGTCCTCTCCAGAGAAAGATGCCCACCGTCGTCCATCGGTTCGTGTTTTCACGCCCTCCAATAACATTGCCATTAGTGACGAAATGCGGACTTGTACTTCTCCTAGTAGCGAGTTCTCTCGTGTTTTTCGTGATATGTTTATCACTATCACGTAGCTGCGCTTGCTTTTATTCGTTTACTCACTAGATCACTGTTATTTGATTTCCTAGTCACTCGATAACGCCTGTCTTTGCTAGATGGCGCGTTCCGAGGTAGTTTCCACTCATTTTTGGCGAGATTTCTCTATTTCATCGAGCATTTGCATAATTATATATTAATATTTTATTATATAATTATCATAATTATAGACGATCGTCGGCGCTCGCGATAGCCTCGTCGCGGCGACAGAAGAGAGCGCGACAGGGACGAGAGGAGGCGCGATGATCGGTTAGTCTGCCCGTCATTGTCTTCTCTTCCTTTCACAAATGTTTCTAAATCAGATATAAAACGTGTGTAATATGCCTAATGCGCTGATCGTAATTTTTGTGGCCTTGTGTATATCAAATTACTCATATATCTATAATTTAAATAATAGTTAGTGCTATTTAGTCGTCGCGATTCGATTTCGTCGACGGGATCGAAGCTCCCCTTCGCGTCGCTCGAGATCGCCCAGGTTCGCATTAACATTAGTGATTGTTGTACTATCGTTGGCATTGTCTAAATTATGGCAAGCCATTTTTGTGAGTGAAGTTATGCCGGTGAAACATACAATCAGCTTGAAATGTATCCTGCCACGGAGGCTCAAATTGACCAAATCCCTACATCTAGAATTGCTGGGAAGCGGAAAACCCCGCCTACTGCCCGCTCATTGGTCAAAGGATCGCGTCGCGGTTTATGCGTCGTGTCCCGGCATACACTTTCCAGACACTTTGAGGCTCCCGTCGCGAAATATCCATTCCATTTTCCGCGCGGTTTTCAAAACTAATTCTTTTCATGACAACGCTTACTTACTACCTCTGACCCTCCGTGCTGCAGCGTACTGGTGTATATTTTGAGTCTTATTAGTTCACTCAGCCAACTGGGCTGTATGTTTATAGTGTACTAGAAGTCACACTCTGCTGATCCTAGTGACTGTACTAGAGTTCGAAATACGGGTAGCCGTCTCTTCATTTCACACGCACTCTAACCGGTCAGAGTGACGAGAGAGTGTGCGAAATGAAGAGACGGCGACCCGTATTTCTGTAATAAGCGATATTCAGAAATGGTTCTCTTCCAGTAGGTTATCATCCGACCTAGTGCCATACAATTACAGTCATTACAATATTTAAATAACTATAATTACATAGATCACCGCAACTCACCCGCACGCAACGAGCGCGGAGATGGATACGGTCTGTCGAGGAGAGGTACGGTAATTTGATATTTCGTGAAGATGCCAATCTTCTCCACTGACTATAGCAATAGTGGGGCTGTGATTGTATCGAGAAATACGATTCGATTGGCTTCAACTAATTAGATGCCTGTCCACGCCGCAGGAGTGCGCAGTGACGCTAATTTGCGTCAGTGCGCAACCATATAGGGGTTCATTGTCCATGAGTGGTCAGACTTCATGACCACTTCATAACTACATGGTTGCACACCGACGCAAATTTGAGTCACTGCGCAAAAACCCGCCTCCAGAGCTGGACACGTATAACAGGGACTAACTACAGAGCGAAACGTCCCACTCATTCGCTGTCTTTATGTTTTTGTATTGCCCGTGCATCCAAGTTTTCCCATAAATAGTCCAAAATTGTCGCCGCCAGGGTTGAACTGGTATGAATGTCATCTTCAATTGAAAGTGAGTTACTAATCTGACTAAGGTGTTCGTTGTAGGACGTGCGCGTCAGGATCGGGCGTCTGTTGGTGGTGAATCTGCAGGACAAGCAGCTGCCATGGCACTACAGGTGAGAGGAGAGGAGAAGGTTGCGGCATTCGTTCAACAGGATACGGTAGTTATCGATCTAAGCAATACGATAGTGATTTCAGAATCTGAACGAGCGATCGGAGAAGTTGAATGCGACTGAGAATCTGAAGAACTCAACGATGAATATGGCATCTCGATCAGATAAGATTCGGTTCTTTAACTTGTATAGATAGATTGTTTATCGTTAGTGCTTTAATGATAATAAATATTGTTGTACATGCTCAACTGAAGAATCAATAATGCAACGAACCCGAGCACTAATTGTGGTGAGGGTGGCATATTGAAGGGGTCAAGATTATCATGCTCATCACCAGGTTGGCTATTCGGGCGTCGTAGTAGCCAACGGGACTTTGGTGGTGGGATATTTGAGATTATTATTGCTTACACGATTTCTTTAAACCGTTTCCAATATGTGAGAGGAATCGCGAGAGTTTCGAGAGCCCTGCGGCGGTAGGAAAAACTTTCCCCGATTCCGCTAAAAAGTGAAACTTAAGTACTTCGAATGGAGATCTTCCAAACTGCGTTTGCCGATTTTCGATATCAAGTCTCATCTTCGAGTATAGGTAGCTCAAAGTAGGGACAAAAAATTTACTCACCAAAACAGCCATAACTTGAACGATGATACTATTCTAGTTCAGAGTGCACAACAGCTTGTCGTGGGTTCTGTTTAAAAAGGCGGTGGACATTTCATGTAAAATCTTCACTGCACACTTGTCATTTCTTGCTGGTGAGGCCAATCGCAGAGAGTGCAGATGGCAAACTTAAATTCAGTTATTATAACATTCACTCGTTGGCGACACTTACGATCTAATAAGAGAGAGGTAAAGAAGAAACTTTGAATCAAAAATCATTCAATACAGCCATCAATGTACAAAATGGCACTTCTATGCTTTATTTCCTTCATTATAATTCTACTCGCGAGTGTGCCACTCTTTCTAAGTTTCCAAATTATCTGGTCTGAGATAAATTCGTTTTGCAACCGCGAAGAGAAGTATTAATTCGTGATAAAGGAAACGAATAAGAACACATTTACAGGCCTATGTTTATTACAGTTCCTAGGATTCTGGACTCTGATAGAATATTCGAGAATGATTGTTTGGCAAGATGTTCAGCTGATCGTCGTGCAATTTTGGTTGATTACAGTTGCTTCGAATCACACATTTCTCGAGTGGACTGCTTTTCTATGCGTTGCCCTGTGCTGTGCTCATATTTCTATCAGTTGCACTGATTCTTGAACTGCACAGGGTGAGGTCATACGAAAAGTCAAAATATTAATTCCAATTTAGATTCGCAAGAATCACACCGATTTGGTTACAGCCAAAAGCGGAAGGGCTAGGTAAACGATTGACACGATCAAGCCAAATCCAGTTCAGTGCGGACACTATTCGATCATCCTGGATGATCGCGATGATTGTAATCACTACATTTCTCACTGATGTTCCGCAAGGTGGAAAACAATGTTATTAATATATAAATTATGATAATTTCAGCAATTGTGGACATTATGGTTGGGTTTATGGCTGATAGATTCCGTGATGCAATTGGAACAAGCCTCTGTAAGCAAATGACATTCGTTCATCTTCCCACAAACTGATTCGTTCAGCTATTTTCATTTCCACACTTGTTATGATGACATCTGTGTGCAATCTAACCATTCACTTGAGCATGTCAAGGAGATTCAGAAAGGTCTGGCAAGATATGAAATGAGCGCAATCAAATTTCCAGACAACTAAAGCGTATCTATGCTGCGTTTGCATCAAAGTCAAGAATCGCAGACAAAATATAATCGTAATGACAAAATCACAGCCGATTTCTAAGAATTCTTAGTAAAATGACTAATTTCTAACATTTTTATTTGAGATTGATAAATTAACATAATAACGATCAAGATGAAGTGGTTGAAAAGGTTAATAAAGTGGAAACAAATACTATTCGATGTGCCCCATTTCCCTTCTCTCACGATACTATACATGATTGGATAAATGCACATCTATTCTCTCTTGTTCTCGGGGCAGAAAGCGATGCTGAATTGAGTGGTCGCGACATGTACTGTAGCAGCGATCTGAAAATGGAGCAATCGATCGGATCACAGGAACGGGGGTGTATCATTTTAGAACTGGTCGTATTAGAACTGTGAAATTTATCTTAACCTTAACCTAATGTACTTATTGACCAACCAAACGTTCTCAAGGTGCTTCCTTAAGCCTTAGGGTCAAATTAGAGTACTTTAGGACCACCCTTAAGCCTTAGGATTACGGTTAAGGCAACATTTTCCAGTTGTAAAATGACCAGTTCTAAAACGACAGTTCTAAAATGACACACCTTCCACGGGAACTCCCAACCTTGCCAGTGATTTTATGGCCGAACACGTTGCTTCCGAAGCAGGTCGAATTCGTGCAGGAGATGGCGGGACCGACCAGCTCTCCTCTGCAATGAGCCACTTACACTCAGCGATCTACATGGGGTGAGCGAGAGTAGGGAGAGCGGTTAGGGGAATCACAAGATAATGAGATAGTACTCGAAAGTGAGAGAGCAGGAGAGAGGTTTCGACGGGTATTCGTTTTCGCGCGTTGCCAGCTAAACTCCGTGACTCAGTGCATAACAGGTCGGATGGGTAATATAACGGAGGCGTAGCGCTCAGCGCATTCTTAGCACCTGACTTATCGTATGACAAACATCAATGAAGGAAGGCGCTCACTCTGGCGTCGGAGTGATGCTCATGGACACGTCGAATCCACTCGAGATGTCGATCTCGTACATATCCAGCAGCTGGAGAGAGCCGAAGATCGACGCGAATTTGGCGCGCGTAGAGCCGTTGTTGCCCGTGAAGATGAGGGCCGGGAAGTTCTCCGTGTCCAACGAATCGTTGTGGCTTTCAAACAATTGACGACGCAGTCAGCCAAGTGATTCTGCTATTTGAAATCCATTTTTTACCAATTTCCAGTGCTCAGTGGATCTGTAAGTTTTGATGTCTTTATTGCCTTTGAATCGTGTTATCTTTGTGGCAGTTTCAGAATATCAATGCAATATTTTGCCGCGGATGTCGAGTACCAGAGTACAATGGGAGTGATTCTTTGTTATCAAACATATTTCCAGTGATTTATGATATTGGAGGAAGTCAGGAAATACAATCGTATTGTAATCACGTTATATCCGTTGTTATTTGTTTTATTTCCGGGATAGATTCTTGAACACACGTTTTGGTTCGGCCTGATACGCTTAATTCCCCTTAATTCCGCTATACATGTACTTGAAAATCCTTTGATGCAGGTACCTGTAATGAACCGCAGTATAATAGCGACACTATACTCAATAATTTTCATTCTGGGATCGTTCACAAACTCTTTCATTATCGTTACGACTCTGAGTTCAAAGTCCGCAGATCAGATTTTTTGTTCGGAAATGTCAATATCATTCAGGAATTTGCAAAGTACGTGCAACATGCTAATTGCCTTCTGTGCGTTCTCGGATATATTGCATTTGGTAGGAAAGATCTGTAATGCATTTTATTGCTCTACTTGTTTTTCTAGTTCGGTCATCTTCCGAAAATCCTCGTAATATTCACCGGAAGCACAGGAATTTCCAGCTTCTTATGTTGCTTCTTACAGGTATGTTTGCTTTATTCCTGATATGCATTTATTCACAATTCAAGTACAGATAATTCCAAACTTCGGACTTTCCGCGGGTGTCGGAATTGCGCTGTTGCTTGCTATCGATAGATTTACATCACTGTACTTCCCAATATTCTATGCCGTGAATGGGGCTCGAACGCTACTCAAGGTATGCTGAAAACATTTTCTAAGTTACTGATGATTCAAATCAACGGAAACTTGAAAGTGTCAAGTAACTTTCAATTTCCAGTATTACTTCGCCGCAATTTTCGCTTACGCGATGCTCCACTATTCAGACGCATATCTCTACTTCGAAGAACAGTGAGACACGGCATAAAACAATTTCCCTCGATACACTTTGCTCACACAGAATCGTCATTTGTAGTCCTCCTGACATGTTTCATGGACAAGCTAAAGAACACTGGGCCACAGCTTCAGTTGTACTTCTCATTGTATCCGTGGCAATTTACTTTGCGATTTGGTGGAAGCTGAAAAACACAGGCAATTATACTTTTAAGAAAATAACTACAGATATATAAATTTGAAGGCCTCGAGGAAGATCAGCGGCGCATCTTCCGGTCTGTTTTCGCCATTATTTTCACACTCACCCTCGGGTGGCTTCTCACTATGATTCTGTTCTTCTTCGATCGAGACGTGCTAGAGCTGAGAGGTGAAGCACGGACATTTAACTATAAATACTGCGCGTTAATAAAAAAACAATTCTGCGTACATGTACATCCTTATGGGGCCCAGAAAACATGTTTGTTCTTAGACTATTGTTATCAGGACAATCGATGATCATTGGCATCGAGATGAATGGACTTCCGATTAACACGACTCTATCGCTCAACTGCTTCTTGCTGTACTTCACGAGTGCCGAGTACCGCACAGCTTTTAGAGTTCAAATAAGATCTATTCCATTGATAAGTCGACAACTTCCTCCGGAACAGAGCAAAAATCTGAGCACATGCTACTCAGAACATTGATCATAATATTGTATTGGTTTCTGTGAATAAATTGTATTAAATTGTATTGTTTTCTCTCGATTACGGACACAATACCTCAGAAGAATTGAACGAATTGACTGAACAGGAGGAATCATACATCACTTGATTGCAAATCTCCATGAATACGGTCGGATCTTCCTGGATGCTATCAAGAGCGTCTCTAGGTAAGTGACGAAGCAAATGTAACCGAAATGTATCCGAAATGTATTTGTGTAAAATTAGCATGACTTTTCAATTGTGATTTTCAGAACGTGACCGAGCAAGAGATCGAAAAGCTTCTCGAACTTTTGGAGACATTCTGAGCTGCAATTTCATTTCCTGGTAATGTCGTGAAAGATTTTTTTGCCTTGTATTCCTTCTTCAGTTGGAGAAGCTTGTCGATCTCCTCGTTGGCCTTGATCGGAAAATCTAAATTTTAGAAACGAAGTGTTGTTTTAACAACAATTATCTTTCAATGGTATTTTGCGCCAGAATTGCAGAATTAGTCTTATCTGTGATTTAAAATTTTTAGGAAAAACGTACCGCGTTCGAGTCCTCAGTCTTGGCAATCCTGATTGAAAATCACGGCGTTCCAGGCTCGAAAAAACCAAGGCAATTGGAGACAACTTACCCATACAGCTCTACTCTTACTCACTTTAGCTCTATTTTTCTATCACAAATTCTTCCCCCTGGCGTCGCTTGAAATGAATGCGTCATCACCTATCGTTGCTAGTAATCTACGTGTCGTTGGCAGGTTTCGCAACAAATCTGCTTGCCGTTGCTTCCTTCTCATCCGTCTTATCTGTCAGTGGTGCGATAAAAGGGGTCAAGTGGGGGCAAAACATCACACCGCATTCACTGCCAATGTGTGCACCATTGTATTTTTCGTAGTGTACATTTAATTTGATGGAACTCATTCAGATGGTTGCCCAAGCCAAAACGGTGCCACCGTACCTCGGCTATTTCGAGAAGAGACGACGGAAGAAACTGCTGCAAAAGGCATGCCATTATCTCGATTTCGTAATATTACGAAGGGGCATTTCATAAACAGGGCCTAGCGGGACGTTCTGATTAGTATTCCGATAATTGCCGTACTCATTCAGTTCTACGATGATCAGAAGGAACTGCTCGCTCAGTACGAGATGGATGGCAAACTCCTCTCCGGTGAAATTGCGCCTGAAGATGTGTGTGGTGTATTGTACTGGTGACTGTTCTTAGCTGTTAGCGAGTAATGCTCTGAGGCGTGGCTATCTTATGCAAAACTGACTAAGTACTGCTAATTACAACGTCAAAATCTGTCAGATTGAACGCCGAACAGACCGCCTTCTCAACATGATTAACATCGGTCTGAACGTAATAATATTCTTCGCCAACCTGGCCGCCGCCGTTCTCTCTGGGTCTCTCTCAATCGTCAGGTGCGCATATTACTAAAACGCTGGATAATTGATTGTTTCTAGATAATTTCAACCAAATGGTTAAGGTAGGTTTAATTACTAAACGATGTATTAATCTTGTTCAGCACTGTCGTCGAATCTGCGATGGATCTCACTACGAGTCTAATCATATTCGCTTGTCTCCGACTTATCAAGAACTCTGATTACAGCAAATATCCGAGGGGAAGGGAAAGGTGGGGGTTTGAAGTGAAAAAGTAATTTGATTCTGGAAATTTCAGACTGGAGACTGTCGGTGTCATCCTTTGCTCCGTGATCATGAGCATCTCCAATCTTGTCATAATTCTGCACTCAATCAATGCTATTATGAATGACACGGTAGGATACCGTAAAGTACAGAAATTCGATCATTTCTACAACCATAATGGCCCAGTCGAGTATCTTCAAGATTGTGTTCTGATGTGAATGAGTTCAACATTTTTCAGATTGAAGTCGACATGAACCTGGTCACGCTGATAATTCTACTCGCCGGGTGTGCAATGAAAGCCGTTCTCATGATCATCTGCTTCAAGCGCGCAACGGACTCATCCATGGTTAAATCCTGATTCATAAAAATGATGCAGTATTCGTTCTAGGTCATTGGAATGGACATGCGCAATGACATCGCCACTTCTCTAGTGGCCCTGGTCGCCGCTTTCATCGGCGATCGATACTGGAAGTATGCGGATCCCCTTGGCGCCTGTATGGTGTGGTAAGTTCTCAAAGATCAAAGATAAATTTCTGAGTAGTGCTCAGTGCTTTGAGAAAAATGTGATCGCAGCTCTGTTATCGCCCTGAATTGGCTCTACCATGCACTCGAGCACATTCCCTCGCTGACGGGCGTGAGCGCGCAGCAAGAGCAGCTGTCGAGGGTGCTGAAGATAGCCATCGACCACGATGAGAGAATTGAGCGAGTGAATACGCCTTTTTAAAAATCTCGCAGAATCTCGCATTGCCATCTCTCGCGGCGCGAGCAAAGATAATGCGTGCTTCCTGAACAACATTTCCCAACATATTGAAATGTTGGGGAAATGCTACTCTATCGTTTACTATTAAATTCGTCAGATAGTGTTGTACGAGGTGACAATATTCAAAGTACTAGTCGAATACTTTCTTTCTTCAGAAAGATTGATCACGTGATGATCTACCACATCGGCGCCAAGGCAATGGTCGAAATGCACGTTGTGATGGAGGAGAATCTGCCGCTAAAGGTTTTTGTTAATATGTTCGAATGCGTCTTACAAGGTCGCTCTCTTACCATCGACAACTAGTCAAACATATATAGGGGTGTCCAATAAGTCTTGATATTTTTTATTTTATTTTTTTTGTTTTTTTTATTTCTTCAACAGTTTACAATAATCAATAATCAATGTATGCCCCCTTCGAACCCTCGACCTGTCTCCATCTTTCGGGCATGGTGGTAACACCTCTCTTCCAAAACTCGGGAGGCTTGGAGATGATCCATTCGGTGAATGCCCGTACGAGTGAGTCTCGGTCCTTGAACTTCCTTCCCCTGCAGAAGTCAGACAGTGAGCGGAAACAATGGTAGTCGCAAGGGTCAATGTCAGGGGAATATGGTGTATGGGGAAGCCATTCCATATTAAGCTCGTCCGGTTTGGTCTGGGTGATTTTCGCGTGATGGGGGGGGGGCGCATTGTCCATCAACATCAGGATTTTCCCCTCGCTCATGAGTTCGGGAGGGACCCTGATGGCGACCTCTTCCATTTGTTGAGTGAAGAGGTCGGCAGTGACCGAGGTGTTAGGAGCGAGGATCTCCCAATAGAAGGGACCGAGGGAGCAGAAGAAGAAGCGCAGCATTTTCTTCTTTTCGTGCTGCTTCTTCTTCGGGGTGGGCTGGGGCTTTTCATCCACGTCGCACCACTGCAGTCTCCTCTCCGGATTATCATAGGTGATCCACTTCTCATCTGCTGCGATGATGGAATTTACACATCGCAGATTCGATCTACGAGAGAGCAATTCCCGATACACCTCAACTCGCTTTTTGAGTTGTGCCTGGGAGAGGTCATGGGGAATGACTTGGGGGAGCTTCGCTGTCTTTCCCGCCCGATGGAGGGTCCGACACACGGTGGTCTTGGGAGTGCTAGTCTCTGCCGCCAACATGCGCACACTCTTCTTCGGATTCTCCTTCAGCGCAGTGAGAACTCGAGTGAGTTTGCAAGAAATTGGGCGACCGGATCGGGGTTGGTCATCGATGTTATAATCTCCTTTCTTGAAGCGGGTGTACCAACGATGGCATGTAGCAAGGGTAGGGGCATCCTCTCCATCCGTAAGCACCAGGTCCGCATGAGCTTCTTTGGATGTACGACCAAGGCGGAAGGAATGAAGTAAGACAGCGCGTTTATCGTGATAAGTCTCCATCACTTGAATGACTGTGGCAAATTCTAAACTGATGCAATGCCAATACCCCTTCGATGTCAGCATGATGCAATAGTATGTTTACAATTTTCATTTCGAAATCGGGGCATTCGATAGCGCAACAATAATTTACGGATCAATTCTCAAGACTTATGGGACACCCCTATAGAGTCGTTTGATAAATTTCCCTATACAGCAATAGTTCTTGTCAGTTTTGTTCATCAAGTAGCCATGTTTGGCAGTTGACATGAGTTGGATTTGTAGAAAATTAGTTGACTTTTTTTTTCAGATCACTCACGATATTTCTCATCCACTGGAGAAGAAGCTGAATCAAATCGAGTTCGTCGACCGATCCTTCATCCATTGCGACTACAATTGTGATGGAGACTAAGTCATCCAATCATTCATTTCCCCAATCCATGTGGGGCTCTGTACGGGTTTATGGGATTTCTGAAACTTTATGGGTTCCTCGAAAGTTTATGGGTTCCAGAAAAACTTTATGGGTTCCATGAAAAATATAAATGTCTTGTGACAACTTTATGGGTTCCAAGAAAAATACAAATGTCTCGTAACAACTTTATGGGTTCCTGAAAAACTTTATGGGTTCTAGAAAACTTTATGGGTTCCATGGAAAACGAAAATGTCTTGTAAAAACTTTATGGGTCCCAGAAAAACATTTTGGGTTCGTGAAAACTTTATGGGTTCCATGGAAAACGAAAATGTCTCGTAAAAACTTTATGGGTCCCAGAAAAACTTTTTGGGTTCGTGAAAAAATTTGTGGGTTCCATGAAATGCATTATGTATCTCGTTACAACTGATGTATCCGGCTAGTTTTTTTTTCGACAAATAAGATTCTATTTGCGCATGCCCTAGAAATAGCGTACAACTTATTAGGGAACGAAACCTCGCTTAAGACGACGTCTCGGTAATTTGCAAGCATTTTGGACACTGGCCGGACACGTTTCTCTAGCAATGAGAATCAGACGCTCATCCTTGGGTGGTGGAAAGGTCTTGGTGCCATGATGCACAATCCATGACACATTTGTTGTTGCAGCCTCGCAGCAGGGTGAAACATGATTTTCAAGGAAAAATGGTCGAAAAATCATATTTTCACAACCCATCGCGATAGACCAAATTTCTCTTCTGCTTTAATTTAGAGGTGCCCTGAGGTTCTGAAATAACTGTTCTGATCGATTACTGCCCATTTAGAAAATCACTTTTTTGATTATACATTTCGCATTTTTGAAAAAAAGGTCGTATTTAATGGACTTAGCGTAAGCACTTATCAAGTGGAAATTTTAGCCCTTGCCATTTTGCATCTTATCCACTTATGGCACAGTTCAGCAAACAACGCGAAAGTCGAAATTGTTTTCATTGAAACAAAAAAATGCTCGATTTCGTCAGTAATTTAATCAGATCTTTGTTCTTTCTCAGATTCATGAGCTGTAACACTCAAATTCGAATTCTACACAAAAAGTTACGTCAGAATAAAATATGATCAGATTTTTCCGAGATGCAAATTTTTCAAGTGGATAAGATGCAGAATGGCAAGGGCTACAATTTCCACTTAATAAGTGCTTACGCTAAGTCCATTAAATACGAGCTTTTTTTCAAAAATGTGAAATGTACAATGAAAAAAGTGATTTTCTAAATGGGCAGTAATCGATCAGAAAAGTTATTTCAGAACCTCAGGGCACCTCTAAATTAACGCAGAAGAGAAATTTGGTCTATCGCGATCGGTTGTGAAAATATGATTTTTCGACCATTTTTCTTTGAAAATCATGTTTCACCCTGCTGCGAGGCTACAACAATAAATATGTCATGGATTGTGCATCATGGCACCAAGACCCTTCCACCACCCAAGCATGAGCTTCTGATTCTCATTGCTAGAGAAACGTGTCCGGCCAGAGTCAAAAATGCTTGCAAATTACCGAGACGTCGTCTTAAGCGAGGTTTCGTTCCCTAATAAGTTATATGCTATTTCTAGGGCATGCTACAGGAAATAGAATCTTATTTGTCGAAAAAAAAACTAGCCGGATACATCAGTTGTAACGAGATACATAATGCATTTCATGGAACCCACAAATTGTTTCACGAACCCAAAAAGTTTTTCTGGGACCCATAAAGTTTTTACGAAACATTTTCGTTTTCCATGGAACCCATAAAGTTTTCTAGAACCCATAAAGTTTTTCAGGAACCCATAAAGTTGTTACGAGACATATGTATTTTTCATGGAACCAATAAAGTTTTTCTGGAACCCATATACTTTCGAGGAACCCATAAAGTTTCAGAAACCCCATAAACCCGTACAGAGACCCATGTAGTATGTTCAGTTTGCCCAAATGATGCAGATATGAGAGGAATCGCCAGATTTTCGAGAGCCATGCGGCGGTAGGTATTTGTATCTCCGATCCTGCTGAAAAGTGAAACTGAAGTACTTTGAATGATGCTCTTTCAAACTACGTTAGCGGAATTTTGACATCTGGTCTCATCTCCGAGTATTGTCAGGTCAAAGTATAGACACTATGAAATCTAAGACCAAAATTGTATCAGAAAAACAGTCATAACTCGCTTTAAAATCATGTTATTAACGATTCCAAAAAAGTGTTCGAATGAAGAGGTGGAGTAGAACATTTCGTATGTTGGAGATGTCATTCCTCGTCCATGTGCTGGATCGGGGCTGTCTGATTTTCAAAAAAGTGATGTAACTTTCCTAATACCGATTTCTCCAACAAGCGTCGAAAATATATTTGAGAAAATACTCTCATCGAACTACAGTCCAAAAATCACACGAATCGGAGGTGGGAGAAAAAAATGGCCCGCACTTTTGTCCAAAAACCATGCGATTTTTTACAAATTTTTGAGGTTTTTCATGCATAACTTCTTTCATTCGCGTTTTCATGTGCTGTCATATCGAAATTCGGAATCAGCGTTCCAAAATACACCAGAAAATTCTATAGTTATATTTTTCAGAGATAAAAGTTTTTTCGACTTCGTCGACTTCCCCCTTTCGTCCGATTTTGTTCGAACTTTGTTTGTCTCAGAATCAGGTCACTATAGGATTTTCTGGGTTAGAAAACGAATTTGCTAACTAGAGCTCATGAAACATCGGAATAAAAAAGTTATGCTATAAAGAAAATACCAAAAAAATGTTGTTCTGAATTTTGGACATAACTTTTTTCTCTTTAGTTTTCTTGAGCTCTAGTTAGCAAATTCGGTTTCTACGCTCAAAACTAATCCAGAAATTCCTATAGGGACATAATTCTGAGACAAAAAAATGTCGACCAAAATCGGACCAAAGGGGGGACCACATGGTGAAAAAGTGGTCGAAGGCGAAAAAAATTTTATCTCGAAAAAATATAACTATAGGATTTTCTGGTGTATTTTGGAACGCTGATTCCGAATTTCAATATGATAGCTCATGAAAATGCGAATGAAAGAAGTTATGCATGAAAAACCTCGAAAATTTGTAAAAATCGTTTTTTCGGACAAAAGTGCCCCACCTCCGATTTGTCTGATTTTTGGACTGTAGTTTAGTGACAGTATTTTTTCAAATCTATTTTCGGCGCTTGTTGGAGAAATCGGTATTAGGAAAGTTACATCACTTTTTTGAAAATCAGACCGCCCCGATCAAGCGCATGGACGAGGAATGACATCTCCAAAATTCAAAATGTTTCCCCGTGCCTCTTCATTCGAACACTTTTTTGGAATTGTTTCTAGCATTATTTTAAAGCGAGTTATGGCTGTTTTTCTGAGACAATTTTGGTCTTAGATTTCATAGTGTCCATACTTTGACCTGACAATACTCGGAGATGAGACCTGATATCAAAATTCCGCTAACGTAGTTTGAAAGAGCATCATTCAAAGTACTTACTTTTCACTTTTCAGCAGGATCGGAGATACAAATACCTACCGCCGCGGTATGGCCATTTCTCTCGAATCTCTCGCGATTCCTCTCATATAAAATATTGGGTTGAGGAATAAGTAACGCTCGTTTTTGGGGCTCATATATCTCCCGCCAATCAAATCTAAACGAGCTGACTTTGTAGCATTTTTTCAGGGTATGCTCGAGTATCATAGCCGTTTTTATTAGAAATATCACGCTTCCTGTGTAGGAGAGAAATTTAGATTTCAATGTACCTGATAATTTTCGAAAATTTTAGATTTTTTTTCGAAATTGTGTAATTTAACGTGGAAACTGTTCGGTAAATTCACACATTCTCAGGTGAGCAGCCCGATACTTCACCTCTTTCATGGTGAAGTGAGAATGGTGCTCGATTCATTGTTGTATTTTTATAGACGTTTCAAGGGGAACGTTCGTGAAAAATTGCAGTTCACTTAACTTATTTGTCTACCTTGAGGATCGAAGGTGCTGGCCTATACACTAGTGCGCTCCAGTCATTCACTATGGAGCTATATTATCACTATAAACATTTGGTGCTACTTATGCTCCTATTTGAAAAATAACAGTTTTCCAAAAATATTATTTTGTGACGGAATCAAAAGAAATGCGTGTTTTGAGAACTTTGGATTAAACCATACCCAAGACATAGTAGCCATTCTATAATTGTGGCCACTTGGTGGATGATAGTGCAAAAGTTGCTCGTCCATTTAACCATCTAAGGCCTTACATTCAATTAGTACGGTTTACAGGAAATAGCAATAAATGTCGATTTCGAGGCTTGTTTTTCTATATCGGACTTACGAGCAATTTAACTCATAAAGAGAATGCTCCAGACTTAGCAAAATTCGTCCATATTTTCAACAGGAAAGGTACTCCACATTCAAGCATAATTGAGGTCTTTAGATCTATTGCTAAGAAAACGCGGCTAGCAAAACTTCTTTCGGTCAGTAACTGAAAATCCTACACTCTCGTTAGGTGCATATCTCACACAGGCCTTTACTTGGATATTCCTCTGAATATCATCAGTGTAATGTATAACCATGATACTTTACTACTGCAGCTTAATTGTGGCTCAATAATTCTTCTTCCCTCAGTGCTGACCTGTCAAAATCTCAGGGTGAGGTGCGACAACTTTGAATTGAGCCAGCCATTGTGATCGCCTAAATGATCGGAGATATATGATATAGTGTGCGCTAAAGAGAGTATCCAAGCCCTTATCGATCATCAAAAACCGGAATATAATTGCACAATTTAGAAAGACGGGAGAGGTCATAATCTGAAATTGGAAAAACGAGCGTTACTTATTCCTCAACCCGATAATACACCTCAAATAATGTGCTGCACCGTTCATTCATAATATTCATAATGGCCCAATGTCATCTCTGGGATAAATAATCGGGCGTGATAACATGGTTCGCAATGATCGCAATGAGCAAAGCCATCATCGGATACGTCTCATAACAGGAACTCTGAAAATGTCTGAATCTCTCTGAATCTGAATCTGAATCGCATCTATCGTTTGTCTCTCGATCAATTCTCTCGCATACCTGACCAGAATTTAATTCTCTACAAAAGATCGATGCGTTCGTTCCGAGAATCATTCCCTCCTCCACAGTTCATACACAAAGCGGGACAGTGGACAGGTCTAGAACACACAGAATGATGGCGGCTGTCGTGACCACAAATTAAACACTAATGATATTTCTTAGAAGTCTTGTATCTTGCGAATTTTGTATGAACATATTATCGCATTAACATTTGTTCGCAACATGAAATAACATAAAACTGCAGAAGTACTTCATTGAGCAAGTTCCTCGTGATTCTATCTCAAGCTGCCTCTAGGAGTTCAATCACCGCTGTAGTAGTATCCTGGAATGATAACAACTTAGCCATATTTGTGAAAAGAGCAAACTCGTAAAATATCTAACAGTCCACTAGTGCGGCGACAACAAGCAATTGATATTATGAATTCTCGGTAGGCAGCTGTCAATGACAATAGAAGCATATTGTGGGCAATCGGATGCAGTTCAATGATGACTTTGGTGAGGAACACGAACTCTGTGATGGTGAGAATATACAGGACAATCACGATTTTTGGGCAATAAAATGGTGATATAATGATTCGAAATTTACCGAAGGAGAAGTTGTCTGGTAGCAGTATACCGACCAGGGCGACTATAGAAGGCGCGACGATCATTGCAAGCGGGACAATGAGCTGAAAACATCATACTTGTGTGATATTTCCCGGTAAAATTAACCTGAGCCAGGAGGATTATCAATGATTTTCGAATGACTGCGATGTTGACTGTGCTATGCTTTCTCGACTGCATTATTTATTGATTATGTTTAAATTTGGAGATCAGCAACCTCCATGTAGAGTGTATAGAACATGTGTCCAAAGAGCGAACATACAGTGCGACTGTGAGCACCTCAATAGTTTACATCTTTTGCATGTCATTATTTGTTCATGAAAAAATATACGAGAGGAATCGCGAGAGTTTTGGGGTATTAGCGGACTTAGGAAATAGTTATCCCGATTCCGCTGAAAAGTGAAACTTAACTACTTCGAATGATGCTCTTTCAAACTGCGTTTGCCGATTTTCGATATCAGGTCCCATTTCCGAGTATTGTTTGGTCAAAGTAGGGACACTACGAAATTTCCGATCAATTTTGGCTCAGTTAAACAGCCATAACTCGCTTTAAATTTGTGCTTGAGACAATTACAAAAACACATTTGAATGAGCACGTAGAGGGTGACATTTCTTATGTTGGTGAAATCATTCCATGTCCATGCGCTGGTGCGGGGTGGTCGGTTTTCCAAAAAATTGATTTATCTTTTCCAATAGTGATTTCCGCATGAAGCCCCAAAAAGAGATTTGAGAAAAAACTAGTACGAACCACCACCTCTTCAAACAGAAAGATCGGAGGATGGAAAAATGGGCGCGGCCTTTTGTCCGAAAAAACCTGCGATTTGTTCAGATGCGATTTGTTCAAATTTTATCTCGAAAAAATACGACAATAGGATTTTCTGGTGTATTTCGGCGTGCTGATTCCGAATTTCGATGTGACAGCTCATGAAAACATGAATGAAAAAAGTTATGCTTGAAAAACCTCAAAAAAAAAAAATTTCGGACAAAAGGCCGCGCCCTTTTTTCCATCCTCCGATCTTTCTGATTGAAGAGGTGGTTCGTACTAGTTTTTTCTCAAATCACTTTTTGGGGCTTCATGCGGAAATCACTATTGGAAAAGATAAATCATTTTTTTTGGAAAACCGACCACCCCGCACCAGCGCATGGACATGGAATGATTTCACCAAAAAAAATGTCACCCTCTACGTGCTCATTAGAATGTGTTTTTGTAATTGTCTCAAGCACAAATTTAAAGCGAGTTATGGCTGTTTAACTGAGCCAAAATTGATCGGAAATTTCGTAGTGTCCCTACTTTGACCAAACAATACTCGGAGATGGGACCTGATATCGAAAATCGGCAAAGCAGTTTGAAAGAGCATCATTCGAAGTACTTAATTTTCACTTTTCAGCGGAATCGGGATAGCTATTTCCTAAGTCCGCAGGGCTCTCGAAAATCTGGCGATTCGTCTCACACAGCGTGTCGAAGCCACATTTCCGCGGCGCAGATCCATTCTGAAACATATCTCATTCTGAGCGGTCGGAACGGAGTGAATGATAGGGAGAGAAAGTGCGAAATACAAATAAATTTGATGAAATAAATCGAACGAATTAGTGAGATGAAGAGGCAAGATGCTTCTGGATGACCAAGAAACTCAGCAATGGAAACATCATCATCATTATTACTTTCTGAATCCCCATCGAAAGATCTTGAATTTGTCGCGTTTTTAATTTTTTCGTTTTAGTATTCGAGATATTTGAGTTAAACTGACAAAAAACTAACATATTCTCAAAAAACTCGAATACTAAAACGAAATTCGAAATTGTAAAAGCGACAAATTCAAGATCTTTCGATGGGTATTCAGAAAATAATAATGATAATGATGTTTCCATTGCTGAGTTTCTTGGAAAACGGGTTAGAAAATTGGGAAAATCTAAAAATGTTCATCGCAGCATGCTGCAACATCAGCATAGTTTGAAAGTCATCCAGAAGCATCTTGCATCATCATCTCACTAATTCGTTCGATTTGTTTCATCAAATTTATTTGTATTTATCATTTTCTCTCCCTATCATTCACTCCGTTCCGACCGCTCTGATCGATTAGAATGTGGAGAATGAGATATGTTTCAGAAGGGATCTGCGCCGCGCCGAACAAAGGATTTTTGCTTTTTAACACGCTGTGTCTCATAAATTAGGAAACTGCCCGGAGAATGAAATAAAACTCGACGAAATACTTCCAGTCTGAATGACTGCCATATTTGAAATAAACGCACCAGCATCATTCCATAGATAGCCGACGTTACTTCGCTGGTCAGTTCCACAAAATAGTAGGAACCCCGTTCGCGAATCCAAGATATGTCAGGCACGTACTGTAAAACAAATTGAAGACAAATAAGTTGACCAACTCACGCTGTCCAGAAGATGATTGGTGTCCGGGGACGGTGAGAGTATAAACCAAATAGGCGGGATACTGTGAAACACAAAGAGCCCGAGCCGAATAATGAAAAAATTGCGCTGAAACAACGTAATCAGCTGCATCTTTTGGGTGGTGCGAGATAAACAATAAACTTCACTAGAAATAAATTGCGGGACATGATAATCTAGATGAAATATGCGACCTTTTACTTTACCAACAACGAAGTCAAATAGTGTCTCACCTCGCTCATCTTGAAGGCACTCGACGGCAGCAGTACTGTCTGATGCCGCTGCATGCAGCAGCACACGATCGACACTCCAATGTTCGAAATCAGAAGAAAGATAATGCCCTGAACATTTGTCGACTACTTTATCGTCCCATTGTAGTTATCGACCCAAAGAACCAGTAAATATCTGACGCTATTGCATGGACAAAGAATACGGGAATGTATCTCCGTCGACTGTTGGATTTGGCAACGCTGTAACGTACCGATCCAGTCTTCAGTGTCATGCCCAATCGACACAGTAAGCCTATACAGTAGCCGGCCGGCGCGGGAAACGCGGGAAACGGCTGTAGCAAAATCTCAGTGAAGGCGTCATTGACGGTGATAAGAATCTGTAATGCTGATGCATAAAATGATGATTGACGAGACTCTGCACCATGGAAAATACCACTATGTGTATGGTTCGCAAACAGTTTCCAGCTTATACCAAGCCATTCGTTGCTACACCTGTATGAAGATGAGGTAACGTCGAATTGCCGACTGGTGCGGTGGTGTTTGCATGATGAGACAGACCAGGACGAGTATGCTGGATGATGAGGAAAAGACGAAGAGGATGCGCTGGCCGAATGATATATTCTTTTGTGTTTCCAGTGGAAGGAAAATCGCCATGATTGGGGATGGCTGTTATAACTGATAGTTGGTTACCACATCAGCCGATTCTCACTCATAAAGCATTCTGGAATGATTGATTCGGCTTATCGTTACACGCGTGACTCGCAGGTGGAACCATGCTTATCGTTATGCGTAATCAATCGGTCACAGAGCATGGTTCTTTGAAGATGATATACATTTCTGAGCAATGTGAACATTTTTTTAGGGATTCGATTTATTTTAAAAGTTCTGAAAAAGTTCTGAGGAAATTGCATTGTTGTTACGGTCTCGCTCAATTTATTGCACCCTCGGAAATAGGGTAAATCCCGAAAAACCTCCGTTCAAATGCAGAAAGCTAAAAAAAATTCCCAGACTAATTTCGTTGAATGGAATATTTTTCATCTGTTCATTTTCTTCGCGGTAAACGCGTTATTATCATAGCTGTGACTGAGACGAAGGAAACCCGTAAATGCGTTTAAAATGAGCACACGCAAAAATATATGGAGAATTCATTTTGAAAACATATCGAGTTCTATTATGGATACATACGACTAGAATTATGTCTAAGATTTCCGAAATTCATTTCCATTAACCATAATTTCCATTTTGTACGCCGATGGATCTGTTTTATCAAAAACGCAGTTACAATGCTCTTGAAAGTTTTCATTCGAAATCGTCGAAACATTCGAAAACAGTATGCGAAAAAATGAGAAAATTGAGAATCTCCAAGTATTTTCGATTCGCAGATCTCTGATAACAAATGACGTTGAAAAGATTTTGGTTCTCATTGATAATTGACACTAATTGGTTGTGATATCCAGTTCATCTGCCCTTTTTCGGCTGCGATCGGTAACATTTTAAACTCTCTCAAATCGCAGCCACAATCAATTTTCTAACCCCATTCATTTCACGAGAGATAAGCGATTCACTCACAAGGACAACAACGAACTACGCAAACACCCGATTTGGAAACCGGAAAAAGTGCAGATCAACAATAATATCGTGAGGATAGCATTGTGATATTGTTATCGAGTGGATGCACAAAGACTTTTCCGATCCGTTTCGGTGATACGATGTTGATATGGGATGATGTCTGGGAAATCAGCGAGAGGAGGAGCGATCAAAATGTGACTGTTGACGACATTTTTCGATTAATCTTGCCCGTCGCGGACGCCTATAAAGCCAAGAAACGAACAGCCGGAACCATCTCGACTTCCTCTAGTCAGCCGATCATATAATGGCATTTCGCTAGGAATGTGCCCTACCACGCTTTGTCCGATCTTATTCACTGTGTTTTATCTGGAAGTCAGTTCAGAATGTTGTTTCAGAATCTCCTCTTTCTTCGCATCATGCGCGCTTCCTTCCTTCTCGCTTTCATCTTTGCAGTATCGTATGCTCAAATGATGCCCGGAAGCACTAATGGTAAGAAGGTTATTGATTGTTGACCCATATTCAACAATTTTTTTACATATCGGACCAGTTTTGTGCCTATTCAGAGTTATATAGTTACTAGAAGGGTAACTCATTCTTTCCAGGCATCATCGCAAACGGTCGGGGCGGACTCGGCCGATACATTCGTCATCTCGAGGGTCGAGACGGCTCGTCTTACTACGGAAACGGCAATGAGTTCGGCTACTATGGATATGCGCCCGTCGCCTATCAGCCCTTTGGCTTCTTCGGTTGACGGAAGGCCACCGGCGCTCAAATAGGGCGTCGCGTCATCACCAGCGCGCCAGACGTGCTGGAGTATGTACAGTGTTGTCATTGCATCATCTATGTTTCTCAGTTTCGACATAGTTTTCGCATCTGTAGCAAGTGCAGTGTACAAAAATGCAATAAAGTCGGATTGAAATCAGAATATTTTGTGCCTTTGATCTGTTATTCTACACACCGCAAACATGCCCTTAAAGCAAGCGTTATATTTGCGATCTTTAGTTTACGGATTGCGAAATAAAGCGGGCTTAGGCTTAGCCCTCGAACGCTGTGGCTAATCAGGAATGGAATGAAAGTTCGCAAGATCGCGAAAGGAGCAACAAACTAATTATCCCCCCTCTCTCTACTTTCGATCGTCGATTACCGACACGTGGCTTACTTCCATTGTTTGATCTTTTCGTCGATGATCTTTGAAGGGAAGTGTTTGGTTGCGAGTGTAACAGTTTTGCTCGAACGATGCTCCAATTTCAAAAGATCACGCAAATGAACATTTCCCGATTAATATTCGAAATGTCTTCAGTGAACTTCATGTCCCTCAATATTTTCCGAAGAATGACGTTGACTTTAACCAGATGCTTGAGAAAGTGAAGTTGTACCGAAGTAGAAGCGAAGTGTTTATAATCCGGGATCTCTGAATTATAGCAAAAAATTATCATAACCAATTGGGCGGCATTCAACGGGAATTGAAAGGACGATGATTATCAGGTTGTAAAGTTCCGGGAAAACGGAAAGGTATCTTGTCTCCAGGTCTCACTTTGGAAAACTTGGCCTCTCGCGCGGTTGTAAAAGTGATCGTGATTATATTCTCCCAACAATAACATTTAATACAATAACAAACATAGGCAGTTTCTTTCAATACATCCCGTTGCAAACCATGTTTTCTTTAAAATCTGGATAAATGGGATGTGTTGTTGTCTTGAAAAAAAGACCCTTGATCTCTAAACCTCGAATCGTTAGTTGTTGTTCATTCCATAACTATTTCACGAGGAAGTCGGTGATGTAAAACAACAAAATAGTCTCTCGCTGCTCCTATCGCGATTTTTCGCTGATCTCATCGAGCAAGAGAAGAGGTGGGGCGCACGGAATATCACACAATTAGAGATCGCGTAAAATGAGGAGACTCGCGAATATTCGAGAAGGCGGAGTTGTTTTTCGTGACGAAACTCACACTTTTTCACGCCTAACTAGCTGCATATAAAAGGTACAAACACAAGTTCCCACCTCAACTCAGCAACAACACACTCAGCCAGGCGTGCCACTACCGTAATCTTCATTGTGCTACTCGTCATCGCCTTTGCTACTGCCCAACTCCTGCCCGGAAGCACTACCGGTAAGTTGCAGGACACCTTTGGGGCAGAGTAAACGTCGCAACATTGAGTTAGTTTTGTATACTAGGGATCCCCTGTTATCTTCAAGAGGAACCAATCACCTCGTTCTAGGCGCCGTTACCAATGGACGGAGCGGGCTCGGCAGACTACAGCGTCACTTGGAGAACTGCGACCAGTCGGGTTACTATTACTACGGCAACGACTTCAACCAGGGCTTCTACCCCTACGGCCAGTTTGCCTTCTTCGGATGACTAACGCAGCCTGGAGCCGTCATTGACCTCCAGAAGTCCGACGTCATCGTCTACTCGCCGACTGATCAGACACTGTCTATCGTTATCCTCACGCATTTCTGCGCCCTCTTTTGCTGTTCGAAAAAATACCGGTCTCATGATGATAATAAACAGTATTTACTTTTAACGATTTGTTGCAGGTTGAGCGAGGGGGAAACTGTTTATTACCGTGATTGACGATCAAACTTTTCATATATTTGGCTATGTGATGCTCACATTATAGTGAGTTGTTTTCACTATAGTGTGACCTTGTCGCGTGAAGCCTTGCGCGAACACATCACACCACGAGGATCGGATAGTGAGCGAGATGTGTTGTTTGAATTACTAAAGATTACCAAACCATAATGTCTGTCTGTGTGTGACGTTGTCTCTCCGGTTGTCACGCTTTCGTTTTTTGCTCATAACGCGCTTCAAAGTGATCGCCCGAGGACAAGTCCTTGACCATTCGAACCCTCTCGGAGAGCTTCTCAAAAATCGATATCAATTTCATTATTATTACGCAACATTTCGTCATCATTACGCAATATGTCGTTTTTCGAGCCTAATTCAGCTCAAACTCGTCCGAGAAGACTGGCAGAAGTGTCATTCGACTAAGGATCGTCAGCGCTTTTTACCGACAGTAACTATTTCGCAATCTTTGATTTCGTCATCATTACGAAATCTTCACATTTTCGCTCATAACTCGCTTCAAAATCATCGGAGAGGCTCGGGAGAAGTGCCAAACGACCTCCCGTGCTCGGATTTCGCAATCTTCATATTTTCGGTTATAACTCGCTTCAAAATCCTCGGATAGGCTCGGGAGAAGTGCCAAACGACCTCCCATGCTCATATTTCGCAATCGTCAATTTCGTCATCATAACGAAATCTTCACATTTTCGCTCATAACTGGCTTCAAAATTATCTGAGAGCCTCGGGCGAAGTGCCAATTGACATTTTATGATCATTTATAAGTTTTTTTTTTAGGAAACTTCGGCCATACCGTTGTAAAAAGCTCGTGAGGCTGAGAGCGCGAAAAGTTGCGATGTAGCCACGGAGCGAGTGGCTACATCACAACTGTTCCGGAGCGCTCGAAGCCTCACGAGCTTTTTGCATACGCCCCCCCTCGCACGCAAGCGGTGATTGGCTAACGTGTATAACGTTGCTAAAAATAAACGTGATTTCGTGATTTTGCCTATGCTTTGGCCATACCGTTGTGAAAAGCTCGTGATGCTGAGAGCGTGGAGAAAAAGTTGCGATGTAGCCACGGAGCGAAGCGGAGTGGCTACATCGCAACTTTTCCGAAGCTCTCAGCCTCACGAGCTTTTTGCAACAGTATACGCCCCACTCACAAGCAAGCAGTGCATGGTTAACATTTTCTTAAGACCCGGCGTACAACGTAGCAGCCGCAGGTTTTGAATTGGATCGCCTTGTCTAATGACGGATATTAACGGATTCATTCTCACTGGGGCAATTCTTGACGGGTTCAGCAGATGACCATCGTTAACTCTCCTCTGCTGCACGCTGTTGATTCGGAATAGTTGCTGCAATCGCTCAGCTGAGTGGACGGCAGCGGCTACGTTTTTACGGTTTCTTTCCTACCGGTTTTGCTCACCCTGTTATCTATGGCCACTGAACTACAGTTTTCGACTTGGCTATTTTGTTATTTGCATTTGACAATGAATTTTTTTTTTGAATTGTCTCTCTTACTGTGTTCGATACTGCAAGAACACCATCAGAATCGTTGATCATGTCAGCTGAAACACGTGTTCTGTGCTACCTTGTAACGGGATTTAGTGCAGACTGTTATTTCGTGTGGAATTACACTAGAAAATTGTAGTCTTGAGCGAATTGTTGCAGCAGTCTCGACTGAAAACAGCAAGATGGTTTTTCCATTGACAATTCAGCTAAACTATGCGAGATTTGGACTCGCTCCTCGTCTCTTTCTCTGCTTGGTGGGCCTAGAGGCAAGTTTTTCTAGAATTCGGACAAACAAAATAGCTTACGATATTTAGATTATGCTGCATTTCGCCTTGATGGTTGTCTTTCCCATGATTGTCATCGTGATCGCAAGAGCAAGTTAGTATCTCTTCAGTTTCTCAAATACTTCGTAGCACACAGGTGGCATTCATGTGAACGTACGATTGCTGACCATCAGTTTGATGTGTCACTATTACATGTTTATACTCAGATTCATGGTTATGTATTACGAAATCAATGATTTTCCCGTAATAAGTGAGTGAGATAGTGCATTCTCTACTGGAGGAGAATACAGATTCCTTGATGAAATCTCACTAATTTCTATCATTTATGATTTCTTTAAGTTTCGTGTATTTTTTTCACAAAGCGATAATCTCATTTTTGGCTGTGACATTATTCAATCTCAATTTTTTTGGACGCTTCATTAGCCAGTAAGCGGAAATTCGTATTTTCTTCACGATAAAAGAACTTCGGGTTGGCTGCGTTTTCCACCGAGCGTTTCATCGCTACGCATTATTGGATGTAATGTTGACAGGTTGATGTATTATAAAGCTAACGATCCAAGATGGTACGAGCGCGGAGAACGGAGTGTTGTGATAGTTTGGATCGGCATAGAAATATTTACCAATGCTGTCAGCTTGACCGACGTAATTCTGTATATGAATGGATGGACACGCCCCTTTTTTGCTAATGAGTAAAATAACTTCGCAGACTTTTACTCTATGGATGTGGACAATGTATCACGTTGGGGAATAAGTAACGCTCGTTTTTGAATTTTTTTTTCACTTTATCATAAAAACTTTACAAAGCACGATAGAATCTAAAAATATTCTCCATGCATGCGCATCGATGACCTTCTGCCATCTACCAGGCAGCTTGTGGATGCCCTCGTGATAGAAGGACTGGGGCTGGTTCTTGAAATAGTTGGTCAGTACGGTCTGGATAGTGGCTCGGTCTTTGAAGCTCTGTCCCTTGAGGAAACGCTGGAGGTCTGAGAAGAGGTGGTAATCGGAGGGGGCAAGGTCGGGTGAGTAGGGAGGGTGGGGGAGGACAGTCCAGCCATAGCCCGCCAGCTCAGCCTTGGTCTTTCTTGCGACATGCGGGTGGGCGTTGTCGTGCTGAAAGTAGATTCGAGCGTCCTTCCCGCGTGTTTGTTCGACAGCGAGTCTCAGCTTCCGTAGCTGAAGAGTGTAGACCTCTGCCGTGATAGTCGTCCCCTCGGGTAGGAGTTCCCAGAACTCCACTCCCCGCACTGACCACCAGATGCACAACATCACTTTTTTGGGGTGCAAATCGGGTTTGGGGACATCTGCTGGCTTTTGGTCCTCTCCGACCCACTGTCTCATACGCTCATGGTTGTCGTAGAGCACCCACTTTTCATCACCTGTGATGACATTGTCCAGCCAATCAAACCGGCGATGCAGAGTGAGAAGAGTCGAAGCCATGTCCACTCGGCGATCCTTGTCATAGTCGGTCAGGTCATGGGGGATCCATTTCCCGAGTTTCCACTTCTTTCCAATCGCGTGAAGTCCATTCACGGCATTTTTTGGTCGACCCCAAGGAAGTCAGCAAGATCGCGCGTAGTGAGATACGGGTCAGCCTCCACCTCAGAACGCAATCGATCGAGTAAAACTCCATGGGGCGACCGGGTCGGTCTTCATCTTCGAGGGAAAAGTCGTGTTTCTCGAATTTGACTACCCACTTTCTCACGGTGGTTATATGCGGTCAGAGAGAAAAAACGAGCGTTACTTATTCCTCAACCCATTAGTTTTCGTTTGCAGCATTGCTGCATCTTTCGCAGTGGGTTTTGCATTATACTTTCGTCAAAGATACCATAAGACATTTTTTTTACAAGATTTTTCAGATCTTCACATGGGTTTATCTGAACAACAAGTGCATGCTTCGATCTTTCAATGCGTTTTCTCATCAATACTCCGTTTGTCACATCTTTCAAGTGAAGGAAAATCTTCGAGTCCTGAAGGTGCGATATTGCATGCGGATTGCTTGAAACATATACCTATTAGCTCCTGCTTGTTTTCTCATTGACTTCAATACCGTTTCTCGTCGCTGTTGTATATTCTTTCTAATATAATCCTACGCGCCCCTAACTTGGGAATTCGAGCGCTATCTCTGCATGGCTCTATTCGATCTGTCCTGTGCGCTGTCAGATCGTCTGATCCCACAAAAAATATCGTTCTTTGGACACAGGTATGCGCTTATTTATGTGTACATCGGCGGTCGCATGGTACCCGAATATCGCCGACAACTGTATGAGATTGGCGCGTTTGCCAGACTCTGCGGCCTCATGGGATGGAAGGTATGTGCTTGCGGGCCGCACGAGTACAACCTTACGTCGTGTGTTTCAGAAGCCTGTTTTAGATGCGGTTCATTCTGCATCAGTTCCGAGTGTGCATGCTACACGTTCTTACTTCTTACCTAGTCGCTCTTGACACATTTACCGATCACGGTCGTTCTATTAGCACCCGCTGGAAGTATTCAATTTCAACAGATTATTGGTCTACGGTTGTCACGCTTTCGTTTTTTTTAGATTTGAAGTACATCTCCGCACATGAATTTCGTTCTTAGCTCGGAGATTCCCGAGTTACAGATCGCCCCCTGTGGTACGGTATTTAGAAGAGAAAGCGTTGCAAAAAGCTCGTGAGGCTGAGAGCGCGTAGGAACTTCAGTCAGACACCATAACCACTAGGCCCCCTGTGGTACGGTATTTAGAAGAGAAAGCGTTGCAAAAGGCTCGTGAGGCTGAGAGCGCGTAGGAACTTCAGTCAGACACCATAACCACTAACAATTTCAACAGATTATTGGTCTCCGGTTGTATGCGCATTGGTTCCAATGGATGCAAAATGAATATTCTTTCTAATTTATATTGTTATGCACGATATGCACGATGAGATACTATACAGCCTTGAAATAGCGAACCAATGGTTTTAAAAAATCGACTTACAACTCGCCACAATTCGCGTACTCTGTCGCCTGTCGAATTGGTGAGAGATCACGAGAACTGAGGAGAGTTGTATCCGATGTGCTATCTCTAAATTTTCTGCCACAGATAAATTATTTGATTGTATGTCGACGTAACGGCTCAATTGTTCGTGATTCTAGGGTAGTGTGTAGTATAAGCGTTTTGAAAATGTTTATTCCTCAGAAAATTTATTTTAGTGCAAATTCACTGCTTTTTTTGAACGCGATTCTCCAGTACTTGCATTGGACGTGTCGCATCGTTTGCCGAATCTGAGATGTTGGTATACATTTTAATAAAAATAAAAACTTTTCTCTGTGTAAATTACCTGTTCAAAAATTCATTTCTCACAAGTCTAGAGAAATATAATAGGAGATTGGGCGAAAACCCGCAATATGCATCGCTGGTGATGAAGAAACCGATATAGAATATTCGCAAATCCGTCTGAATATTAATGAAATTCCAGAAATTCTCTCTAATGCAAACCGTGAAATTGGACTCCGTCATGAACGTGAACGCATACGTGATATAATATACGATCTAAATGAGCAATTTAGTAATGCTGGTCTAAGGCCACTGAATACCTCTAGGGTGCACACGACGACTGATATGTAGAATAGAGTCATTTCTCGTTTTTGCACCCCTCGAGGCAGTGCCGTCCACTAAAGTTTTGAACTTGTACAACAAATTCACCAATAAGGCGAAAATAACATCACAGGCCGTAAATACAAGAAGTGCTGCCACGTTTTAAAGTCTTGAAATCGATTTTCTTTTCAGTCGCATTTCGACGACTTCGAGAAGATAATACTCTATTGAGGAGGAGGTTGGGTGTTGTGTTTCATGTGTAACCGTAACATCAAACCTGCATTGCCCTGAGATTGCGCACAATTATGGAGTAGGTAGAGTAGGATATCGAGGACGAGAAAGGTACTCATCAGAGCGAATGTTGACGTGACGAATTCACGAGTGGACGGACTTTAGTTTTAAAAAAATGACTGAAATGAATTGTCAGCGCTATTTCAAATGCCAGAAAAACAGGACATGTCATCATCATTTTTCAATGAGGGACACAATTTCCATTTTCATTATGCCATATTAATTCCTCATAAGGCAATCGCGAGGAGATCTCTGTCATGCACCATCAAACTTTGCTTATTTTTGCTCTTGCCTTGTGAACTTCGTGATCCACACCTGTATGTACCAGCCGCTGTTGTTGCCGGGCCGCTCCCAGTGTTCGTCGCGAGTTGCCGCTCCCATCCCTACCGCAAGGCCGGAGGATAGAAGCAGTGAAATTGCAAGCAAACGAGCACAGCCATTCGACCAGATCTAAATGCGAACAGCCATATCATTTGCATAGATATGCAAAGAGTTGGTCCATAATTTTGGGGGGGGGGGCTTATTCCGAAAACAATTTATCTTTAATAGCGAACCGTCTTGTGCCGTAGTTGGAGAAGGACGGTAGTGTCTCGATTGGCCGCGATCAGAAAGGTGGTGATGCCCTGAGCGGTGTGTGTACCCCACGACGTGAAGAGGAAGATGAAGCTGAATTCGACCATCATTATAGCGTTTCTATCTTAACTTTCATGCCATGGATCCATGGAGCTCTTTCATGGATCTTCATCGCTCATAACCTTTTTTTTAATTTGTCGAAATGGCATGCGAATCAAGTTCTGACCCTTCCAGGCAGCGTCGAGGGGAGGAAGATGTGGAGCAGCAACCCACGAGATGGGAAAAGAGCGCCGGTGTGGTGTCCCACCATGGAAATCACGTCTAGAGCACTACCGATCTGCAAAACTACTATGATCGCTATGATCCACGTATACTCGATCACAGAATAGCGTCCACTAGCAGAATTTCACCGTCATTATTATTCTCATTTATCTAACCAACGTGTGTAGAATATGGTTAGCTCTAACTTAAATTGCATCGCTAGAGCATAATATCACAAGGAACACAGTCGCACCATGTAGATTACGTAGAAAAAGTTGCTGACGTAGAAAACGTAAAAAATGCGCGCTGCTTTTAGTCCGAAAAACCTGCGATTTTTTGCAATTTTTCGAGGTTTTTCAAGCATAATTTTTTAAACTTATGTTTTCATGAGCGCTTGTATTGAAATTCGGAATCAGCGCGCCGAAATACACCAGAAACTCCTATAGAGACATTTTTCGAGATAAAAAGTATTTCGACTCTGATCAATTTTTCACCATGTGGTCCCCCCTTTGGTACAATTTTGGTCTAAAGTCTCAGAATCATGTCCCTATACGATTTTCTCGCTTATTTTCAAGCGTAGAAAACTAATTTGCTAACTAGAGCTCATGAAACATCGAAAGACAAAAGTTATGATCAAAATCCAGAACAAATTTTTTTTGTGATTTTCTTTCAACCATAACTTTTTTTATTTCGAGGTTTCATGAGCTCTGGTGACCAAATTCGTTTTCTACGATCAAAAATAAGCTAGAGAATCCTATTGGAACATGATTCTGAGACAAAAAATGTTCGACTAAAATCGGACCAAAGGGAAAAAAAAAGTGAAAAAGTGAAAAAAATGGTGAAAAAATGGTCAGAGTCGAAAAAATTTTTATCTCGAAAAAATGTCTCTATAGGAGTTTCTGGTGTATTTCGGCGCGTTGATTCCGAATTTCAAAACTAGAGCTCATTAAAACATAAATCAAAAAAGTTATACTTGAAAAACTTCGAAAAACTGCAAAAATCGCAGGTTTTTCGGACTAAAAGCAGCGCGCATTTTTTCCCCCACATCCGATTCGTCTAATTTTTGGAATGTAGGTAGGTTAAAGGAAGTTCTCAAATCACTTTTCGGCGCTTCTTGGGGAATTCACTATTAGGAAAGTTACATCACTTTATTTAAAAACTAACCACCCCGATCCAGCGCATGGACGAAGAATGACATCATCAACATAAGAGACGTTCCATGAGATTCTGCACCAACCCAACGGATGACTTTTTTGCAACCTATGCCAATAAGTTCAGGGCGAAGTCCCCATACATAGAGCTGATAGCTGGCTCATTATGAGAGGTTGGGGTGCATTTTCCGAAAAATGCCAGTCATGTCCCAAAAAAAGTCCGAAAAATCATCCCAGAAAAAAAATACGTTCTTATAGGTGTACCTGGCGTATTTTTTGATGAAAATGAGGAAAAATATAGTTTCGAATCGAACAGACAGCGATAAAAGGTTGAAAACTTCAAATTTCGTCAGTCTCCATACCTAGACCTGATAGCTGGCCCAATAAGAGAGGTTGGGGTGCACTTTCCGAAAAATGATGGGCCGTGCCCAAAAAAAGTCGAAAATTTTCGGAAAGTGCACCCCAACCTCTCATATTGGGCCAGCTATCAGCTCTATGTACGGGGACTTCACCCTGAACTTATTAGCATAGGTTGCAAAAAAGTCTTCAGTCGACCCCTCTCAAAAGCTTCACTAAAACGTGGAACGGCTCATAAGAAATGTTCTCCTTCGACTCCTCATTCGAATTTGTTTTTGGAATTGTCTCTAGCGTTATTTTAAAGCAAGTTATGGATGTTTCCGTGAGTCAATTTTGGTCGTAAATTTTGTAGTGTCCCTACTTTGACCTACCTATACTCGTAGATGAGACCTAATATTGAAAATCGGCAAACGCAGTTTGAAAGAGCATCATTTGAAGTGCTTAAGTTTCACTTTTCAGCGGAATCTGTGAAACTTTTTCGTGCGTCCGCTAATATCCAAAAAACTCTCGAATCTCTCGCGATTCCTCTCATATCTGAACAGTAGGAGGTGATGGAGAAAAATTGTCAAGGATTCTATCAAGAGGAAACACGATTATCGAAATGCGCCAAGGAAATGCATGACAAACGTCTGTAGAGTCAATCTCATTTGTGCCGCCATAAATCCCGACTGGATGTTGCTGGCTCATGCCTTTCCTCGATAGTGTCGTACAATCGATGAAAAGCACTCGACTGTGTCGTACAATTATGCTTTTTTTCTGAGAATTTGACGATAACAACCACGGATCTCTAGGCGAATGACCACCGCACTCAACACCCTACATAACTTGCACAGTTTCAGAGTATCGATGTTTTTTTTTAGCTTTGCCAAAGTTGATTGGATTTGCTCGTAAATTAGGCGAACGGGGAAAAAATGTCGTTTTACATGACCACAGATGATTTCTCCACGAGCGATGAGGAAGATGACGATATCATATTCATTCAGTCTCTTTCAGTCCAAGCCTCAGACACCAAGCTCACTCTAAACGAGTCACTCGGTTCAAATCAATCTTTTTTCCTAATCATCTACAGTATCGGACATAAGTAACCGTCCAAAAATTAAAAGTTGCATAACTTTTGAAATAGATGAGATATCTTTCTGATATTCTGACAGGTGGTAGTGAGTGTACTCCTACATACGCCCACTATGCCAGACGATAGTGCGATTTCGCAATATTGTATGAAGATGACGCAATCTTTGCATGGTTGTTCAGCGCGGATTATTTGCTCAATGAATTTTTTTCCCAATCTTTTTATTTCATGTGGTGATAGAAGACCTCATTACCCCTTCGATAAACATAAGTACTCATGGGAGGGTACTGTACAAAGGTGTTGGATTGTCTCAAAAATAGGTCCCGAAAAAATGGATTTTCGTTCATAGACGCGCTAGAGACCCCATCAAAAGCTCAAAATGATCCTTTCCACATTTCCTGAAGATCCCTAAAGATTGATAAAGATACATCTTGATTTGCCCTCAGGGCAAGAAATTTTCACTTTTTTCGCTGTATTATTTTTCTCATTTTTTGGATGATCACAGTTCCAAGGGTGATTTTTGTTCAATTGTCATTCCTGGACAGGCTGGTTGCACAACCATGGAACAATCGATTTCTAACTTTTTAGAGCGTTTTAATATCTTTCCTGTCCGCGACAACCGAAAATCCGAGTTCATAATGTTGAAAAAATAACAGATTTAGAAAGTTGTTAATTTTTGACTTTTTTCATTCATGATATCATGGGCTCTCATGTCGAAATTCGGATTCAGCACACAAAGATATACCAGAAAAAAATTAGTCAGGAAGTTCTGAGAGAAAAATTTTTTCGACTAATGATGGGGGGTATCATGGTCATTGTTTTGGGTCGCAAATCGATTGACCTCGGATTTTCGGTTGCCGCGGGCGGGAAAGATATCCAAATGCTCTAAAAATTTGGGAATGGTATATTCCATGGATATGCAACTATCGTATCCAGGAACTACATTTGCCCAAAAATCGGCCTTCGAACAGTGACCATCCAAAAAAGAGAGAAAAAAATTTGGTGAAAAAGTGAAAAATTCGTGCCCTGAGTGCAAATCAAGATGTATCTTTATCAAACTTTGGGGATCTTCAGGAAATGTGGAAAGGATCATTTTGATCTTTTGATGGGGTCTCTAGCGCGTCTATGAACGAAAATCCATTTTTTCGGGACCTATTTTTGAGACAATCCAACACCTCTGTACAGTACACTCCCATGAGTACTTATGTTTATCGGAGAGGTAATGAGGTCTTCTATCACCACATATAATAAAAAGATTGAGAAAAAAATTCATTGAGCAAATAATCCGCGCTGAACAACCATGCAAAGATTGCGTCATCATCATACAATATTGCGAAATCGCACTATGGTCTGGCATAGTGAGCGTATGTAGGAGTACATTCACTACCACCTGTCAGAATATCAGAAAGATATCTCATCTATTTTGATGATAATATGTTCGCATACCGCCTGATTCGATGGCGTATATGTAGCGAGAAAAATAAAAGAGACAATGTGCAAAAGAATTGAACAAATGAAGATAATGCGTAGGATAGTGAAAATGTTACTTTGTTTGTAGGGTTTGGGAATGCTGATGATTGCGAATATCGGCTCTTCAATTACACTGTGTGTTTTCCATAAACATCGGACAGTTCTTGTGGGATCGAGCCGATTTCGGCTTAGTGAGATTGGCTGATTGAGTTCTAGATACTATATCTTTAACAGGATTTTAAGCTAGCGAATCGGATCGCTCATATTGTACTGATTGTCGCGTATTCATTCCCACCAGCGATATATTCCTCCAGAAAATAACTGATGAATTATTGGAATTGGTTGGATAATCGCGCTACGGATATTCGATCTATTTTTCTTAACAGGATCCTCGAAACCTCACATGGATATCCCAGCGTGGTTGTTATTTCTATCAAAAGAAAGAACTATTTCATTGTGCTTTTGTGATCGGAATGTTTATGGTGAGGCGTTAATTAATGCTGAGCTGATGATATGTTCAACAACAACACAAAAATCAGATAATTATCACCGCGTCTTGTTTCCTTGCTTTGATGTTCTTTCACATGAACCACGTTATCAGAATAAATGTAAGTACGTTCGTAAGAACGACAAAGATAAAGGAAAACATTGATATGATTAATTCAAAATCTTAATCAGAGTGGCAAAGGAAGTATTCGTAACCTGACAAATATCAGAAAATCAGTTGCGAGACTCTTTGTGCAGGTGTACACAGCTTGAGTTTTAAAATATTGTAAACAAATCAGCTTATAACTCCTATGCTTCTATTGGTCATTCCTGCATCAATTATATTCACTGGACTTGCAGCTGATAACCTAGTGTCATTCGGTGCGTTTTTTTTTACAAATGAAAACCCATTTAGTACTTTTTTTTTCTTCAGAACAATGCCTAATTTTGTTGGTAGTAATGATGTTGCATCCTCTTGCCCACAATCTTCTACTTCTTTCATTGACTCCGACCTTCCGCAGAAAGATAGTCTCGCTCCTCAAATGTGCCTGTACATCAGTGAGGACACTATAATTGAGGCGAGAAAGGTAAATCGTATCATATTTCAGAAAGTGCCAAACTCGAGCAATGGCCGTCGTCACGATTAATTCAGCGATGAGGAGAAGACGGAACTTTGAATTTGGAGTGAACATAACATTTCGGATCCTATTTCGGACTTGTTGGAATCAAGCTATCTAAGGAAACGATAAATTTGATTTATTGCATTTGAGTTAGATCAGTGGCTCGATGAAGCCCGACAAACCTTTAAAAAAAAATGTTGTCACACCACGGTAGTGGATAACAAATGTATTTTCTGAAGAGCAACAGCTTCTTTGTTTCAACGACCATCTTTACGAAACCTGAAAACTTCTACTTGCTGGAGGCGAAAACAATTCTCAGAATTTTCACCTGCACAATTAGTTCCGCTGTGTGTTTCAGTCATTGTTGAAAACACAGTTACACCAATGGCACAGCCTGACTGGAAATGGCTCCCATCCCGTTCAACTACTTTGAAGATAATCCTTGAAAATTTCCTTGCAAAAGTAATTGTGCCTTCTAGAATGATCAACTATAGTTGGAAACACAGGTGCAGGGTTAATTGGGCTCATTGTAATTGTGGCTTGAATAGAAACAGATATTTGCATAGTGAAAATTCATTAATTAGTGCAGATTAGAGTTTACTTATTTGACAGCGATTGCAGATCTGACAATTTTGAACACACTTTCGAACGTTTATTCTCTGTAAATATAGTGAGACTAATTCGATTCGCGCTCCAGTCGTGGTTGCAACTATTATCCATCATCCAGAAAACAATGAAATCACGATAAGTTTTCTGATTCTCGGCAGTGAAATGTGTAACTCATTTAGTATCCAATGTCCGAGAAACGACTTCTATGTCGGTGTGTGATCGTGGCGGCAACAATCCGAACAATTTGCGAATATTCCTGAAATCAGACACTTCATCCAATAAATAATTAAAATGATTACTATTCTCACCTATTGTAATGCTTGATCAGAGCTATCACGATAATTGGACTGAACAATGCCGGCAGCTCATTACTCTGTGAATGGTTTGGTGAGCTCGTCATCACAATATTCACTTACAATCACCGTCATAACTTCGTAAATTGGCCCCTCAGCAATGTTATTGAAGCCTAGAAACAGCAGGATGACGCTAATCAATGTGAAAGTTGGAAGAAGGGCTTGCAGAGTGAGGCTCTGCGAAACAGATCATAATAAGAATTGGTGAGTTCTCTCACCGCGACGAATTGTCGATGAGTAACTCTCGTGCTAGCTGTCATGCTTTCCCTCTTTTGCTCCAGTAAAGTCATCATCTTTGAGCTTTTTTTGAGTTTATTAATTCCGAAAAGAGGATGTGCATTACCGGTAAATCCAGATGAAGACCACAAGGAGAAACGGAGTGACGAAAAATACACAGGAAACTATGAAGGAGGCTTGTGAATGCATCTCAGAATATCCTGAACGATGTGTTCGTTCACGAATGCCCATGGAAGGACTCGAAACCTGTAACTGTCACACCGTCGGGATAGTCGAAGTGTCTGTGCAGTATTCGTTCAGCCTCATCATCGTCCATTCGCGCTAGCATTGTTCGCACCTGGAGCATACTGTTCGCGTCCAGACTACAAGGGGATTGCTTCTTACGAAAACGAATACGGCTGGTACAAAGGATCCCAATACACTCGCGATGAGCGTCCTTTGCGGGGTTGTTGGTCCAAATCGGAGAATCCAAAACCGCGCACCCATGCAGAGGATAACGTTAGAGAACTGTAAACACGTAAGCATTATGTGAAAATAAATCGATATAGTTTCGTGAACCATAACACATCTCCAAAACGAGAACTGTTGTGTTTCATATGTTCTTCATGTTACTCACCGAAACAGTGATCGCGCCGATCATCAGCGCATAGAATGTGTAGCAAGCCGTGCTTCCCAACAGTGTGCAAGGACCGAATTGGACAAGTATGTGTGACCACTCGCAAGGCACGGTACTGGAATAACGATGCATTTATGTGTACATGAAACGTGAAACGTGTATGAAGCAGATGTACAAACGTCAGAGTAGCCAAACCGTTGTATGGTGGCTAGAAAAGCAATTGACGAGGTCATGTCAGCTAGCGCCTGAGTCCTCATGAGGATTGCATAGGAGCGAGTGGACTTCGGTGACGGGAGGAACGTAGCGTACAAAACAAGTCCATTCAGAAATATGGACGAGCAAGTGATGGAGATATGTAAGAGTGCTTCGATAAAATGAACCATCTGAAACAATGCGACCATAAAAAAACAAAGCATGAGGCAAAATATCGACGAAGTGAAACTAAATTGGTTGTAAAATAAATAATGTCTGTAGAGTATTCCAAATGGATTTATGCAAAAAATCGTTCAAACAACAAAGCCACAAAGCCTTTACTACTCACATCAAAAAGATCAATAAGCTGTTCATTGAAAATATCGTGATACAATCAAGGCACATGCAACAAGTAACATGACAGCTGGTAACTTATCACATTCGAGATGTTGATTTCAGTTGTTTGGTAGCGTATTGTGTAATACGAGGAATTTAGTCAGAACAGGTGAAATTGGAGTGGATTTTTGCCTGGAAACACTCCTTTATGCGATCAAGAGGCCTGATTCCTTACACTCGTGATTCATAGTTAACGGATCAAGCAATACTGATTTGCGAAATGGCACAACACGATGTGCACTGACGCGGAAGTGACCAACCAGGAATTACAGGAAAAATGCCACTAATATCATTAAATTGTTGACCCTATAGTTGTTTGGTATCCTATTATTATTCCCATGATTAATCAATTGCATCTCATTCTAGAAATGAAAGCTAAAAACAAAAGACGGCGAAATCAATTCGGCATATTTTTCATGCATGCCAATTTTTTTGACCGTATTGTGCAATCATCCGGGCACATCAATCCTAATAGTTGTCAGTCGATTCACTTTGATCCAATTCTTTAAAATGTCGATAAATAAGTTAAACATTCATTCAAAGGATATGTCAGCACTCGTAGCGAGATTTCTTCCAAATCCCGTACATATTCTGCCCAATACAAAAATTCGCCTAACTTCCACGCTCGACATTTGAAACGATGATAGGAGGGACGGCGCGACCATCTAAGCACGTATTCATACTGCGACTGCCTCCACATGAGAACATTCCCATTGTTGCATTCACGTATAACAAATAGTACAAACCATCATTTGTTGCTCGCTCCAACTAAGCGAGCTCTCTGTGTTCGGAAAATATGTATTGGCGTCAGGCGAGACCTGGTTGTACAATGCTTACTAATTATATATTCGCAATTTTCAAACTTTTCAAGCGATGATTTGAGCATGCATAGTGTAGTGACGTACCCCCATCTAGGAACAATTTAATGAGGTTATACGCCCGCTCATCCTTCCTGGCGTATATCTTCTGCTGTTCGATCAGATAAAATATCATATCCACGAGTTCAACGATCGATGTCGATGCCTTTCGAGTGGGGATTCAGAATCGACGGTGCAAAAAAGTCCCGAATCGCTCAAATCTGACAGCCTTCGAAAGATAATCGGATCATTCAAATTATGTTACTGACAAATTTTAGAGTTACACGAATTTGAGAGTGATTATGAATCATTGCATGAGAGACATTGGCAAAGGTTATGTTCTAGTATCCTATAAAATCCACTATTCTCTTCAAATTCTGTGAAATTCCATGAGGACTGTTTGTTGTTCTAAGTGTCACGGTTTTACAATGTGATAATGCAGTGATGATAAATAGTTAATCGGCATCTTCATTGAAGTGCAGTAGGAGCCGGCCTACTCAGTGCTTCCTATTCCAGGGAATTCGGCGAACTACTCACATACCCAAAAACGACCGATCACTCACTAGCGTTGACCTCACGACGCCACACTCATCTCTCAACGGAACATTTTGAACTGTGAGAGGGGGGGGGGAGATATTGTACGATGTCATCCAACTGTTCATGTGACAGTTACGGGTGTTGATGGTTTGGTTAGGCGCGATTCCGTAGGTGCCGAAACCGTTGCCGTTACCGTAGTACGAGGACGCATCGTGGTGTTCGAGATGACGAATGTAACGACCGAGGCCACCACGGCCGTTGACGATCGAACCTTCAATAAAGAATGTGAACACGATGATTACGGAAGCTGTAGATGTTCATCCGTTTCGAAGCCATGCTAGGTGGATAAAGTGAATTTTGGTGAAAGTGAAGATGGCCAACATACCGCTGTAGCTGCCAGGCTTGATGTGCTGAGCTGTGATGGCAGAAATGAGGAAGAGTGCGATGATGAAGCGGGCGTTCATTGTGATAATGAGAGAAGTAACAGATTGGTCTCAGTTCAATCTGTTCTTTCCTCTTATACCCCATCATCATCTTACTCGAAGTGAGATCAAATGCATCACGCGCGCTCATTTGGTTCGCTTCTCTCTTCGTTTTTATTACCCATCGATGATATGAGGACGCGACCAAAAAGATGCGTCCACACATACTCCAAAGCAATGCGAGGATCACTCGATACGATTATGAGGAGAAAACACAATATTACTAAAATAATTTTGTTTATACTACTTTCTCTAAGGTTCTTTTCAATTTTCCTACTTTTTTGCTATATTTATATCTCTTCCCTTATCCATCTAAGATCATTGTCTCGTTTTAAAATTCTTTCGATATGTTGAAATTGCAGCTGAATGGAAGGAAATGCCGTACATTCTCCCCATATTGACTCTTCTAAATTGAAATATTTGCAAATGTATTCTCTGGCACTTTTCCACCTACGAAAATACTGAACCGGCAGACACGACTGAGTCGAAATTTTTAAATATTAGAAATATATATTTTTTATACTTAATAATAAATGAGTTAGTCATTACTGCTACCTACAGTATCGGACATAAGTAACCGTCCAAAAATTAAAAGTTGCATAACTTTTGAAATAGATGAGATATATTTCTGATATTCTGACAGGTGGTAGTGAATGTACTCCTACATACGCTCACTATGCCAGACCATAGTGCGATTTCGCAATATTGTATGATGATGACGCAATCTTTGCATGGTTGTTCAGCGCGGATTATTTGCTCAATGAATTTTTTTTCTCAATCTTTTTATTTTATGTGGTGATAGAAGACCTCATTACCTCTCCGATAAACATAAGTACTCATGGGAGTGTACTGTACAGAGGTGTTGGATTGTCTCAAAAATAGGTCAAAATACTAATGTGACCAAGAACCGCAAAGTATAAGATCAAGCGCCACAATAATAAAAAACAACCGAACATTAATGAATTTATTTATTGAACAGTTATCAGCAGAAATTGAAAAGCTGAAATTTTCCTTCAACAGAAAATCATTCCCATGCCTTAGCCCGGGCTTAGAGCTAGAAAATCGACCGTAGGTCTTCAACACAAGATTATCGATATATCTGAGATTCTGCCAACAGGTTCCGGTTCAAGTAAAGTCTTTACAGAATTACTGCATCCGATTGAAATATTCTGAAATTTATCCCTTTCTACCGTTGTTTTGCTCACGTGCCATGCCAAACGAATATCAGTTCACAAAAACATATTTATTTCTTGTTCTCTAAAGTGCTAGTGGTTGAATGGAGGAGAGAATGAGCCTGGAACAGATCAAGCTACACAAATTGACAGTCTTATCTTTCTTGATAGTCCTACTGAAGAAGTCAAAACCGTACGAGAACGGCAGCAATTATTGCCACGGTCGCAAGAATGACACTGCAATCGAGGAATCCGAGAAGCAGAGGTGGAATGAGATTGGTGATTTCTAATGCGTGTAAAGCAAACAATAACCAATGTGTTGCTCATAGCTCGAGAGAAAATGTCAAGGGAATGGAAATCTATGTTTTTTGATGTTGCATGGTTCACCAATCGTGTCGTATTGCACGCTAAATACCACATTGTTGTTGATCACTTGTTGGCTTACTTTCTCTGACAAAAACACTATCTTTTGGCTGAGAAAGTAAGTAAAATGACTCCATCCAGATCGTTTGCGGATTAGATGAGAACATCGCATATTTCATGAAAATCATTTGAGACATGTTTGTTCCCACGGATAACGGAACCTGGCCGTGGCTCGCCAACCCGGGAAAGGAGAGGCATCACTCTTCCGTGACCTCGAGATAGGGGGAGAATGTATGTAGGTGGCAGTACTTAGTAGAAGAGGGCCATAAATCTCTACCTCTTGCAAAACATCACCGGCGGGCGGGAGTCGAACCTGCCTGCGTCGGCATGTCAGTCAGACACCATGCCCATTATGGGAATGAGTCAAAAATCGGTCTCGAAAAAATAGATTTTCGATCCTTATGATTATTCCGGGGGTTGAACCGCCGGGAACGCATGGCGGGGACTAGTGGTTGGGGCGCGAGCCTTCTTCTGCCATCTTGCAAAACATGGTCGATCGTGGGGCTCGAACCGGGGAGTCGAGACTGGATTGGATTCTTCAGTCAGACACCATAACCACTATGGGCATGGTGTCTGACTGGCATGCCGACGCAGGCAGGTTCGACTCCCGCCCGCAGGTGATGTTTTGTTTTGCAAGGGGTAGAGAAAGGGGAGGATTTAATGGGCATGGTGTCTGAGAAAATACTGGATACTCATCCATATTTTCTTATCTTTTTCGTCTAACCCAACCTATTTACTCATCCATATGCGAATAATATCAGCAAGTTACGATAGTTACCAAGATTGGGTTGCTGTACCGAATGATCAGAAAGAGAAGCAGTAGATTGAGGATAAATCCGAATACTGCGCAAATGAGATATAGTTAGGCTATTCGAGAGTCTAATCGAGGCTCACCAATACTGCAATTATCAATCACACGTATTATATGGGAAATCATTGGAAACGGTGAGACTACAATTATCGTCGGTGGAACGCGAAAGTAGGTTGATGAATGTGAGATTATCATCGCCGATTGTCTCAAGGGAACTCTCTATGATAAATTAGGGTTTGTACGACATGTGTCCTTTCCATGAATCGTTATCACCAATTGGTATCAACCATTAACTTGAATAAATGAATCTGTGGTAAGTTTGTCTGTAATCGAGTGCCGTTGAAGAGCTAGGTACCTACAGAGAGTGTAAGGGGAAGGAGAACGAGAAAGAAGGAATGTGTAGGAGGGAACATAGATAGAGACAAAAACGAGAGATGATTGTTTACGCAGAGAGAGTGAGAGAAAGAGAGCGGTCCCATCCCGATGTGTGCCAGTCCAGTACACAAGTGACCACACGCAGTGGCTAGGCACTCCTCTCGCTCGTACCCTAACTGAATATATTCATGTCACTAGTTGATGCGACATTTCTCTGTTAACCCCGTATACTTCACTAATTTTCCGAGCGTTAATACGCCTAATCTCTCTTATCACGTTGTGCCTACTTTTGCTACCCTATTTCACTTCTGGAATTATCCCTCGAACGTAACCCATTTCAGCTGCATACTCCAGCTTTACTCGAAATCAACTCGCTAATAATACCACATATATTTCTAACGAAACTGTGAACTCGAAACAATCAGGGTTAGTATTCGGAGAACTTCAAATGAAATGATAATTTCAGTCTTTTTAGCCTTCATAACACTAGGCTATGCCTTGAATCGGATTAAACAAGTTCACGAACGTTATGCTCTTTCTATTCCTCTCTGGAGCAGATAATGTCGGTACTTTATTACGAACTTTTTTAACATCGCAAGATATTCATCCGATTGCCTATTACCTCATATTCTTATAGTTGTATTGCTTCCATTGCAGGTACGTATCACTGAGATCCTATATCTGGGATTCGTAGTCTTGGAGAAGATTAATATTGTGGAATAATAAATTCATATTTTTTGTCAATTTGTGCCACACTGCTGAAATTACCACACAGACTAGGCACTTGCAAAACATCACCTGCGGGCGGGAGTCGAACCTGCCTGCGTCGGCATGCCAGTCAGACACCATGCCCATCCGCTAATACGCTGAATCTACCTCTTGCAAAACATCACCTGCGGGCGGGAGTCGAACCTGCCTGCGTCGGCATGCCAGTCAGACACCATGCCCATTTTTTTTAGGTGATGTTTACCACACAGAAATTACACAGACTAGGCACTTCTCTCTCGCTAGTGCCCTAACTGAATATATTGGGTTGAGGAATAAATAACGCTCGTTTTTTTCTCTCTGACTTTAGAACCCTCGTGCTCGCTCTTTTGTTGTTGCCGTCTGCCACCCTGTTTACACTGGAGAGAGGGCCCCTCGGGCATTCTACACATGTTTTCGATTCAGTTCTCCCTAGTCTCCCAGGCGAGAATGCCGCACAATTTCGTCCCCGACCGAATTCACATTCGGAACGTGATGCTCTTTCTCTTTCTATCTGGCTTGAAACCGCCCGCCATTCATGAACAACTGGAGCAGGTTTACCCCACACATACCCCGCATGTAACCACCGTGAGAAAGTGGGTAGTCAAATTCGAGAAACACGACTTTTCCCTCGAAGATGAAGACCGACCCGGTCGCCCCATGGAGTTGGACCTCGATCGATTGCGTTCTGAGGTGGAGGCTGACCCGTATCTCACTACGCGCGATCTTGCTGACTTCCTTGGGGTCGACCAAAAAACTGCCGTGAATGGACTTCACGCGATTGGAAAGAAGTGGAAACTCGGGAGATGGATCCCCCATGACCTGACCGACTATGACAAGGATCGCCGAGTGGACATGGCTTCGATCTTCTCACTCTGCATCGCCGGTTTGATTGGCTGGACAATGTCATCACAGGTGATGAAAAGTGGGTGCTCTACGACAACCATGAGCGCATGAGACAGTGGGTCGGAGAGGACCAAAAGCCAACAGATGTCCCCAAACCCGATTTGCACCCCAAAAAAGTGATGTTGTGCATCTGGTGGTCAGTGCGGGGAGTGGAGTTCTGGGAACTCCTACCCGAGGGGACGACTATCACGGCAGAGGTCTACACTCTTCAGCTACGGAAGCTCGCTGTCGAACAAACACGCGGGAAGGACGCTCGAATCTACTTTCAGCACGACAACGCCCGCCCGCATGTCGCGAGAAAGACCAAGGCTGAGCTGGCGGGCTATGGCTGGACTGTCCTCCCCCACCCTCCCTACTCACCCGACCTTGCCCCCTCCGATTACCACCTCTTCTCAGACCTCCAGCGTTTCCTCAAGGGACAAAGCTTCAAAGACCTAGCCACTATCCAGACCGTACTGACCAACTATTTCAAGAACCAGTCCCAGTCCTTCTATCACGAGGGCATCCACAAGCTGCCTGGTAGATGGCAGAAGGTCATCGATGCGCATGGAGAATATTTTTAGATTCTATCGTGCTTTGTAAAGTTTTTATGATAAAGTGAAAAAAAATTCAAAAACGAGCGTTACTTATTCCTCAACCCGATATTAATGTCACTATGTGAAGCGACATCTTGCTGTTAATCTCTTCATTAATTCACTCATTTTCCGAGTGTCGATCACTTCGTGCCGAATGTTGCTATTCTTTTCTACTTCTGGAAATTAATTCACTCATTTTCCGAGCGTCGATACTCACATTATGTCTTTTCACTTTGTGCCGAATTTTGCTACGCTTTTCCACTTCTGGAATGAATTATCACTTGAATCTAACAGCTCATTTCAGCTGCATACTCCAGCTCTTTTTGACACATTCTCAAATATGCCTGGAGACACTAATGAACATCGTGAGTGCTTTTCTTCTTCTGAACGATATTCTAAAAAAAGAAACATTTTAGATGCACTCATGGAGACAAGCTCAACAATAATAAGACCTTCTTTAGCGATGATAACTATCGGAAAATTCAAGGGTCCTGTCGTCATCAAACGAGGAATAAATTCCAAGATGGAATATGTAAAAAAAAATGTGTCCATTATGTTATTTAGTAATTATGTTTTTAAGAATACAATAAATAAAGAACTGGTCCGAGAGAGAACAACGCTTGTAACAATTTTGAGTCCAGTCGACAAATATCTATGACATCAAAGGATTGTGCGTAATGACGAGCGGGCTAGTCCCGTTGTCTTTAATCTAAAGGATGCAGATTGAGGGGAGAGGGGGGCATTTCCGAAGAGACTGACAGAGGTGCAGAGTCCACTCGGCTGTCACGTGCTCATAGCCCGCGAGAAGATTGGTAGGTCTACACTCCTCTTATCACGGATTTTCTGTAATTTGGTAGGAAAATCGAGACCTTTTACTACAGAAAATTTTTTTGGGTCTCTGATTTCCATGAAACTTTTGTTATTGACTAAAGTGAGGACGGGGAAAGGCCTATCCACTTCATTTGTCCAAATTTGCATATTGAGCCGATCAGTGACCTTTCAAAACGCTCTAACTCGGTCAGTTTTTGACCTACCGAGTCCGATTTTTATTAGTCGATTTGTCTTTTCGAGATCTATTTTCCGATAGTTATCATCGCTAAAGAAGGTCTTATTATTGTTGAGCTTGTCTCCATGAGTGCATCTAAAATTTTTCTTTTTTTAGAATATCGTTCAGAAGAAGAAAAGCACTCACGATGTTCATTAGTGTCTTCAGGCATATTTGAGAATGTGTCAAAAAGAGCTGGAGTATGCAGCTGAAATGAGCTGTTAGATTCAAGTGATAATTCATTCCAGAAGTGGAAAAGCGTAGCAAAATTCGGCACAAAGTGATAAGACATAATGTGAGTATCGACGCTCGGAAAATGAGTGAATTAATTTCCAGAAGTAGAAAAGAATAGCAACATTCGGCACGAAGTGATCGACACTCGGAAAATGAGTGAATTAATGAAGAGATTAACAGCAAGATGTAGCTTCACATAGTGACATTAATATCGGGTTGAGGAATAAGTAATGCTCGTTTTTGAATTTTTTTTCACTTTATCATAAAAACTTTACAAAGCACGATAGAATCTAAAAATATTCTCCATGCGCATCGATGACCATCTGCCATCTACCAGGCAGCTTGTGGATGCCCTCGTGATAGAAGGACTGGGACTGGTTCTTGAAATAGTTGGTCAGTACGGTCTGGATAGTGGCTAGGTCTTTGAAGCTTTGTCCCTTGAGGAAACGCTGGAGGTCTGAGAAGAGGTGGTAATCGGAGGGGGCAAGGTCGGGTGAGTAGGGAGGGTGGGGGAGGACAGTCCAGCCATAGCCCGCCAGCTCAGCCTTGGTCTTTCTCGCGACATGCGGGCGGGCGTTGTCGTGCTGAAAGTAGATTCGAGCGTCCTTCCCGCGTGTTTGTTCGACAGCGAGCTTCCGTAGCTGAAGAGTGTAGACCTCTGCCGTGATAGTCGTCCCCTCGGGTAGGAGTTCCCAGAACTCCACTCCCCGCACTGACCACCAGATGCACAACATCACTTTTTTGGGGTGCAAATCGGGTTTGGGGACATCTGTTGGCTTTTGGTCCTCTCCGACCCACTGTCTCATGCGCTCATGGTTGTCGTAGAGCACCCACTTTTCATCACCTGTGATGACATTGTCCAGCCAATCAAACCGGCGATGCAGAGTGAGAAGATCGAAGCCATGTCCACTCGGCGATCCTTGTCATAGTCGGTCAGGTCATGGGGGATCCATCTCCCGAGTTTCCACTTCTTTCCAATCGCGTGAAGTCCATTCACGGCAGTTTTTTGGTCGACCCCAAGGAAGTCAGCAAGATCGCGCGTAGTGAGATACGGGTCAGCCTCCACCTCAGAACGCAATCGATCGAGGTCCAACTCCATGGGGCGACCGGGTCGGTCTTCATCTTCGAGGGAAAAGTCGTGTTTCTCGAATTTGACTACCCACTTTCTCACGGTGGTTACATGCGGGGTATGTGTGGGGTAAACCTGCTCCAGTTGTTCATGAATGGCGGGCGGTTTCAAGCCAGATAGAAAGAGAAAGAGCATCACGTTCCGAATGTGAATTCGGTCGGGGACGAAATTGTGCGGCATTCTCGCCTGGGAGACTAGGGAGAACTGAATCGAAAACATGTGTGGAATGCCCGAGGGGCCCTCTCTCCAGTGTAAACAGGGTGGCAGACGGCAACAACAAAAGAGCGAGCACGAGGGTTCTAAAGTCAGAGAGAAAAAAACGAGCGTTATTTATTCCTCAACCCAATATATTCAGTTAGGGCACTAGCGAGAGAGAAGTGCCTAGTCTGTGGTGTGTGGTAATTTCAGCAGTGTGGCACAAATTGACAAAAAATATGAATTTATTATTCCACAATATTAATCTTCTCCAAGACTACGAATCCCAGACTGTCGAGACAATAACGTAATGGACAATGGTCATTACTGCGTTCGATTTTCAGTACTTTCCAGTTTGAATCATTGGCGTTAATGTATACGTCATTAATCGGTATCCGAAAAAAATGAAAAAAACGAAGAAAAAATGAATTTCAGGGAATAGTTAACAACAAAGCTACCTTGCCACCTCGTCAACTTATTCAAACACCCTGACTTACCTCGTGTTTTAGGAATAGAAGTTTCGAATCTTTGAGCTGCCCTTCAATCCATCCCCATCCATCCCCATCCATTCCCGTCTCCTTTTCCCTTCCATCTTTCGATCTACCTCGTCAAGTCATACACCTATATCCAGTCAGACATACACTGGATAAGCGGACTCCTCCATCCGTTTACGAGACTCCCTCTCCTCGATACTCGAATTGTGTGACTCCATGAGAAGATCGATCCCACCCCCTCCATTTCCTTCTAACTTTCCTTCGTATTCTTACTAACTTTATATTTCCTCGTACATCCTGCACTTGTTGAAGCACCTTCAGTGGTGTACGATAAATAAATAAATAAATAAATTGCCTTCGGATAAAGTCATTGGCCTATCGACGAATTCAAGAATTGAGCACAGAACGCACATCCAATTGAACACATACATAATTCATCGACTACCGTACCAGACCCGTTCGCTGATCACGTAGACCGGCGTGGGACGCTAGAAACCGATGAAGGTGGACGCGGCGGAGCACGAGTACGCGCCAATGTCCTGCAGCGATCAGAAGATTACTGTAGTTGTCGAATATTTTTTTGGATTATGATAGACATACCTCATAGGCGATCCAGTCCCCACTTCCAGCACTCGCATTAACTTGTTGCCATACAAACTCCGGTACTATATCTAATGCAAAAGGATTCATTAATTGAAATATTTTTTATTCTCAAATCTCGATTTTGTCATCGGAGTCGCACGATGGGTCCCAGACGGTATTGCATTACATCCTCTTCCTGCACATACATCTATCTGTGCTGTAGCTAGCTACGCGCCGTATTCCCACAAACAACCCTCTACCGGATTTCTCTCAATTCACTAGAAATGCAAATTTAACGATTCAATCGACATAATTCTGAAATTCTGACTACTTCAAGTCTATTTCGACTCTCCCTGTTTCTGCTCCGTTTCTTCGCATTCGCAGGCGATAAATCGACGACGCCATAAAATCAGTGTGTAATCATTGGCCTCTGTGATCACTTTGCACAAGTTCGGGCAACATTTCAACGTTCCATTTCGACATTTCAACGGCAACATTTCAACAAAGATAAATTAATTTTCGAATCGAATTTGTCAAAAAAAGCTCGATTTTAAGTGTTCTTAATGAATGCTCATCCCACATGAACTAGAGATCTATGAATTCTGCCAAAAAATACAACAATTGGGCTATGATAGATTGTTCTTTTGACGCTGAAATACCCGGCCTTCTGGCTATGTGGGGAAGAGAGAGCAGCTAGAAGTCTCGATTTTAATCTTCAAATTTTGATATCGAACTTCAACGAAATTCAACTTTTTGCTGAAGTGTCGAGTCTTCTCACAAATAATTTAATATGCTTTCAAATGTTGGATCTGAACTTTGCACGATAGTAGAGATCTGGAGAACTATCGGCTCGAGAAGGTAGTGAGAGAAACAATGGTTGGTTACATTCACCAGCTCATGTTTTATCTGTAGGCACCCATCTCTACTTGGCCTATAGTGACTGACCCGCCGCACTAACTATATTGTGATCTCCAGTGATCATACTTTCCAAATATTTCACTATTTGAGCCCTCTACCGGCTCTCCGCTGCACACTCAGCTAAGAAAATGTTGCATCTCAATGTCGATCGCACCATGTTTGGACTCCTATTGTGCTCGTCTGCCTGATCCTCAAGCCATGATCCAATCCAATGTGCGCTATAAAGATCAAATATGCCCTCATATATGATGAGAAGCTATATCTACGAAAAATTGATAATTTAAAAATTATTTTTGAAAATCATGAAAAATGAACTAAACAGGCGTGTTCGCCATTTCGCCATGTCATAAATTTTATTGTACAATCTGATTCTACGTGAAAAACTACCCCCCAGTGTGCAATTTGCACGTCTATCCGATTTGTCGCTCAGATTCCGCAGCTTCCCGCCTGAGGGTCTCTCGGAGGCTGGCCAGAGAACGATGACGAGAGATTTCGCCATTTAGACATGATACAGGCACTTTTATAACAGTTTTTCATCCCATTAATCGTTATTAAGCATTTGCGTTGATCTTATCGGTTTGTGATATCGATAAATCACGAAAAATCACTATTTCAAAATCTCAAAATTTAAACAAATTCATAATTCATGTATCTGAGCTTCAAATGGTGCATTCTCAACGGAAAATAACTTGTGTGAGTTACTGTAAAAATTTCTGAGAGTTATAGCCGATTTGCGCAATTTTTTTGAAATTGTGATTTTTGGATGGGCAAATATCGAGAAAATTTTCGACCAAAATTTTTTCTTCAGGAACCTTCCCAAAAGCTCGGATATTGTTCATAGCTCATATTCGAGTGATTTTCCGTTCAGAATACACCATTTTAAGCTCAGATACATGACTTATGAATTTTTGAAATTTTGAGATTTCGAAAAAGTAATTTTTCGACTTTTCACTTTCTTCATGTTTTATCGATATTATCATACAATACCATAACATCAACGCAAATGCTTAATAATGATTAATGGGATGAAAAACTGTTATAAAAGTGATTGCATCAGTGATTGCATATCGAAATGGCGAAATCTATCGTCATCGTTCTCTGGTCAGCCTCCGAGTGACCCTCGGACGGGAAGATGCGGAATTCGAGCGACAAGTCGAAGAGACGTGAACATTTCACACGGGGGGTAGTGTTGCACGTAGAATCCGAATCTGTCATAAAATTTTTGACATGGCGAAAATAATTTTTCAGGATGACCGAAAAATGAAGAAATTTTCAGTTTTCGACTCTTTCTCGATGTCTTATCGCTTCCAAACTATGTTTTTCGTTATTTTCATAAAGAAATACACCCGAAACACCTATAAGAACGGTTTTTTCAGGGATGAAATTTTCGACTTTTTTTGGGACACTTCTGGCATTTCCCGGAGGGTTCACCCCAACCTCTCATATTGGGCCAGCTATCAGCTCTAGGTATGGGGACTTCACCCTGAACTTATTGGCATAAGTTGCAAAAAAGTGATCCGTGAGGTAGGTGCAAAATATCGTGGAACGTCTCTTAAGACGACCGCTCTGTTATTTTTTACCATTTGACCGCCCTTCCCGGACATCCCTCTAGGATTTTCGATTCCGGTCTACATACTCATAGGAACTAGAGTGCCTTGGACATTGTTTTCAATTATGGTATGGAAACTGGCCTGGCCGCGCAATGCGGCGCGCCAGGTGCGAGCACAGTGAAAAAATTCGAAATTTCATATTTTCTCAACCGAACAAGATAAACTCGAAATTCCTTTTGCATTATGTTTGGCATGTCCAAAGTACACAGGAACACTATTGGGAACGATTTCCGTGCAAATCTGAAATCGACTTTTTCACTCCCATTTTCGGATTTTTACAGTTCTCAGTGATCTAACGGTGATAGCACAACATTATTACTGTATCATTAGTTTGTACACTTTGTGCCAATTCGTCTTCATTAGTTTGTTCACTTTGTGCCAAATTCGCATGCAAAATACACCGAAAACTCAATTAGTCAGGTAGTTCTGAGATTTCGAGATTTTGACCAAAAAATGACCATGAAAATTTTTCATCTCGGAACTATATGGCTATAGATGTTTCTTGCGTACTTTGACGCGCTGAATCCGAATTTCGGTATGCGAGCTCATAAATCCTTGAGCAAAAAAAGTTATAGTTGAAAATGTCCGAAATTTGCCACATTTTGATAAATTTCTCAACTTTTCACGATAAAGGCCGATCGGGAGCGGATCTGGTATAGTGTGGTTATATTAGGCATAATGTGTACAAACTAATGATACAGTAATAATGTTGCGCTATCACCGTTAGATCACTGAGAACTGTAAAAATCCGAAAATGGGAGTGAAAAAGTCGATTTCAGATTTGCACGGAAATCGTTCCCAATAGTGTTCGTGTGTACTTTGGACATGCCAAACATAATGCAAAAGGAATTTCGAGTTCATCTTGTTCGGTTGAGAAAATATGAAATTTCGCATTTTTTCACTGTGCTCGCACCTGGCGCGCCGCATTGCGCGGCCAGGCCAGTTTCCATACCATAATTGAAAACAATGTCCAAGGCACTCTAGTTCCTATGAGTATGGAGACCGGAATCGAAAATCCTGGAGGGATGTCCGGGCAGTAATCAAAAATAACCGAGCGGTCGTCTTAAGACGGCATCTCGGTAATTTGCAAGCATTATGCCCCCTCTCCGGACACGTTGAGCTAGCAATGAGAACCAGAAGCCCATGCTCGGGTGATGGAAGGGTCTTGGTGCTACAGTGCACAAACCATGACTTATTTGTCATTCCTGCCACAGTGTATGGAGAAGAGTGGTTTTCAAGGTAAAAAGGTCGAAAAATGATATTTTCTCAACTGTTCGGGATAGACTCAATTTCTCCTTTGCGTTAGTTTAGGGGTGCCCTGAGGCTCTTAAATTCTCATTTTGATTGAGTACTGCTCGTTTTGAAAATGATCTTTTTGACATCAAATTTTATTTTTTCGATCAGAATTGCCCATTTTCGCAGAAAGTGCTAGGCCTCACTACATAGGTTGTGTAGCCTTTCATATTCTACTTCTGAATCATTTATACTTTGGTCGGTCTAGACTTTACTTTTTCTAAAATTGCCATTTTTATATGAAAAATCCTCGATTTCGACAGTTTTTCAATCACAACTTTTCTCTGTGAGCTCTAGTACACAAATTCGGGTTCTACGCGTAAAAATACACATGAAACACCTATAGTCAGATTGTTATAAAAACAATTTTTTCCCACTTTTCCATGACCCCCGGGTCATGGCCTTTTTTTAACCAAAAAATTTAAATTTCGAAATGATCTAAATATAGAGATTTCTGGCGTATCTTTGCCGGTAGAAACCGTTTTTAGACACTAGAACACATCACAAAGTGAATGAAAAAATATATGTACGAAAACCCACAAAGTAGTGGTTTATCGATCATAACTTTTTTCTACAGCGCTTTGGTGTGTCCTAGTATTGAAAATCGGTGTCTACACGCCAAAATGTGTACAAACTAATGATACAGTAATAATGTTGTGCTATCACCGTTAGATCACTGAGAACTGTAAAAATCCGAAAATGGGAGTGAAAAAGTCGATTTCAGATTTGCACGGAAATCGTTCCCAATAGTGTTCCTGTGTACTTTGGACATGCCAAACATAATGCAAAAGGAATTTCGAGTTTATCTTGTTCGGTTGAGAAAATATGAAATTTCGAATTTTTTCACTGTGCTCGCACCTGGCGCGCCGCATTGCGCGGCCAGGCCAGTTTCCATACCATAATTGAAAACAATGTCCAAGGCACTCTAGTTCCTATGAGTATGTAGACCGGAATCGAAAATCCTAGAGGGATGTCCGGGAAGGGCGGTCAAATGGTAAAAAATAACAGAGCGGTCGTCTTAAGAGACGTTCCACGATATTTTGCACCTACCTCACGGATCACTTTTTTGCAACTTATGCCAATAAGTTCAGGGTGAAGTCCCCATACCTAGAGCTGATAGCTGGCCCAATATGAGAGGTTGGGGTGAACCCTCCGGGAAATGCCAGAAGTGTCCCAAAAAAAGTCGAAAATTTCATCCCTGAAAAAACCGTTCTTATAGGTGTTTCGGGTGTATTTCTTTATGAAAATAACGAAAAACATAGTTTGGAAGCGATAAGACATCGAGAAAGAGTCGAAAACTGAAAATTTCTTCATTTTTCGGTCATCCTGAAAAATTATTTTCGCCATGTCAAAAATTTTATGACAGATTCGGATTCTACGTGCAACACTACCCCCCGTGTGAAATGTTCACGTCTCTTCGACTTGTCGCTCGAATTCCGCATCTTCCCGTCCGAGGGTCACTCGGAGGCTGACCAGAGAACGATGACGATAGATTTCGCCATTTCGATATGCAATCACTGATGCAATCACTTTTATAACAGTTTTTCATCCCATTAATCATTATTAAGCATTTGCGTTGATGTTATGGTATTGTATGATAATATCGATAAAACATGAAGAAAGTGAAAAGTCGAAAAATTACTTTTTCGAAATCTCAAAATTTCAAAAATTCATAAGTCATGTATCTGAGCTTAAAATGGTGTATTCTGAACGGAAAATCACTCGAATATGAGCTATGAACAATATCCGAGCTTTTGGGAAGGTTCCTGAAGAAAAAATTTTGGTCGAAAATTTTCTCGATATTTGCCCATCCAAAAATCACAATTTCAAAAAAATTGCGCAAATCGGCTATAACTCTCAGAAATTTTTACAGTAACTCACACAAGTTATTTTCCGTTGAGAATGCACCATTTGAAGCTCAGATACATGAATTATGAATTTTTTTAAATTTTGAGATTTTGAAATAGTGATTTTTCGTGATTTATCGATATCACAAACCGATAAGATCAACGCAAATGCTTAATAACGATTAATGGGATGAAAAACTGTTATAAAAGTGCCTGTATCATGTCTAAATGGCGAAATCTCTCGTCATCGTTCTCTGGCCAGCCTCCGAGAGACCCTCAGGCGGGAAGCTGCGGAATCTGAGCGACAAATCGGATAGACGTGCAAATTGCACACTGGGGGGTAGTTTTTCACGTAGAATCAGATTGTACAATAAAATTTATGACATGGCGAAATGGCGAACACGCCTGTTTAGTTCATTTTTCATGATTTTCAAAAATAATTTTTAAATTATCAATTTTTCGTAGATATAGCTTCTCATCATATATGAGGGCATATTTGATCTTTATAGCGCACATTGGATTGGATCATGGCTTGAGGATCAGGCAGACGAGCACAATAGGAGTCCAAACATGGTGCGATCGACATTGAGATGCAACATTTTCTTAGCTGAGTGTGCAGCGGAGAGCCGGTAGAGGGCTCAAATAGTGAAATAATTGGAAAGTATGATCACTGGAGATCACAATATAGTTAGTGCGGCGGGTCAGTCACTATAGGCCAAGTAGAGATGGGTGCCTACAGATAAAACATGAGCTGGTGAATGTAACCAACCATTGTTTCTCTCACTACCTTCTCGAGCCGATAGTTCTCCAGATCTCTACTATCGTGCAAAGTTCAGATCCAACATTTGAAAGCATATTAAATTATTTGTGAGAAGACTCGACACTTCAGCAAAAAGTTGAATTTCGTTGAAGTTCGATATCAAAATTTGAAGATTAAAATCGAGACTTCTAGCTGCTCTCTCTTCCCCACATAGCCAGAAGGCCGGGTATTTCAGCGTCAAAAGAACAATCTATCATAGCCCAATTGTTGTATTTTTTGGCAGAATTCATAGATCTCTAGTTCATGTGGGATGAGCATTCACTAAGAACACTTAAAATCGAGCTTTTTTTGACAAATTCGATTCGAAAATTAATTTATCTTTGTTGAAATGTTGCCGTTGAAATGTCGAAATGGAACGTTGAAATGTTGCCCGAACTTGTGCAAAGTGATCACAGAGGCCAATGATTACACACTGATTTTATGGCGTCGTCGATTTATCGCCTGCGAATGCGAAGAAACGGAGCAGAAACAGGGAGAGTCGAAATAGACTTGAAGTAGTCAGAATTTCAGAATTATGTCGATTGAATCGTTAAATTTGCATTTCTAGTGAATTGAGAGAAATCCGGTAGAGGGTTGTTTGTGGGAATACGGCGCGTAGCTAGCTACAGCACAGATAGATGTATGTGCAGGAAGAGGATGTAATGCAATACCGTCTGGGACCCATCGTGCGACTCCGATGACAAAATCGAGATTTGAGAATAAAAAATATTTCAATTAATGAATCCTTTTGCATTAGATATAGTACCGGAGTTTGTATGGCAACAAGTTAATGCGAGTGCTGGAAGTGGGGACTGGATCGCCTATGAGGTATGTCTATCATAATCCAAAAAAATATTCGACAACTACAGTAATCTTCTGATCGCTGCAGGACATTGGCGCGTACTCGTGCTCCGCCGCGTCCACCTTCATCGGTTTCTAGCGTCCCACGCCGGTCTACGTGATCAGCGAACGGGTCTGGTACGGTAGTCGATGAATTATGTATGTGTTCAATTGGATGTGCGTTCTGTGCTCAATTCTAGAATTCGTCGATAGGCCAATGACTTTATCCGAAGACAAGGTAGCTTTGTTGTTAACTATTCCCTGAAATTCATTTTTTCTTCGTTTTTTTCATTTTTTTCGGATACCGATTAATGACGTATACATTAACGCCAATGATTCAAACTGGAAAGTACTGAAAATCGAACGCAGTAATGACCATTGTCCATTACGTTATTGTCTCGACAGTAATCAATCAAGAAACTGCATTTGTTTGTCACATATTCTCAGCATTTTATGTTGTGCAGTTTCATTAAATTGTAAACGACTCCGATTCATTCTCGAATGATCTACGCCTGAAGTTTACTAGTAATTATATTTTTCCCGATTTAGAGACTGAACTAGCGGGAGATCACGGCCAGTGATAATTATATCTTAGTGTCTTGCACAAAACACCTTCATTGTGTACAGTGCTTTGTCGTGCTTCAGAAACTGTCGAGCTGACCGAACATGAGAACACATATCCCTTATTAGCGGTCTCAATGGAGTTTCACCTTGCCTTCACCAATTACGTCGGAGGCCTGTCCACACTGGTCAATGGAGTCTTCATCGTTCTCATTATCGTCTCTCCACCCGACAGTCTGGGCATCTTCCGGTCCCAGTACTACGCTGGCGCCCTCGCCAGCTTTATCTTTGCGACCACGCAATTCATAGCGGCGCCTGTACTGTCAATCTAGATAGTATCTCTGAATCATCCACCCATTTACAGTACTTCGGTGCTGATGGAACCATGTTCCTTCTGTTCTCCGGACGGGAAGCAGGCCCGGTCGCGTTTCTCGCGTTTCTGGCCGCTATCAACTGGCAGTTTATGATGCTCAGTTCGAATCTGGCCGCACGCTACGCGGCCATTCGAGGGTCTGCCTTCTGCGGTATCCAATAAATTCGAGAGCCCATATTTCAGTGGTTGGATTCACGACTATCTGTCGAATCAGGCGCTCTTCTACACTGTTCAGGTAACGGGTGTCTTGGGTGCGTACATTCCACCGATCATCCTATTGTCACCCACCGATGAGCTCAGGTTCGCTAGCAAATACGGCCTGTTAAAGCCAATCAGTAATTCCATCACTCAGACTCATTGCGCATGCCGAATACGGTGACATGTTCCACTTTGATTTCCTGACTGAATACTATTTCGGATGCACATTCGAGGTGAAAAATGTCAATACTTGAAAAAAATTCTTTCGTTTTTTTTCAGCATCTCGTTTGGGATAATATTTTTATTCACCAATCAGTTTTCATCATGGTGGTCGGATTCCAAGGCGGGAATTTGCTAATCATGCTGGTACGTGTTGGTTTTGTTCGGTCACTTGAGATGACATAATTCTCAGTGTTGTGGCTTGGTCACGTATTTGCATATATCGAAGAACACTCGATCCTCCAAGCTGCGTGAGGTGAATAGGAGATTGCTCCGTGCGAGGAGCTTTCAGGTTTAGTTTGCCTTTCAAAACACTTTGAATTTACTATTACAGGCTTTCTTCTCATTTTTGTTTTTGTTCATGCCGGGTCTGCTAATAAATGCCTGCATGTTATGTATCAACCATATTGCATTTTCTCAAAATATGTGATCATTTAGGTAGAATAGATGCCTCCATAATTGTTCCACTGCTGAGTTCACTGATGTCTCTGGGAACGCTGTTCAATCCATTCGTGGACATCACACTCACACCCGGCTACAGACAACGGTCGTCTAGCTCATTGGATCACGACGAAAATATCACAATTCATTTGTCGACACTGCCGACCAATAACCAGCTTAATGGCAACAGCTTATTAAACAATAGTTTTTGTTCAGAATCATGCGCTCGATATTTCGAGGAAATTCCATTAATACTGGAGGAGAACAAACAGCATCGACCGTGCATAGCCCAAGAGCAAAGCCTAACTTCTCCAAAGCGATTATTGTTCGAGTAAATTGATTAAAAAAAATAATACATGTTTTCTGAGAGATTGCATGCACATGGTTAAGAAAGCAGATTGGTCAAACAAGTGTTAACAGGCACTATGTACATTCAACATTGTCAACATTTATTGTTGACCCAAGTGAGGCACGGTAAAAAGTGAGAGATCCTGCACGAGTATCATGACAACATCCTCTCGTTCTGCTTCACTTTGCGTGGTATAATATTATGTGTGATTGATTCACGGATAGTTGCGCTCGTGATGATAACTGAGGAACCTGAGAATCACCTATGATTTCATTGGATTCACTATACGCCTACAATTATACCCATAATCAAGTGGAGTACACGAAATGCAGGATATCTTCAAATCGGTAAGACAGGGTAGCCTGAATGTAATGAACAAACATGCAGACAACATACTCTTGTCACAGTCGAGATGTTTCGAAGCGACTGTATATGTAGAGTATTTGAGAAGGTATAAGAAAACGAGAGAGAAAAAGAAGAAAAAGGAACATGAGAATCAAGTACAATCGTTTTTTTAGAGCTGGGAAACCGTCGACCACGAGGCCTCAGGTGGTCGACGGAATGGGAAACCGTCGACCACGAGGCCTCAGGTGGTCGACGGAATGGGAAACCGTCGACCACGAGGCTTCAGGTGGTCGACGGAATGGGAAACCGTCGACCACGAGGCCTCAGGTGGTCGACGGAATGGGAAACCGTCGACCACGAGGCCTCAGGTGGTCGACGGAATGGGAAACCATCGACCACGAGGCCTCAGGTGGTTTTTTAGGGCCTTTTTTTAAAATTCTCTCTAAACACGGATGCTATGTATTAGGTCGGTCAGAAAGTTTCTTTCTTTTTCTTTTTGTTAATTTTAGCTCGACAATTGTGCTTGTTTAAATCGCCCATAAGTTAGGGGTGTCCTGGGGCAATATCGTAGTATGTGTGAATTGAACCGGCCTCGTGTGGAAGAAGCGAAAATAAATTTTGAAGCGGAAATTTGCAATAAAACATGATTTTCGGTGTATACCGTCACGACCTCCCATTACAGAAAATAGCGTTCTACCCAAGAAAACAGCGATAGAACAAGAGTTGCTTATTCTTTTAACATCGAAATAACCGCCCTTCTGACTCTATACAAAAAGGGACGCAGCTATATGTCTTGTTTTCAATCTTCAATTATCGATATCAAAGTTCAAGAAAATTCAACTAATTTCTGGATAATGGGATCCTCTCTCAATTTGTATTGGGGACTCACTAGGTATTGTACTTTGATTTGCACTTGAATTGACATTTGAAGATCTATCGACTCGACAGCTGTGTGATGGAAACCGTTTTTCGAGAGTTCCAGAACCGTCTGTTGCATCTTCACAAGAGCTTTTCTATTAAGCATGCTGCGACAATTTCCTCGCAATAACTTAATGGTAATCATCAATCATCGTACTTTATAAATGTGACACTGGTTGGGCCCTATTACTTCTTCCCACTGTGCACTGGGTTGAGATACAGATGCGATTCATGGTAAACCACTGTGAATTTAGCTTGACTTTGTGTCCCTCATACTGATTGTTCAGCCCTGATATAATGTGCGCTAAAACGAGCAACAATGCCCTCATTGATTATGTAAAGCCATATGCTGATCGATCAAACAACAAGAATAATATAGGTCAGAATCGATGAGCGTAAAAAAAGAAAGAAACTGCCAGTACAACGATTTTGCAACCTATGCTCAAAATTTGAATCTAGAGTCAACTTTGGACGTAGAGTTCGAAAATCGACCTTAGGAAGCCGTATCTTCAAAGCTTCATTCCCTGTGACACACTTTACCCTGTGAGGTCGGTTTTCATATTTCATGAACGGCGCTTCGGAGACCCAGAAACGTATAGTAATTCTAAAAGATCTCGACGAGATGAAACTTTTTACGATTGGAAGTGAATGGCTAGCTCATCTGTGAAAAAAGTTACAGCCTCTGAAATTATTGAAATTGTCACCCTGAAAAATTTTTGTTCGCTTGCTAAAAAAACGGCATATACCACTGAATTCCTCATGCAATTTTACCCCTAGGCGCAGTTTTTCATTATCTTTCATTAGGGGGGGGGGTAAGTTTTTGTGCAACCGAATGATGCAGGGAACGCTTGGAAGGCGATTTTGACCAAAAAAATACATTTTTAAGGCGTAACTTTTTTATACCATATTTTCGTGACCTAAGGTGCGAAAATTCGGGAGGCGGTCAAAAGCACAACGGTCAAAAGCACAACGGGGTATAGTCCGGAGGCGAGTTGGTCTAGCTCAATGAAAGTTGTCACATTGTAACTACAGTAGCCCAGTGAGTACGGTAGTGGGCCAGACAATTTTGGATTTTTGGTGATGGTAGTAAAACAACAAGTACCGTACTCAACTGATACTACAGTAACCCAGTGATTACAGTAACCCATTCCGATGGGTCAGATTTAGTTCATTGGGTCAGAAATTTTCAAAATCTCTCCAATCGATCTCAAAATAATTGTACCGATGCCAAAGTACGGTAGATTACTTTTTTCGAGTCAATTCGAAATAACAAAAATTCCAAAACCATGATACGGGGATTATGGTCAAAGAAAAAAATTTGAAAAATTTCTTTCAGAACTTTCTGATCATAAGTGTTTCTGGGGGTATCTTTGCGCGCTGATTTCTAATATCGATATGAGAGCTCATCAAAAAATAAATTTAAAAAGTTAAAATTTAAAAATAGTTGAAATCGGCATGTTTTCAGACATAATGTCGAGCTTCTCTTTTCTCCCTACACAGATGATTCTGATATTTCTAAGCAGAGAATGCTCCAGCAAGCCTATCCCCAGAAACACCAAACTGCAAACATGCAGATCGGACGTTTTGATGCAGTATCTAATGGTGCAATGGGCAAGACACCCTTCAAACACCTAACAGATTTGTGTGTTCATATTCACGAAGATCATTGGAATTATAAAAAAAAACAAATCCTTGTTGAATGATTGATCAGAAAGTTCTGAAAGAAATTTTTCAAATTTTTTTTTCTTTGACCATGACCCCCATATCATGGTTTTGGAATTTTTGTTATTTCGAATTGACTCGAAAAAAGTAATCTACCGTACTTTTGGCATCGGTACAATTATTTTGAGATCGATTGGAGAGATTTTGAAAATTTCTGACCCAATGAACTAAATCTGACCCATCGGAATGGGTTACTGTAATCACTGGGTTACTGTAGTATCAGTTGAGTACGGTACTTGTTGTTTTACTACCATCACCAAAAATCCAAAATTGCCATGATCGGTGAATTTTACGGTGAATTTTCGAAAAAAAATCTGACCCAAGGAACTCAATCTGACCCACTACCGTACTCACTGGGCTACTGTAGTTACAATGTGACAACTTTGATTGAGCTAGACCAACTCGCCTCCGGACTATACCCCGTTTTGCTTTTGACCGCATCCCGAAAATTCGGGTTCTACATGCAAAAATACACCAAAAACTTCTATAGACAGATATTTCTGAGAATATGACTTTTTCCACTCTTTTCTGGTCATTTTGAAGGCCTTTTTTTGTTGAAAAAGTTTTTTCACAGATGAGCTAGCCATTCACTTCCAATTGTAAAAAGTTTTATCTCGTCGAGATCTTTCAGAATTACAATACGTTTCTGGGTCTCCTAAGCGCCGTTCATGAAATATGAAAACCGACCGCACAGGGTAAAGGGTGTCACAGGGAATGAGGCTTTGAAGATATGGCTTCCTAAGGTCGATTTTCGAACTCTACGTCCAAAGTTGACTCTGGGGCCAAATTTTGAGCTTAGGTTGCAAAATCGTTGTAAATCGTTGTATCTCCATTATATCGAAAAGCTTGTGATATCACACACACAGAAAAAAAATATTTACCCTTATTTCACTGATGTACAATGTTCTACTCATCCTTCTCATAGGAAATTAACATATGGTAGTGACGAAATCCAATGTACTCCGTCCCGAGAGAATTGACGATTACGATAGTAGATCGCAATATTATGAATAATACGACCCCCTTTGCGTCCATTCGAACACATTTATGAAAACACACTTACTGCTCATCTTTCTGTCAACGATGAGGTACGCAAACGCCAGAATTTGCGCATAAAAAAGTTGAGAACCCCGTCTAACATGTCGTTCTACAATCGCCCATACTCTGCGCGTCTTTATGTGACCTCGTCGGAATCATGACACTTCCGATAGGAATGCCAAGGTATCAGAAAAAATTGGTCGACATTTTAACGAATATCATCAGTCAAGTTGTATCACAGAATAATGAACTTCGACGAGGGCTCGCTCGTCGTCTTCTACGGCGTCGGTATGCACTCCGCGACGTAGTATATCTCCTGGATATCGTTCGGTATTCGCTATTGACACCGACTCGTTTATTCTCGAGGATAGGCCGGACATTGTGTACAAAATTGTGATTGATCGGGCCCAAACATTTATGGTGGATACCCCCCGGTATGGTGATGAATGTTTGAAGTGCCATTTGGCGCTTATACGTGAAACCTATTTTTGCCGGGTTTTTTTAAATCGAAAAATGACGTTTTTTCAAAATTTCCAAAAAAAATCTCAGGACCAAAGTTGATATATATTATTATGGGGTATGACTAATGTATGAAAAATGGGCATAGTGAGAATTTATACCTCAATCGTAAACTGATTTTTTGGCCAAAAATATCGGAAAATAAAATATATAAAAATATTATCGCCGAACCGGGAGAAACGAGCTATTTTATCTTGTAGAGTTCAAAATTCCGCATCGAAATGTTGTAATCATTAGGCATGGCTTGGTGACGCTTATTGAAAACATGCCATAATAAAGGATCGACGAACATTTTTTATTCCGCATCTCCTCATGTTTATACAAAAAATGTTCCTCACATCTCCCTGATCATGTTTTATGTTGAGCACTTCTCACGAAAACGCTTGGTTCGCTCGGTAGATCAAGGTAAATATCAATTTTTCTCAAAAAATTGGAAAAACATGAAACATGAGAAGATAGCTTGTTTTCGGGGAAAATGTACTATTCTATCTTGTATATATCAGAATTCCGCATCGAATAGTTATACTCACTCGGCATGGCTTGGTGACGCTTTTCGGAAACTCGGCCTTCTGTCCGAAAAATCTCCGATTTTCAAAGTTTTTCACAGTTTTTCCAGCACAACTATTTTCGTACATTGTTTAGTTCATTGAAAAATTTTTGTCTCAGAATCATGTCCCTATAAAAATTTCTGGCTTATTTTTGAGCGCTGAATTCGAATTTGCTAACTAGAGCGCATGAAACCTCGAAATAAAAAAGTTATGCTAAAAAGAAAATCTTTTTTTTTGAACCAAAGGTGAAAAAGTGGTCAGAGTCGAAAAACATTTTTCTCGAAAAAATATGTCTATAGGAGTTTCTTACGTATTTTAGCGAGCTGATTCCGAATTTCCATACCATACCTCACCAAACAATGAACGAAAATAGTTGTGCTGGAAAAACTGTGAAAAACTTTGAAAATCGGAGATTTTTCGGACAAAAGGCCGAGTTTCCGAAAAGCGTCACCAAGCCATGCCGAGTGAGTATAACTATTCGATGCGGAATTTTGATCTATACAAGATAGAATAGTACATTTTCCCCGAAAACAAGATATCTTCTCATGTTTCATGTTTTTCCAATTTTTTGAGAAAAATTGATATTAACCTTGATCTACCGAGCGAACCAAGCGTTTTCGTGAGAAGTGCTCAACATAAAACATGATCAGGGAGATGTGAGGAACATTTTGTGTATAAACATGAGGGGATGCGGAATAAAAAAATTTAGTCGATCCTTTATTATGGCATGTTTTCATTAAGCGTCACCAAGCCATGCCTAATGATTACAACCTTTCGATGCGGAATTTTGAACTCTACAAGATAAAATAGCTCGTTTCTCCCGGTTCGGCGATAATATTTTTATATATTTTATTTTCCGATATTTTTGGCCAAAAAGTCAGTTTACGATTGAGGTATAAATTCTCACTATGCCCATTTTTCATACATTAGTCATACCCCATGATAATATATATCAACTTTGGTCTTGAGATTTTTTTTGGAAATTTTGAAAAACGTCATTTTTCGATTTTAAAAAACCCGGCAAAAATAGGTTTCACGTATAAGCGCCAAATGGCACTTCAAACATTCATCACCATACCGGGGGGTATCCACCATAAAAGTTTGGGACCGATCATTCACAATTTTGTACACAATGTCCGGCCACAACAGGCAGTTCCTCGAAAATAACAGAGCGTGTCTTAAAGGGATCCACTACCCAAAAATGAAGTATGCCTTAAAATGTCCTGCCAGGCACCTTGAATTCAATGGCGAAAATCAAAAAAATTAAATAAATTTATATAAAGAGAAAACAGGAGAAAGCCGGGTAATAGTTAATTTTCGTTTAGTGCAGCGAGAAATATCACGATTACGGTAATGGAGGCGCATTGATTGCAAAAATTAGGGAAATGTCGTGCTGTTCCTCGCTTTTCGTTTTCGACGCTTACGACACTTTTCAGAAGCTTCAGCTAGCTTTATCTTTATTTTTTTCAGTTATCTGTGTTGTATTTCGCTTTATACTGCTTTCAATTGTATTTCATCACCGAACAAGCCGTTTAAACTGTTGGGAATCGGTCCAAAATACGCTTTGACTGAGTTGCAACCGTTTTCGTTCATGTTTATCGCTTCTATTTGCTTCCAGTATCATGGCTACCGTCGAATGCGACGTCTGTTGTCTACGCACTTCTCGTCCACGGACGATACCGAAGATAGAAGCACGGAGGAAGGAATGGCTGCTCCGTCTCAACCTCAACGAGGAGGAGAACAACGCACTAGAGGATAAGTGCATTCGGCTGCAGACGGAAGGCAAGCGAGCTCGCCTCTGCCATCGACATTTCCACGACGACAAGGACCAACTCCCCATCGATGTGAGTTCCTATTATTGATTCACACTTACTGCTTGCTCTTATGGCCTAAATTACGCCCGTCGTTCGTGTTAGTGATAACTCTTGTGAGACTTCGTGATATGAGTTACTAGCTTTCTCTCTCACACAATACCGCTCTTTAGCGTCGCCTCCCTCTTCATCTTCCGCCAAGTCTCCCCAAGAATGCCATCAACCGCCAAGAAGTAGGCATCACTATATCCACAGAGAACACAGTCATAAGATGATAGAATGCCCTGTGGAGGCAAAAAGCACAATACATTCGCCATGAAGAGGCAATGAGAGAAACAAGAGAATGAACATCATATCACTAGGTTGATCTATCCATTACAGAGAGAGAGATCGACGGATACCGTAGTCAGCCATGCGGATACGGTAGGCCCAGATCTGCTGGATGGCATGGCTGACTTGCCTCTCGGTGGAGACGACGATCTGGACGGGCCACCACTCCAGACCTACCGATCCATTGTTCGTTGTACTTTACTTCTACCTCGATCGACGCTTTTATACTTACACGAAACGCACCCGAAAAACGAATCAAGTGCACAAAACAATAATCTGCCCGGAGCATTTCGTAATATTATATACAATATGCAATAGTTAGCAATAAACGAGAGAAAGAACTAATGACAATTTTATAAGGAGAGGGATAACATAGGAGGGATACAGTACGGAAGGAATGGATGAGAGGGATACTGTATTGAGGGGTACGGTAGGAAGGGGATACGGTAGGGAGGGAATACGGTAGGCACGTCAATTATCTTCTTCTATCATCCCTCTTGTGTGCTTCGGCAAGCTGATCTGAAATAAAGTTGAATTAGTTAGACTATCGTGTTCGGAGAAAAAAGAGGATGTGTGAATGATTAATATCTACATTCAGTCCTACAACGCGTCTCAAGAGACGACCTACACCGAGGAGACATCGGATACCGGTGTTCAGTCTGAAGCCCCCACTGTTGAGGAAGCCTATGACTACTTCCTAGTCTCCAAACAGTGCCTCCTCTCCTTATTCACTCGCTGCATCGAATGTGGCAACAAGGAGATAGAGTCTGGCACCTTCAAGTCTTGGACTGTGGGATCCGCACTAGTCGTGGAATGGTATTGCCTGGTCTGCGCGAGAACCATCAAATGGTCATCCCAGCCAACGATGGAGGGTTACTATGAGGGAAACCTGAAGCTAACCTCATCGGTACATACGACAGGCCTTCCGATACCGGTTAGTACTATTCGTATGCATTCTCAATTCAGAGCAGTCACTCCTCGCAATAACAAACACGTGTGATTGTGTAGAAGTGACATCCCAACTATACATAACGATTGAGGATTAAAATCACCAGGAAGGAATGGTTATAAAACTACCCTAATCCGGATAAGTTTTCAGAGACTGCTCAACATGGGAAAGGTACTGGGACTCGCTCTTCCATGTTCAAGTACCATGAGGACTCAGCTGGTACACGTGATCATGCCAGCCGTCGATATCGTCCACCAAAACCACATGAAGAGGGTGGAGGACATTGTGAGAGCGGCCAGTACAGTCAGTATCTTATTCATATCCATATATAATACTATTGAAAAAGTGTCATACCTCTTTCCCTTCAATCTCCATCCTTAGTCGTCATTGATCAATGACCTCGCCAGTCGCTCGGCCTGCAAATTGATTAAATTAATAATTTGATACTGTATCACTTGAGACCTACAGTATCCCATTGATTATCAAAGTTACAGTTTCGAAAACTGAAAACCAGATTATCGCATAATTATTTTCAGAATCGAGGTGTCAATCTCGCTGTGGATGGGAGATATGACTCCCCCGGATTCTGCGCGACTAATTGCACAGTGACGTTTGTGGACATCGAGACAAACTACGTCCTATCGGTGGTGAACATGGAGAAGAACGAGAGAGGAATCGGTAATGGTTGCACATGCGTGGATTGATCATAGAGGGGAGGCATTTCAGATGGAGCCAGCTGCAAAATGGAGAAAGAGGGAGTGAGACGCGGATTGGACGGGTTGATCGCGAAGCAGTTCAAGGTTAGCAGGAGATCAGCATCTTTACTAGCAATCAGCAGTCAGTGTTGTCACATATCTCATGATCGATTTTTTTTAGATCAATAGCATCTGCACGGACAATGATGCCAAGATATCCAAGATGATGAGAGAGGACTTCAAGTCCATCGCTCATTATCTCGATTTTTGGCACATTGTCAAACTCATCAAGAAGGCACTGAGAGAGGTAAACTATCTATCTCTACCTGAATCATCACTGTCTCACCAAACGGTTCAATATGTCAACTACTGATAACAAATCGCTCTCCCCATTTAGTGTGATCCCTCGTCAGTTAGAGAAGCGAGAGAACGCGCGAATTCAGGAGAGTTACTGATTTGTCATCACTAGTTTGCAAAAAAATTACCCATGCAATACGGAATCGGCTAGTTGAAATATTTGCAAAGCAACCATTCACCTTGTTAGTCGAATGGCGGGAGTGTCGCGTACAGCTTCTTCCCGTGTAGTCGAAGGGGCAGGAAGGTCGGCTGCTGAAAAATAAAGTATTAATTCAGTTGGGAAAGTTGAAGAAATGCCCCAACATCAACTACTGGCGGCAGCATCTCATAAATCACGCCTACCACGTGCATAAGATGAAGGACAGGAAGAAGGGGTTGCAGTACTGGAACAGTTCTCTAGCCCATGTCACAGGGCGCCACAAGGATTTCCACAAGGTTAGTTTGGTAGTCACATTAGTTACAGCATGCATAGTAGTGATGTCGAAGTGCTAGATATAAAACTGGAACCCGACTCTACTCATTTCTCATGCTCTCTTGTTTCTCTGACCGGCGAGAGAGTGCACGAATCAAAGAGAGTCAGTCTCGACTTGTCGACACTAACACATTTCTAATAAAAATAATCACTTTTCAGGTGCATTTCATCAAAGAAATTCGCCGATGTCTGCACGAGAAGTTGCCTTGTTCTCGAGAGAACGAGATCGATCGGCACAGCGAAGAGTTCGGTCTCCTCAAGGACGTCATCCTCAAGCCCACCTTCGCTGCCGGATTCCTCCGCGCCTCAACCAAGAAGAACACGTCGCCTTGCGAGTCTTTTAACTCGCTCATCAATCTATATGCGCCCAAGCGCATCGCCAGGTTAGTAATACATAAGGATGAACAATAATTACTCTCTCCATTTTGCACACCCTCTCCTTTCTCTACCCAACTAGAGAGTGTGTGCAAGTAAAAGAGTATTTTCCGATCCGACAACACTAATAAGCCATTGAATCACCATTTTATATGTTACCTATTCAGCACACCGCACGTCTACCGCGAGAAGATCAAGTTAGTGGTGCTGCACTCTAACACCATCTCTGCGGTAGATCAAGTCGGTTTGAGAGAGGAGAAGTCCTCGTACGTGACTCGAGTGAGAGGGAGAGACACCCTAGCTGTGAAGAGGAAGAAGACTCCCGTCGATCACTATTGGAGGAGAGAGGTTAGTATGTTACCTATTCATAACGAAAAAATAAGTGTATTTACCGTAATCGGTTACTAGCCACAAAAATTGCAGGTGTGGGATGAAGTGGCGGGAGTGATTCGGGAGGGAAAGGATGTGGCCTTCCTCGAGAGGAACAACATCCCGGACTCGAATCGCTACGTGGCCGCACTCGCAGAAGAGATGGAGGAAGAGGAGCCGGAGAAGAGAAGGGATGGCGAGGAGGGAGAGGACAGTGACGTCTCTGTCGAGTTGGGAGGAGGATACGAAGAGGAGGTGGACTCCGATTCCAATCCCCATATGTATCCAATCCAGCCCAATGATGGGAATGATTCGGGTACAGGGGAGGAGGATCAGGAGAAGGAGGCGGAGGCTCTCGAGATGGAAGAAGAGGAGGAACCCTCAGAGTCGGAGTGGGCTAAGAGCGAAGAGGACGAGAAAGTGAAGACGACTGGTCGGGGATCAAAGGGCAGAGGGAGAGGGAGGGGAGGAAGAGGCACCACAGCGAAAAGGAGAAGAGTGGAGAGGAACTCCATGGAGAGGGAGGAAGAAGAGGAAGCGGAGGAGGAGGAGCAGCCGAAGAAGAGAAGGGCTCGGAGGCAGCGGGAGTACTTGCGAGAATCAGGCGAATCGGAGGAAGAGCCAGTGAAGAGGACGAAGAAGGGGGCATAGAATGGGTCGAGGGAGGGGGCAGGAGCATGCTAGGGATCGTGCTCGTTTATTAGTATTCATATCATTATGCCATTGTATTTATACAATTGTTCACTCACCGTTAGTTATTGTCGATTCCCTTCTCTCGATATCTTGTCTTCCCAGCCACATTTGTCCGGGCGCGTAGAGACCACGATCATCGACCTGATAGATGAGAATGAATCATTGGAATTTGAGATACTGTGAATTGATTACTCTTTTTTTTATATCCACGACATTGTAGTCACCATTGTGAGAGGATAAAATAATGTCCACAGTTGTCTCAATTTACAAGTTTTTTGAAACCTCAATACAGTGAATTATCAAATTTGGCTCTCACCTGGTTGTTGTCTCCCTTCTTCGAACCTTCGTGTTGTCCAGATCCTCTTCGTGAACCTGCAAAGCGATGGGTTCTGGTCCAATAGTGAAATCCAATGCGGTATGCAGTAATATTAGCCAATCGTGGAGGTATTAGCTCATTACTTCGTATATCTGACAATGAGACACACAGTAGTAGAGATAAACGCGTCCAATAATGGTATAACGAATGCATCTCTCAACAACTAATCATAATTATTCCCACCTTGATGACACTGTGAACGATGGGAATATCTCTTCCCTCGATCTTGAATACGGTAATATCTCCAGTGCGGATGGTGCGGATGGTGCCTCAGCCTGAAGCAGAGTTTGCAATAAACAGCACTCTAATGTTTTAATTTGCAGAAAATATTCGTATAGGTGCAACTTGTCAGACCGAAATAATATGTCATAACTACAAGACCTTGATTTAGAAAGACTACTTACCTCTGCGAAGAGCTTGGACTTAATGACCTTGTTTAAATTAGCGCCGAAATACTTTGGGTGGAGGGAGACTTCGTGGTCCAACGCGAGAAGGAAGAACATGGCAACTACAACGACGTGTATCAGTCAAACCATCGACATTTAGCAATCAAAGGGACCGCAAATACACAGAAAACGATGAAGAAGCGACTACGCACATTTATAACATTATAAACACATCAAAATATTAAAATAAATAAGCAAAATTGATTGGGAACGCGAAACAGGAGAAAACGCGAAATTACGCCGAAACGCCGCAGAAAACTTGAAATGACTCGAAAACTTACCGTAATATTACAGAATCACGCTTCCAATTTGAATTACAATATTTTCAATGCCTTTTTTGATTATCGTAATTATTTTTATAAATTTTTGAAATTTTGCATTTATTTCGTAACAATCGTTTCAATTTATATCCAAAATATAATAATTATTTAAATTTATAAATATTTCAACACTGGATCCCTTTAAGACCGACTATCTGAGATTTTGGAAATAGTTCTGGCATTCGTAAAAAATGGATTCTTCTCATATTGTGGCATTAAATAGTGCTCGATGAGTTGAGTCTGGGGATAATTTTTTTGGAATTTTCAGCATTTTTTCGCATCGCGGCATAGGGGGGTAAGCGAGATGACGTCATAGGTCAAAATCCGTAAATCGAACCCAATCGCTTCGAGAGTGGGTTCGTCGCATTCCTCGTGGTATTCTAAGACTCTTTTACTCTGAGACATTTTTCGGTCCCCCCAAGCCGAAAGCTGCAAATCGATAAAAACACAAATTTCGCCATACTTAATCAATTTTTAAAAAATTTCTTAAAAAGAGGGGCAAGTTTTTTTCGCTTAATATCTTCTAAATGTAATAACACAGCTGCAGTAATAAAGGCGTAATTTATTAAAATTGGAAATTTTGCGTATTTGGGTGTTTGAGAGATCCGACCACTTTTGCTGAACCCAACTCGCTGTTTTGGGTTACTGTAGGCCAGTATTCGTGCAAATTGGAATATCATGTACATATGTCAATGTTTCAACATTTACTGTTTCAGTTTATGGTGGAATAATAAGACTGCACGTTTTTGAGAAATTTTTTTTTCGAAAGTCATGATCTATGAATTGCGCAACACTTACTTTTACGAACGCAATAATAACCCAGGCTCTTGCTAGTATAAATGTGTAGTCCCGTTGCTACTGCATCGTATCCATGTGATATGGGGCTCTGGCAATCCCGTGGTCACCCTCATTTATTCACTCAAAAAATGAGTTTTTTCTCTTTGTGGCGTGCAGTTCTTCCTCTATGTTGCTCTGCTCCTGCGTTTTCTGCTCTTGAGACGATTGGGCAAACTCAAAGTTCGATGGCCGTTTAGAAAATGTTTATTATACAAATATATTTATTTTTTTTATTTTAGGAGGTTATGAGCGCCACAACGATGACAATGCATGCAATGCTCATAAAGGCTTGTTATCCCCGAAATTACGATCAAAGTTGCTTGCAGGCCCTGAACTCGCAGATATTCACTACCATTTTTCTCGTTTTCGCTACTCTGATATACCTGGCGGCGGTGCTCAAACTAGTCGAAAGTACCTTTCTCGAGTTTGCTACGCTTCCTGTGAGTGAGCTCTCCGAATATACAGTAGGGTTCCCAATAAGTGACAGACGGACATAGACGGGAAGAAATAGTGCACGAAAATGAGAGATCCGACCACTTTTGCTGTCCTAAGGGAATAACTCCTTTCGGAAACAGTATTACACCGTTGATAGTGCTCTATTTCACAGCTTGCATGCACTCAGTTCGTTGTGGCACCGTTATGCAATATCTACTTCATCATTCCATATCGGAGGTGCGCCGGGAACACTTTAATTATAAAAATTGTTTTTTCAACTTCAGAATTATCATTAATTCGCTCTATCCACGGGCATCTCCCATATTTTTTGCGTCTACTATCGCTCAAAGTGGGATGGTTTCATACTCTCACACTTCTACCGTTGTTCAATTGTGATACGTGAGACCAAATCATAATTCTGAGATTTAAATAACTAAATAAATATTTAATACAAGTAAATATCGTTGTACAATAGAACAAAGAACCACGTAGTTCGAACCTGACAACTAGAAATTCCCTCGAGTCAAGAATTGTGTTTATTTCTTCATTTAGTTGAATACAAAAATTGCAATAACTTCAATTCAGTTGATGGCAAATGTTATGTACAGTACCGTGCAAAGGTCTTCGAACTTTTTTCCAATTGCCATAACTTCTTTCAAAATCGAGATAGTGACTCACGGTTTGAAGCATTAGGTAGTCCATCTCTAGGAAAATAACCATATTTTGTTGAATCGTATCCTGCTCTATGTCTGATTTTTAGGCTAATTTATTTCGGACAAGCTCTTTTCATAAAATGTCAATTCTCACGTGGATTTTTTGTACAAGTTCAAATGTCTCTTGCAGTTAGTACTACCTCAGGTGTGCACAATCCACTTAGTGACACATTGAGCGCATTTCGAATAAGGCCAGCAGATCCATTTTCCAAAATTCCGAAAATTATGAAAAATTGTGCCATTTTTGTTCTAATCGAGCTACCGTCTCTAAAATTTGTATGTTTTGTCAGTACATACTAATACATCACTGATTGAAATTTGGGCCCGATCAGACACTAGCGACGAAAATTCGTTTCTCTAAAAAGTTCAATTTTGGGTCCCTCTATACTCCCCAGTCACTGTCGGTAAAAATCAACCATTTTAAGGTTTCTTCTCCGAGTTCATCAGGGAAGATCCACTCAAAAATTTTATCATTTTTTATTCATGATATCATGGGCTCTCATATCTAAATTCGCATCCTACGCATACATATACACATACAAAAAATATAGTCAGGAAGTTCTGAGATGAAAAGTTTTTCGACCATGAAAAATTTCAACCATGATGGGGGTATCATGGTCATGTTTTGACTCGAAAATTGATTGACCTCGGATTTTCGGTTGCCTGAGGCGGGAAAGATATTCAAATGTTCTACAAAATTGGGAATCGTATATTCCCTAGATATGCTACCATCGTACCCTGGAACCACATTTTTACAAAAATCACCCTCAACACTGTAAACATCCAAAAATGTGTAATGTGAAAAATTTAAAATTCGTGTCCTGAAGGCAAATTTCGAGATCTCGTTATGTAATTTCAGCGGTAATCCGGAATTATCATAAGGATCTTTTTGAGCCTTTGAACGAGTCTCTAGCACGCCTATGAACGAAAATCCATTTTTTCAGGACCCATTTTTGAGAAATTCTGTAGCGAAAGTGCGATAGAGTAGCATCCTGAAATTTTTTTTCTGGGTAGCCCACGGACAAGTCTAAAATATCAGAAAGTGTGGTAAGCAGGAAAAATTCCATGTAAGAATTTCGATTGTTTGAAAAAGTAATGCTCGACTGGAAAATCATTACTCAACAACCAGGGAGTTGTGTGATATCCCAATTGCATCTCCCTAACACACGATGGATGTGCTAGGACATGACCAAGTTTCAACCAGAAATCTATCATGAGTCAAAAGTTATGAAAGAAAGAAAAAGTGCCCGGTGACTTATGGAGGATACTGTACATGCACTGACATGGTTTGATAGGTATCGAAGGGTTTTGAAATTTGTTCACGGGCACCTGCCATCTCTAAGAAGACCTATGATACATCCTTCTAGAACAATTTACTTGCAATGACATATAACCACCTCAATAAGGTTAGTAAATTCTGAGATTTGAGAACGTCCCACTTTTCCAGAAGAATAAATATGAGGCCATTCGCCATATTTTCGAGCAAATCAGTTCATTTGTCATGATTTTCAAAAATAATTTTTTTAAATATAAAGTTTTCGTAGTGGTCTTAGCAAAGTACACCACTAAATCAGGCGTGACGAGAGGATTCGATTCCTATAATTTCATCCAATTTTACAATCCGACCGATGAGAAATGCAATTTATAGTGAGTCGAAAATGCGACTTGCAATCTGGATGCACTATAAATTGCATTTCTAATCGATCGGATGGTAAAATTGGATGAAATTATATGAATCGAATTCTCTCGTCACGCCTGATCTCGTGGTGTACTTTGCTAAGACCACCTTTGCCTCTACGAAAACTTTATATTTTGAAAATTATTTTTGAAAATAATGAAAAATGAACTAGACAGGCAAGTTCGCCATGCAATTCTAACCCAGGAAATATTTTCATCTAAAATTAGCACGCTCGAGAGCCGAGTAGCACGCGCAAATGTGAATTCGACGTGACGCCGTCTGGAGCCAACGAGAGGTCTGAGGGAAACATGGATATGACCATCACCACCCTTGATAACCCCAAAACACATAGTTTCAGAAAATCGACCTTTTTGAGCTGTGCCAACACTTGCTCGAAAATAAGGCGAACGGTCTCATATGTGTTTTTAATAAAGCCGAAAATATATTGTTTTCAAAATGTATTCGAAATACGTTTAATCGGTGTTCTCAAGATCTGAGCATATTAAAGCACATACTTAGACCACGAGTGCCACATGTGTATCTTTAGAAATTGTGTATCCGAAAATATGCATCTCGTTGCACTCTAAGAGAACGTTCGGGGATACAGTGCTCGCCTTTTGATCACTGGTTATTTCGGTCATAACGAATATGACGAGATATACATGCTTGTGCCCTAGTTGTGAGTAATTTGACCATATGTTTGAAGTCGTGTTCGTTCAACCCATGTAAAAAGTAATTACGCAACAGTAGGTCGCTGTTTTCCAGATACCGATATCTAGTGTCAGTCCCCATATCCGCTGATTGCCATGCAGCTACGCTATGGATTCGAGTGGGACCGCGATTACCTCATGGATGCTGTGTTCAGGTACGTAATTGGGGATTTTACAAATATCAGATGAATATTGAGATTCAACTCCATTCTACCCTTCGTTTCATCGCTCACGGTCTACCCGGCAAATTTTTATTTGCTAACGGCCGGCACGCGAACCATGAATTGGGAAATTCGAGCGGCATACCTCGTTAACTTGGTATACTCCCTTCAATTCTCGCATATTCGAAAAACGGCTAACAAGTACAGGGCACGTTCTCGTTATCCATCGATCTGTCATATCTGTCAGAACATTTATAAAATGCAAACATTTCCGATATTTCACATCGCCTTCGATTGGATCTTTACTGTCTTCGCTCGAGCGTATGCTCTTGGTCCGTACGGTACCTTCTACTGTGAGGGACTAATGAGCAGAGCTGGATTTAGCAAACCCGTTATCATGGTATTTGCTCTTTTCATAATATTTTTGCATGCCATCTGCCATTTTCTGCCGCAAATTTGAAGCCATTTAAACATGCCTCAAACAATAAACAAGATCTCTACTGCAGGGCGTTCTCGCATCCGCAATAATATCAATCATCACCACCTTCTACATATTGATGATGCGTCTGCATCAATTAACCGTTGCCGAGAGCAACAGTCGATGGAAACTGTCGTGGACGTAAGCTTTTGAAGCAAATATATAATTATTAATGAAAAAGTGATAGTCACCATATTCCGCTCTTACGCGATGTAATAATTTTATTTTCTATGATAGAAAAGTACGATGAAGATTATTCTCACTGATATTGTAGGAAAAAAATAAATATATTAATTTTCAGTGCGCAAGTTTTTATTCACACTTCATTAGTCGGAGTTCTGATAGTAAATGTGGCCGGATTCGTTATTTACACGACTGATGTGGCAAACTTTGATGATCTTGTCAAGGTTGGTCATTAGAAACCGTTATTGTTTGATTCCTGTTCTTGAAGGGCCCCGATCTGGCATGGTTGGTGGAGAGAGGCGGATCATTGCTGATATTCGCAGAACCGGGGAAATCAAGCAGATTCATGACAGGTAAGGCCAAATTTAGAAGTCGAGATGCTAGAAATATCCATGATTCAGAAATTTATTTGCTGATTGCGTCATTCGTTGTGTATCTGCCCCTACTTTTGTTCTTCATCGCCCACGCATTGTTGTACCTGAGAAAGAACCAGCAGGTACGAACTGAAGACAACAGGTATCATTACGACTTCTGATGTTGACTAGTGCTCGAAAGCCGGAGATCAGAATCGTTCTGCTAAAAGTGAGGGGAAATTTACAGCGGGGTATAAAATGGCACAGGAGAGGAACGGAGATTTTATCCTTTTTGAATTCGCACAATTCTACATTTTATTCTTCCGGTGCAGCTACCGACATGAACAACACATGACATATATCATCCAATTAGTACTAAAACGAAGTTAGTGTCGAGCGTTACTGGAAACCGAGATAAAATCAAAAATGTGAACACATTCAAGAAAGAAAGTATCTCCATTTACTACTTTCCCCACAGTATTTGCGTCGACTAGAAACCGTAAACCACTCAAAAAATTCTACATTACTGTGCTTGCAAATATCTTAGATAATGCTAAGAACAAAACATAGGTTTAATCCTTTATTATTTCGCTATTAGTTATCATATGTGTCGAGGTCGGAAAAGCATATCTATTCTTGCAGCGTGCCCATTCGACAAGAACACAAGTGCTTACTAATCGATTAATCGACACTTTTAGCCTGCAGGTCAGTCCGGACGTTTGTTTGGCCATCGTAGATCATCAGCAGAAAAGAGACGTGTTTTCAGATGCTTTTCGCGTTCATTTTCTTCCTCATTCCTCTCGGTATTATTCTCGGGTCTAGCCTCATCGATGTTAGCGGGATCGTTCCGGGACCAATTCTATCTGCAATCCGCTTCATCACTGTTGTGAGCCTAATTATATCACTCGAAAATATAATGAATTTTGATATAAATTTCCAATTAAATATTACTGACAATAATTCAATCAGATGCTTCTGGAGCTCAATCCACCCCAATTTGCGCTTACTTTCATCCTTCGAAATGCGACTCATCGACAAATTCTGAAGCGTCACTTGCATGCGATATCAGCACGGATTCTCCGGAAAGACGTAGGAGTGACGACGACTAATACCGCGATAGTGTCCAATCTCTCATTAAGCATTCGATAAAACATTCGCAATGTATTATTGTTCATCATCGCCGCTTTTCTGAAGCGGGAAGATATTGTAGCTAAGAGTAGGTGGTATTTTGATAACTCAAGATCTATACCAGGGAAATTTTGAAGACTGTCGAATGAGAATGTATGCACTGGAATAGAAGAGAACAAATTACATAAACAGATGATAAATTGCTGCGTTGTCAGTCACGTGTCTTAAACGTGCGTCATATTGTCGCAAAATAGGGTTGCGTTAAACCTATACGATTGGACTTGATTTAGAGTGTTCATTGTTGATGAGGTAAGATGCCCCGTGGTCTTCGAACAGTACAAAAAACATTTGAAGATTCAAAGCTGTTCAGTTCAAAGAGATGATTCAGAGAGTTGGTTACTCTGAATTAGATTCATGATCCACTTATCGTTTCAAAATGTGATTTTCTACAGTGAAATTGCATTCCGAGCAGATTCAAATATAAATGGAGATATCACATGACGGACACATCAATATTCGGTTTTCGCATTTAGATTCTTCTACGGCATTGGGGCATGCATTTGATGTCAAGATGTTCACACAAGAATCTCAGCTCACATGTAAACATGTTTTTATCCAAGATGTAGTACTTTCTATGCTGTGAGCATCTTGAGTCGTCTCGGGATGACTGTATGGGCGGGTGGAGATGGATGCGAAGTCACTGCACGACGAAGAGAGAAAACACGCGATTCGGCGTGACTCAGGCATCTGTGCAAAATATCGTCGATTTTCGAACGCCATTTCGAGTAGGATCATTTTTCACCCCCCCCCCCATCGCTCGACACTGCGCAGCTCATAATTACAATAATTTATCTACGCACTAGTACCCGTCTTAGATTGCAAACTCAAAGTGGATTGGATACGCGCAGGATATATTAGGTGAGTAGGTCCCGTTATAGTGGCCAGCTAAACGATTCGTCTCTGTTATTTACCATTGCGATGATCGAATGAAAAACTGACATAAACTCACCCTGCTATGATAGTGCTCGGGTACCGTCGCATGGCAGGAACCGTGAGAAAGATCGATAGAGGAATGCACAGTACCGTAGTGATATCGAGAGAGACGTAGATAAACATCACGAATTGAGCAAGATCGCCCACTCTGATAAACCAGCTATTAGGAAGATTTGACGGATCTAATATTCTGGCGCATATCCTCTCATACAAGTATATGTGTTATAGCTCTGAATAAACGAACAGTGAAATTCTCTTACAGTTTCTCATCGCCATGCGCGATCAGCACGCAGTTGATCACAGTAGCAATCTTAATTGCGGATTGGACTGGCTTGCAGGCACTAATGCCAACCCCGTAAACGACGAAAATGAGCAGTCCGTGAAGCAACACTTTCCATTCCGTGTGTCGATTTTGTGAGACCACTCTGAACAGTTTTAGTCTCGAAAATCAACTGTGGAAACTAACCGTCGCTTGTAAGCAAGAATGACAGCAGCAGTGGCATAGATATTGGGTTGAGGAATAAGTAACGCTCGTTTTTGAGCATCGTGTTTGGGCTCATATATCTCCCGCCAATCAAATCTAAACGAGCTGACTTTATAGCATTTTTTCAGGGTATGCTCGAGTATCATAGCCGTTATTATTAGAAATATCACGCTTCCTGTGTAGGAGAGAAATTTAGATTTCAATGTACCTGATATTTTTCGAAAATTTTAGATTTTTTTTCGAAATTGTGTAATTTAACGTGGAAAATGTTCGGTAAATTCACACATTCTCAGGTGAGCAGCCCGATACTTCACCTCTTTCATGGTGAAGTGAGAATGGTGCTCGATTCATTGTTGTATTTTTATAGACGTTTCAAGGGGAACGTTCGTGAAAAATTGCAGTTCACTTAACTTATTTGTCTACCTTGAGGATCGAAGGTGCTGGCCTATACACTAGTGCGCTCCAGTCACTCACTATGGAGCTATATTATCACTATAAACATTTGGTGCTACTTATGCTCCTATTTGAAAAATAACAGTTTTCCAAAAATATTATTTTGTGACGGAATCAAAAGAAATGCGTGTTTTGAGGACTTTGGATTAAACCATACCCAAGACATAGTAGCCATTCTATAATTGTGGCCACTTGGTGGATGATAGTGCAAAAGTTGCTCGTCCATTTAACCATCTAAGGCCTTACATTCAATTAGTACGGTTTACAGGAAATAGCAATAAATGTCGATTTCGAGGCTTGTTTTTCTATATCGGACTTACGAGCAATTTAACTCATAAAGAGAATGCTCCAGACTTAGCAAAATTCGTCCATATTTTCAACAGGAAAGGTACTCCACATTCAAGCATAATTGAGGTCTTTAGATCTATTGCTAAGAAAACGCGGCTAGCAAAACTTCTTTCGGTCAGTAACTGAAAATCCTACACTCTCGTTAGGTGCATATCTCACACAGGCCTTTACTTGGATATTCCTCTGAATATCATCAGTGTAATGTATAACCATGATACTTTACTACTGCAGCTTAATTGTGGCTCAATAATTCTTCTTCCCTCAGTGCTGACCTGTCAAAATCTCAGGGTGAGGTGCGACAACTTTGAATTGAGCCAGCCATTGTGATCGCCTAAATGATCGGAGATATATGATATAGTGTGCGCTAAAGAGAGTATCCAAGCCCTTATCGATCATCAAAAACCGGAATATAATTGCACAATTTAGAAAGACGGGAGAGGTCATAATCTGAAATTGGAAAAACGAGCGTTACTTATTCCTCAACCCGATAATTGCACAAGATAGAGGGAGGATATCGTAAGCTCCATACACCGCCTGAACTCTATTTTTGAGATGTATTTTGATAGTGATGAAAAAGAGGAAACGACTCTCCACAAATCGCGTGCTCTCTCCGATTAGAGGGACAAGATATAGAGCGAAACAAGGGGACAGAGATCCGATTAGCTAGTTCTTATTGAGCTGACTCGGCGAACAAAGAAGACGAATGGCGTGAAATCTCCGTAATCGTTATCCTTTTCGGGATCTTTCTCATAGAGGTCCACACACTCGCCCAGCAAGCGTCCGTCTTCGTGAAAGTGACTGGAACATGAATTCCCAGACACGAAGGTACGCATAAATCTGGAAGTATCTGGAAGGATTCAGCAATATCGACGGACCTGAGTTTCTTGCGTTATTCACGATACATTATTTTCCAATTGGCTTATGAACATGAATGAATGAGTTCAATCGATTCACCAATGTTTAAAAAAATGCCATACCAAACACTTCGCGAGACCGCACCAAACAATTTGCAGAAGAATCAGATGCAATGAGAACTGAAATGATGAGTTGTCAAGGTCTAGATCGTACCATGTCAAAGAAAGTTTAGAGGCATGAATATCAAATCGAGATCACCAATTAGTTATACCTTCTTTCAACCGATACGCAAATTAATCACGTTGTTATGTTTGCTGAAGTGTGTCTCTGAAAGAGAACTCACATGAAATATTTTCCTATTATGCAATATCATAGCAGAGAAGAAACATCCGGTGGTGAGTGAAATAGCTAAGAAAATAATTTTCTTGTTTGCTTTTGATAATCACCTTACCAAGCATCACTAGATACACACTGTACAGAGTCGTTGATAGGGCATCATGCGAGAGATAAATAATGAGGAATTTATCACCATCAGCGCTGAATACAATACAATATATTAAATGTTCAATCAATAAAAATAAGCACCTTGAGACGGGCGTGAAAGGCTTCATTGAAGAACTTACTTGACTAGATAAGTGAGCCAGTGTGTGAGGTGATTGCGTAAATTAGATGTTTCGAGCAAATTGACAACTTTTTCAAAAGTCACGATTGCAGCAGCGCTATCCGCACGTAAATAGAATCACCGTTACATTCTATTGGTATTTACAGCGTCTTCGCGACACTGTTCGTCGCTGACTACGAAATACGAGCTCGCTATTACATTCCAATATGTATTGCCGTGTTAATGGACTGCTACCTTATCTTCATGAGCTACTCGTTCGTTACAGGTGCTATTCATGTTTTGACTATTAACCAATCACATTTTCGAATACGAAATGAATGTATCGTCTACGAAAAGTACCGCAATATAACGTTTCCTTTTCCAGGACTCATAAACGGCTACATATTATGCATGCTCTCATGTTTACCAAATTTCGGGTGTGCTTTGGTTGGGAAGCCATTTGAACAAAAAAAAATATTTTTAAAAAAAATGTTTTTTTTAATCGCAGATTCTGCGCCAAATGCTGAAGCGAAACGAGGCAAGGCTTTCGCGACTCTCCGATACACTCCGTCGCTTTCCCAATGACAAGTACTCGCTGAGCGTACGACTCCAGCTGAAGGAAAACATCTGGAGTTTACAGGTGCTTCTTTTCGAAACTTTAGTCTTCTAGATCGTAATGCAGCCCGTGCGATCATTGTGAACACATGTTAGCTAGGAGAACATGAACATCATACTCATGAAAATAGTTAGATAAATTCAGAAGCTCGAATTCGGTGTTGTCGTCGTTCTGATTGCTCTGGTAGTCAACCTCGCCGTGTGGTTCGGGCCGGCGCTCAGTCTGATGCGACCAGATCAGACGACTGCGCTTCAGTGGTGCACCTGGGGTTCCAATCTCCTCTTGGCGATTTGCGTTTTTAAGTGACGCGTTGTAGTACAGTCCTGTTGGGTCTCACCGTGAACATGCGTCACCCGGAGTAGCGCCGGGTAACTCCGGGTGACCCCGGGTGACCCATCGTGACTTATAGATTTTTCTACCTCTAAAATATATTTAATCGCGACGAGATTATGATATTCTTGGTCAGCACGTCGTCCTTTATCGATCCATATACTTTATTTATTAAAAATATATTATTAAAACGCTACTTTTAATTAAATTTTGTGATTTAATTATCGCGCTCCGCGTGGAATACTGTAGTTAAGAGGCTCACAAATTGTGTTGGCGATCGTGAACTGATTTTATAAAAATAAAATTCGGGTTTTCTTGCTTTTTGATTGATGTTTGCTGCTTTTTGAACAGAAATAAACTAAAATACAAAAGTGAAAGTCAATCAAAAAGCAAGAAAACCCGAATTTTATTTTTATAAAATCAGTTCACGATCGCCAACACAATTTGTGAGCCTCTTAACTACGGTATTCCACGCGGAGCGCGATAATTATCTCACAAAATTTAATTAAAAGTAGCGTTTTCAAAATCTATTTTTAATAAATAAAGTATATGAGGCCGTTTGTGTTAGGATCAACAAGGGTTCGTCTGTGATCTGGAACATCAAAACAGTCCGATATGCTCAAAAGATGGTTCCTGGGGTAACTTTTGATTCTGTATCGACTGACGTTTCCAGTTTTTCGATAGGTCCCTTCCAAACTGAGTTATGGCTCCATGTTCATTCGGCCAAATTCTTCTTTTTGGATAAAAACGGCCCCGGAAAGAGTCCAAATGGCCACAAATCTCGCGTAACCATACCAGAATTTGATTCTCTACAAAATGTTTAAAAAAAATTGAGGCTCTATCTTTTTTCGTTTTTGAGTTATGGTCGTTTTTTGACTCATTGAGTCATCCAGAGAAACACATCACCGGCAGATAGAGCAACTTCTCCCGGTCATTTTAAGTCTTTGGGTCAAGGATTTGAACTGTGGAGAACTGAATTACATTTTAGTGTCGGAAACCTGCGATTTTTGCTGTTTTTTGAGTACAACTTTTTTCTTTCACGTTTTCATGATCTCTAACATAAAAATTCGGATTCTACGTTAAAAAATACGTAAGAAAACCATATGTGACGTATTTTTGAGAATATGACTTTTTCGCCTCTGGTTCTGGTTCTGGTTCTGGTGCTGGTTCCGTTTTTTGGGTCAAAAAGTCATATTCTCAAAAATACGTCACTATAGGATTTTCTTACGTATTTTTTCACGTAGAATCCGAATTTTTATGTTAGTGATCATGAAAACGTGAAAAAAAAAAGTTGTACTAAAAAAGCAGCAAAAATCGCAGGTTTCCGACACTAAAATCGATGTAATTCAGTTCTCCACAGTTCAAATCCTTGACCCAAGGGCTTAAAATTACAGAGAGAAGCTGCTCTATCTGCTGGTGATGCGTTTTTCTGGATGACTCCCTGAGTCAAAAAACGACCATAGCTCAAAAACGAAAAAAGATAGAGCCTCAATTCGATTCAGAATCAAAAGTTACCCCAGGAACCATCTTTTGAACATATCGGATTTTTTTGATGTTGTTGACCACTTGTTCATCCTAACACAAACGGCCTCATATGGATCGATAGAGGACGACGTGCTGAACAAGAATATCATAATCTCGTCGTGATTAATTATATTCAAGAGGTAGTAAAATCCATGGGTCACGATGGGTCACCCGGGGTCACCCGGAGTTACCAGGCGCTACTCCGGGCGACGCGTTCACAGTGAGACCCAACAGGACTGTATATTGCTTTGGCAATAACATTACACATGACGTCCTTTCTGTGATTAGCTCAGAAATTAGTATTTTTTAAAACGATCAATAATGAATATCACATCGAAGCGTAACTTGTCACGACATTATCGTATGAAGTACAATTACTAAAATCAGAACTGTCGCGGGTTCCGCGCCTATCGGAACGTTTGCCATCGCTCTTCACAAGGGCCAACGACCCTTCTACGTTCGGTGGTATCTTCGACAGTTGTGAGAAACATTGTTTAGTAGTGACGCGTATTGTTTAGCGGGAATGAACGCATCGTCACAGTACGTGACGTGAAGGAGACTGACGCGTACTTCGATCAACTTCAAGGCCAGTGGGCGTACGCTATGAGGAGGAATGTCAGGATCGGGCGATGAACTTAATCATGTCAACAATGCAAATTATCATAAAATTAAACCCTAATAACGATGAAATGAGTACGCATGTTTGGTCCCGAGATCAGAGAGGAGGGATATACGAGCACGAACATAACGAGTGAAGATATGATGGTCGGATGATAAAGTGTTTTTATCGCACCTCGCCCTACTCCTGCGCACATGACATTTATTTTCAGTGCATGTAATTGTCATAGCAAATATTTGTGGAGGGAAACAAAGGTAAATGCCCAGTTTGCAATAAATCATTTATCCTAGAACCTGTAATGGCTAGCATCTGCAAATCCATAATATGATGCATTATTTTGTCTGGCACCTGGAATTGCTGGCATCTGTAAAGCCATTATGTGATGTATTAGTTTGTTTACCATGCCTTCATATTTCAATCTTTTTTCGGTTTTCTTAATAGCGCAAATATAATGGACGTCGCCGTACAGAAGTTGTTTGAAGTTGCTCTACAGAGCAACAGAAACAAAGTGCCGTGTCGTACTGGGGTTCAGATGGCTCAGATCGAATGAAAACGTCAGTTCATTCAGCATCGAAAGTTACTACACGGGCGAAGTTTTAAGCATATCAGATTTTGATCTAGGTCCCCATTAAAATATTGTTGAAACTAACAGAAGCAACCCATACGGACCCCGGCACACCGCTAAACCATTTATAGAACTATTTTATGATAATATTAAGAACCTTACAATCAATTACGATGAACGGGGGCAAACTTGAGAAAATGATCCACATATAAACCTTTAAGAACTGATATTTTCTCACTGCTCGATACTGGGGGATCAGCCGTTGCAATAACAAGCTAGAGTATCACAAATCAAGGTCCAAACATCTTGTGGCGATTAACTTTCACTATCATTCATCAGCTGCATATATTTGCCTATTGCTCACTATATCTTGCATGTGTTTCCTTTCACACCCCCCCCCCCTGAGATTTTCCCCACAATGTGAACATGTGGTAAAACAACATCTACCTTAAGTCATTTCTCACTTTGAGCTAGTCAAGCCGCATTTTCATAGACATTATCAGATTCAACTATGCCTAGTCTACAAACACTATCAGTCTCTGATATCCTCTTTACATTTATAGGAAGGAATCCTTACCAAATTTTAAGAGCACTATTTTTTTTCGAAAACCTCCTGGAAATCCCATATGGTTGTTATCATGTTAGATTAACATTATTTTGATTCATTCCTCTTAGATTAACATTATTTTGCTTTTTGGCATACATCTTCGTATCACATCGTATATGCTATGTTTGACGTACGGCTCGATTTCCTGATGGTCATTGTGCTCGTTCGCTATTTTAAGAATCCTTGTCCTGTATAAAAAGTCCTTTCAGGGTTCATAAATGATAATGGTCGACATCGAGGACATTGCCTACATAGGACTTCTTTCAACGGTGGACCTGAGCGCTGTATTGGCCAATTCTCTTCTCATTTCCATCATTATACGAAAGTATAATTGATCAATACAATTTTGAAAATAAAATATGATTTTGGATCACCGAAAGATCTCTCCAATTATGGCATTCTTCTCTTGAACATTTGCTGCGTCGATTTATGCTCCGCTTTCTGCAGTTGTATGTGTGTTGTCAGGTAAAAGGCATAACAAATATCTACAATTTCTGACCTATCACGATCCAGACTTCAAAGCGCCGGTGCTTGCACGGTGTTTATTTTCGCAGGGCCTTGCACACTATTCAGTTCCCAATTGTGCAATATTTTCTTCTGTTAGAAAAAAATTCCTTTGTTTTTCATCATTCTCATATTTCAGCTATACACTGTGTATTGTCTACAGAAGGGGTGCTTTTTCTTTTATTGTCATTTTCCTTTCGATTCTGGAGTGTCAAGCCAAAGCATCTGGACACGAAAACAATTTCCCGCGGACTTTGGATCGCATCTGTAGCTGTGCTCTTATTTGGAGCAGCGAATATGGTAAATATATACCAACTTGAGAGATGGAGTGAAGTGTATTATTTTCAGTACGCTTTATTTATGTCTGGACAATACTCAGCTGATGGCTTTTCTTCGAATCTGACAATCGTCGCGATCGATCTATCTGGTGGAATGGCAGACAACATATTTTCACGAATGACCGTGTCCGTCAACTTTTTCGCGTGCTCTATTGGTTTCTGCTCAATTTTCGTTATTCGCAGTCTACTGTTCGCTGCGATTCAAAACATGGTGAGAGCAGGGGTATCATAGTAAATAATGCTAAGAATTCTGAAAAGGTCGGACCGACGCAGACACCAGCCCATCTATCGCACGCTTACACTGCAAATGATGCTGCCCATTGTGTACCTTATATCTCTGTCGCTTTGGTTGTTGGATGTTTTCGAAGTCGTTCAATCGCGAACACTGCAGAGATCAATTTTCACTGTAACTAATCTTGAAAGCGGAAACAATCAAATATGGGTTGTGCATTCGATTTTAGAGTACAACTCTCTTCCCGCTCGCAGCACCTCTTATCAACATGTACTATATTCCTCCCTATAAAAGGTGAACAAATAGCAAATAAATATACACATATAATATTCTAATAAAATACAAACATTTATCTCAATCAAATGACTCATTTCTGTCCCAGATATCTCAAATCGCTGTTCTTCAACGATGTACAGGCCATATCGAAGTCGAGTATAACCGACCCCACGCATCCTCGGGACACGAGACATTGAACTACACATTTAACTTTATTTCAAACTACACGTACACATCATCTTTCGCTGAATACTTCCACATTACCATAATCATGAATTTATATACTCACGAGGCTAATATCTTTTTTATATTGCCGTTAGACTGATTTGTTTTGATTGAATTTTCAAAAATGAATTGTGAAAACAAATTCATCGAGTCGAATTTCACTAAATCGACCATGCGTTGGTGCGTTCTAGTTCATTCGATTTATTTGTTGGCCAATTGCGCTCACGCCTTTTACTTCGACCTGATTCTGTCAGCGAGATGTTCCAGGCCTCCGGTGAACACTTGTTGAGCCTAACCCAAGCGGTGTCATGTGTGAAGGTCTTTTGACGCACGGACCATTGTTTAGAAAAAAAAATGTAATGATCTTTCCAAATTTCCAAATCCAACTTCTATTCGCCCTTTTCAACATTCACGTACTGCTAATCGCTAATCGCAGTGCATGCTTACGGACGCGGCGGGCAGCCACGGATGGCGTCTAGCGCGGATTAATTCCCCCGACTCAATTCGATTATCAGATGACATGCGTGCTATAGTGAATTTCATCTAAATTCAAATCTACCCTTGAACAATATTATATCTCTGAAAAGGTATTTTTATTACACGCGCACAATGACACCGGATTTATTAGAGATAACGATCAAAAAACAATCGTAGGTACCATACATTTAATCGTAGGCAGGAAATACACATATTCAAAAACACATTTTACATTACATTGATGTCATCGACATTGGGACGACCACATTTATTTTTGCCTCACTCACAAACACTCTCGAAATGCTCCTGCAGTTGGGATGTTTTTTTTCTTGTAAAATCAAAGCATCAAACTTACAGCATCAAAGATACGGAGCAACAAAGTATAGTGGAGCAAACGGGTTGAGCACGGCCGGAAGAGAACAAAACTGTGAACATAATATAGAAATCGATCGTTGACTTGTCGCTCACTATGAATATTATTCCATCTATGAGTGGACTGTGTATACCACCCATTTGAAAATAGAAAGTGCTCATTCCGATACAAAGAGTGGACGGAAGAATGGCCTGGTATGTCAACGCCTAAGATGAGAGAATTGTATCATTCGCGTAAAATAAGAAGACAAACTCGAACGAGCGTTAGATGTAATTGTTTAGTTTTCGGGCTCATTTGCTCTGCCACAGATGCAAGTTTTTCAAGGGTCTGTGCTTACATATAAGTTCTATTCAATAAAAGGTATCAACTTTGCGTCGCATGACTACAATTACTGTGTAGATGATAAATGGAAATATTATGGCTGCGGAACTTGAGGGAGCAGCAAAGGGATCCGTGTAAATGCTCCCTGAAAATTTCATAGTTTATATCCTGTGAAGACGGCATTATGGTTGACAATTAGGCATGTCTTTGCGTTCCGCATCCCTCCACTCGCCTAATTCCGCAATAGGGAATTAATATGGAGGATGCGGATCTCAAAGACATGCCGAACTGCCATCGCTTGGTCTCACTGTGCATGGTGGAATTCATATCGATGGCTGGATATAATACGCGTAGAATCGCCTCACTTCGCTGCGGGTCATCCGATGACCTGATCCAGGGATCAAATTTCTATTGGTGCACTCAACCATCAGAATCGCGTGCGGACTGAACAACGCAGCCAGCATGATTTGAACAGTGAATGCCGTCTGCGGTGCTTTGACGAGCACGAGCACTGACAACAAAAACACAATTCCGGGCCGAAATATTTGGAAATGTGTGCATTCATGAAGAATTATATCTACTGGTCTTACGTGCATGTTCCATGAAAAACGATTACGACGTACTCTTTATATGCCACCAATCTGAACGGATGCGTTATCTTGCCATGTGTTTGGCATACCTTGGAACTTCAAATGCTTCAAGAGCAATTTCAAGAATATCGACGCAGACAATGTTGAAGATGATTACAGCTTAGCTCTGCAAGTATGACCTGTATCACGAATTATTGTTGCTGAACTGACTCATTCAGCAACAATCTGCACACAGTTGACCTGATCTCACTCGTAAAATTTTAGGGCGGACGCTTTCTTATGTCATAGCGCTGGGTTTTCGGAATTTTCCAGAGCGGTTCCACCTCTAACGCAGTTCTGCGAAAACGCTATAGAGCGTTAAAACGTTGAATGATAAAATGAACAGATTTGTTCAAACTAATAGCACATTAATAATAATAATTTATCTACGCACTAGGCGCAACAAGAAAATGAATATTATGAAATTATAATAAAATTATGAGTAGACGAGGGGATTAGTGCTGTGGATGGGAGAGGTAATTAATGAGGGGGTGGTTTTCTAAACGACGTTTAAAAATCTTGACATTGGGTGCGGTGCGAATAAAGTCGGGTAGTTGAGAGTACATTCGAGATGATCTTACAGGGAATCAATTGAATCTGGCTGTACATTTAGTGAATTCAATGTTGATACCAAAAGAGAAGACTCGATCTCGAGTGGGCGTGTATACATAGAACGAAGAACGGAGAATAATAGAGGAACCGGTCATTATGGTATGTGTCATACAGAGATCAGCTATGACTCTCCTCTCGGTAAGTGCGCGCAGTTCAAGGGGTTTAATGCGGTCTTGGTAGGAGGGGAGGGTGTAGGGGTAGGAAGAGGAAGGAAAACAACGATAGAAAACTTGACGAGTGAAAGTGTGCTGGACCTTTTCAAGTGTGGCTATGTCCTTAAGGTAGTGTGGGTTCCAGAAGGGGGATAGCAAAGGGAGAACATAGGCTTTGTAACTGCGGATGAGAATAGAGGGACAATTGAATGGGAGTGCTTTGAGAAGGAGAAACAATTTAGAGGTGGCTTTTTGGGCACGGGTCTTAACAGAGCATGAATTCTTCAAATCAGAGCGAACTTGTACACATAGATCACGAACATTATTATCAAGTGGTCAATCAATCAATCAATTTATCATATCAGGCAATTAGGGTGCTCAGATGAGGATGAGTCGCTGGTAGTCATCACGGGTTGTATTCCACCAGTTTTTGCCAATAGCTCGCGTCAAGTCATCTCTCCAGCGCACTCTTGGCTTGCTCGAGGGGCGGGTCCAGTTGTAGGGCGTCCAGACAGTAGTCGCGCGGCTCCACTGATCCGTATCCAAGCTTCGCACTTTGAGTGCCCACCGCGCCTTCCGTTTCAGTCCTTCTTGGTTCCAATCGCGCAGTTTTGTGATCCCTCGCACGCGTTCGTTTCTACAGCGATCCCTTAGCGAAACTCCGACCATTTTCCGCTCCATCTTCCGTTGGGTCACACACAGCCTCTCCTTGTCGCTCGATCGCAAGGCCCATACTTCACATCCGTAGAGTACGGTAGAGGTGACGCAACTCTCAAAAAGTCTCCTCCTGGTCTTCATGGGAAGAAGTCGGGAAGAGAGGAGGTGGGACAGCTTACTCCATGCGTACCAACCGAGTCTGATCCTGTGCTCAATTTCGTCTGAGTGGTCAAGTGGAAGAGAGATTCTTCCTCCAAGATACGTGGCAGACTCGCCGAATTCAAATCGCAGGTTCCCGATGACTATGGGTGCTCTGGTAGTGGTGCAGGAGGTGAGGAGATTGCTCTTGGAGGCGTTGATTTCGAGACCAACGCGGCTGCATGCCTCCATCAGCTTCTTCAACATCCGCTCCAGTTCCGGTCGAGACTTGGCGATCAGGGCGATGTCATCCGCGTACTCGAGGTGGCTCAGGTATCTTCCATCAATCCGAATCCCGTCGCTTCCCCAGTCGATGTCATCCATCGCCGATCGAAGGACCACGTTGAAGAGACGAGGGGACAGAGTGTCTCCTTGGCGGACTCCTCTTCGAACGGTGACGGGAACCATATCTTCGTTGACGCGGATGAGGGTTGAAGACGACTCGTAGATGCGACGAAGAAGGTGGATGAGGGTAGGATGGCATCCCGATGACCAGAGTGACTGCCAGACCGCGCTCCATTCCACGCAATCGAAGTCGACGAAGGCAAGGTAGATGGGGATACCGTATTCCGATGACCTTTCTGCGACCTGCTTGATGGCGTGCAGGTTGTCCAGGGTGCTGTGCCCGCACCGGAAACCGGTTTGGGTGGACGACTCAGTCTCTTCAAGCACTACCTCGAATCTTTTCAGAATGCAACGTGTCATGGTCTTCAGGGTTACGGTAAGGAGGGAGATTGGTCGAAAGTTTCCGATGTTGGTGCAGTCTCCTTTCTTGTACAGAAGAGAGACGATGGCTTCTGCCAAACCATCGGGAACTTGATCTCCGGCTACCAGGCGATTGAGTAGGTCGGCTATCACGGGAGCGAGGTGGTCTTTCGCATGGTAGAGCATCTCGGGAAGGATTCCGTCCGAACCAGGGGAGTGGCCGCACTTGAGCAGGGACATCGCGTGCCGGGTCTCATCGGGAAGGAAGGGAGGGAGGGGATCGAGGGGGCGCGAAGGGACCGCGAGGGGAAGGTGCACTCCGGGGGTGTACAGTTCCTCAAAGAAGCGCTGGACCGTAGCAATAGTTGCCTCTTGAGACAGAGCACCAGTAGCAGGGTCAGGACTTGGACTTGAAGACGCTTCTTAGAGGATTGGAGGCTTAGCATCGCTTTCACTATAATCCTTCCCATAGTCGCAGCATGACGAGCTTGCGACTCCTTTCGTTTCCGGATGTCATCGGAGAGACTCAGTCGGGCTGCTTTGCACGCAGTGGAATAGGCGACGGTTCCCTGGGGGTTGGATTGCATCTTGTGGCGCGCCGCTAGGAGGTTCCGGGTTGCAAGAGATATCCAGGGCGGGACGCTTCGCACTCTCCAACAGTCGCTTGCTGCGGTCTCAGTGAATGCCCGGACCGTATCGTAGACTTCGGCAGCAGAGGCGGGACGGGTGAGAGGCACTGAAGCGAGGAGATTCGCGTTGGCAGTAAAAGAGACTCGGTCGAGATCAAACCTCTCCCTGCATCTTTTGTGCTTCACCTGGTCGGGGAGGGATAGACACATCCGGACAAGGCGATGGTCCGAGTTGAACTCGAAACGACCTACGACTCCACAATTGACAACTCTCGCCGTGGGAGGCGCTGCAACGAAGTCAATCTGGTTGAATGTGGAGCCGTTGGGAGATCGCCAAGTCCAGATCCGGCCATGTCTCTTTTTCGGGAACGTGTTCCAAATGCGCAGGCCGGTTCTCACGCAGACTTCTGTGAAAGTCCGTCCACGCGAGTTGGGGGTCGGAGAAGCGTAGTTACCGACAAGTCTTTCATTGCCAGGTTCACGCGCGACTCTACAGTTGAAATCCCCAACCAACACTGGCATACAGCCTCTTGGCGCTCTCCGCAAAGTGGCCTCAACCTGGTCCATGAAGGTATCGTACTCTTTGTCATCGTAGGACGACGTTGGAGCATACGCACAGACTAGGAAAAGGCGCTCGATGGGTAGGAGGAGAGTCGCTAGACGAGGGGAGAGGCCATGGAACACAGCTCGTCGCGCGAGGTGCGGTCGGAGCAGGAATGCTACGCCATGGGACGCAGTAGGACCGCCCGAGTGGTAGACTACAGTGCCTGAGGATGTAAGATTGAACGAGGCACAACCCACAATCCTTGCTTCCTGCACTGCTATCACGTCCCACTTGATCTTGTCGAGGGCGAGTTCCAACTCGATCTGCTTGTCCTTGGGGGCGAGCGTCCTGGCGTTGATGGTGCCGATGTAGAGATGGCGACTCATCAGGGTGGCGTACAACTCCCGCGTGCCAAACGCTTCTGGGAGAGGGAGACTAGATCCTGGGCGGAGGGAACCGGAGTCGGAGAGCGAAAATCGCGACTCAACCGCTCGCCACTCGCTTTTGGACCCTGAATGAGTGGTAGGTCAATGGAATCAATCTGATAACGAGGGGTAGGCAGTTTGGATCCTAGGCGAATATGTGTACACTTAGAAGCAGATAAAGACAATTGATTACGTTTGGTCCAATCAGAGAGACAATTGAGCGCAGTTTGAAATTCAGAGGTGATACTATCTTTGGTGATCTTATTGTAAGAGACATACAATTTGACATCATCAGCATAGCATTGTACAGTCAAATTGTGAAAACGGGAAAGGGTTTGGGATAGGGGAGATGGAAAAGAGAATAGAGCCGAGTACACTGCCTTGTGGCACGCCAGAGAGAATGGAATCACTAGTGACAGAGGACAATCGGACTGAGAAAGTGCGGTCAGATAAGAAAGCCTCAAGCCACGAAAGCAAATGACCGAGGATACCGTAATGCGATAAACGAGCGAGGAGTTTGGGATATGGAACAACATCGAAAGCACGAGTGAAATCTATATAAACGACATCAGTGATGAGTTTATTAGAGTGAGCAATGGTCCAGTCATTATGGCAGGAAACAAAATTTCCGAAAGCCGATCCTAGGACATAACACTGTTATTGTTCAAAGCCTTATTCTCAAGGTATTTTCAGCAATTTCCAGAATGAGTGAGATCGGGACAACGTTTTGTGTTGCTTCCATAACACGTTATACCGGTGTTATGAAATTAATAGACTTGAACGGGTTCGAAACACGGGTCTCCGCTAGTCTTTGGAAGGTAACAAAATAAACATTTGTGTAAGAGGGGAATCATTCCTCACTTTCGTCATTCTCGTGGCCAGAGCGGTCGATCCCCTATTACACACCACAACGTATTGTGTTGTTTCCTTTCAAAGTCTAGTCTTGGTCCATTCACTCCTCGGCTTCTCTCTGGTTCATTCAAAAGCGTTGATCTTATCGCGAGCAAAAATAAGAAAACTACTGATAGGGACCACCAGCCCCGCCCCTTTTCCCTCGACACCATTCCCTTCAAAAACGAGATCGAGGGAGCGCACCTCGGAGAAGCAACCAAATCGCACGCTCAAAAGCTTGAAATGTAGCTCTTGCCCTCCAATATCAGTGACCTGATGCGCACCTTGCACCTTCATGTTTGAATAGGTCAAAACTCGATATTAAAGTTGGGAATAGGGTGATTAGGGCACTTCCAGTTTTATTTTATTTTGAGAGAACGATAAGACATAGGTCCGTTCACTCATTAGTATAAATATATGCTATAATAAATTAATATCTTAATGGAGATTAATCATTCAAAGATCAGACACATACCATAATAGTGCCAGGGATCATGCATTAATACGCAGATTTTTAGGGAATTTTATCTCTTAAGATGTTAGGGGTAGATATGAAAATTTCAAAAAATTTCCATTTTGACGCTTTTTCACATTTTATTTTTAAACTTATTTCTCTGCCAATCGATGCTGTTCAAACGGTAATAATTATTCATTATATTTAATTTAAACTCGCTTATGCCCATTGTCGACATGAAAATCCATGAAATTTTGCAAAATGTGTGGGAAATTGAAAGTTGCGTATTGATGATGTAATGCATTTTGGATTCAGGTATAGGCTATTAAACACGCGTATCCGGCATCCAAGTCAATCGATGTATTAATCAACATTTATCCTCTTTATTGGAAATTGTATTGATTTTTTTTTGTATTGAATGGACTCTCTCTTTCAAAGCCGTGATTTTTCTTATTTTATACTTATATCACTGATGCAAGTATTTAAATCATAGATGGCACATAGTAGTATTTTATGTCCCTATGGGGTATCTGATTATTTCATCATTTTTAAGAAAAAAATGAGTGAACGAACTTTCGGAACACCCCTATATTTTAGAGGAATTTTAAGCACAAAATTGTATTTTTAACAATTTTCCCTGAAATGTGCTCGATCGCAGAAGGAGTGCGGGAGGAGCGAGGCGAGAGAGCGGGGGGGGGGGGGGGAGTGAGAGAGACGCGTGCGAGAGAGGCTCCGCCCCCAAATGCTTGAGGTTTTCAATTGTTGGTCTAAATCGATTGACAGAGGTGAAAGCATTGACGTCGTTTATTTCGACTATGCTAAAGCCTTTGATACTGTCAGCCATCCAAAATTGATACAGAAAATCTCCAAAATGGGCTTTCCGGATAAGGCTACAAAATGGATAAGAGAATACCTCACGGGGAGAACGTTTCAAGTACGCGTTGAAAATATTCTTTCTGAATCCAAAAATGTAACGAGTGGTGTTCCTCAAGGGTCAGTATTGGGACCAATTCTTTTCAATCTTTACATATCGGATCTTCCTCAGATATTGATTGAAAATAACTGTAACAATTACTCGTTTGCTGATGATTTAAAAATATTCAAATGCTTCTCAGACGAGATAGAAACGGTGAGTTTACAAAAAAGTGTTGACGATATATTGGAATGGAGTAATACATGGCAGCTAGACATTGCAAATCATAAATGCAGTGTTATCCATCTAGGTAAGCAGAACCCAAAGAAAAGATATTACGTGGGTAATCAACTATTGGATTGCGAAAATTGCGTTGGGACCTTGGGATAATTGTTGATACCAACCTCTCAATGAGAAACCACACAAAAACAATTTGTAAAAATGCTGAAACTAAATCTAACCTAGTTTTTCGAGCACTACTCACTAACGACGTTAAGACGCTTGTAAATGCATACTGTATTTACGTGCGCCCTACTCTTGAGTTCAGTTCTAGTGTTTCGCGCCCGATCAACTCAACTGATCGTCATAAAATTGAAAAAGTTCAAAACTCAGTGACTCGAAGGATATTCTACAGAGCGCTAAACTATACCTACCATAATAAACCAAGTCATTATGAGAGGAACAAGGAATTACAACTACATACTCTTGAGTATAGAAGAACGGCTAATGACGCGAGATTAGCTTACCAGATGATTTTTGGTAAAGGAAAGCTCGCATCATCTATGCGTGATTTTTTCACACTTGTAAAAACAAGAACTCGTGGTGCTAGGTATAAAGTTGTCGTAGATACTGCGCGTTTAAAACTAAGAGAAAATTCATATGTGCATAGAATCACTAAACGTATAATATCCATGTTGCAGAAAGGTAATCTTCCTACGTCTCATTCAGAGTTCATGATGGCAATGCTTGATGAGAAGAAATGATACATCAAAGCACCTTCTCCCGTATTTCCCCATTTATAATTACCCCCAATTACATGTGATATCGCATGATAAATCTATTCTATTCTATTCTATTCTGTCCCTCTCGTCTCGCCTCTCTCCCCTGTCTGGCTGGGAGAGTCGCGCGCGCTTCGAAAGCTCTCCCGGGCTTGAGAGAAGAGCTATCTACAGACGTCCAAAAGCAAAAATGATATTGAGACACTGACGGTCACAATGAGCATACTTCGGACCAGATTCCGCAAAGTCGGCTCTCAGGCTGGTGGTCCCTAACTACTGATGCTGAAGTTTTGTTTCACTGATCTCGCTGCTATTTGCGGAGATATAATCACGTGGCGTTGGCGTGATTTTCCGAATCTGATTGCGAATTCTGATTAGACAATGATCTGACGCACCACCTAATAATATTTCATGGATATATCAGGTTGATTCGTATAATTTCTTTCACAATTTTGAGAGTCGCTTTTTATATGGTTCTCATGGCTTTCTTTTCAATCCGATTAACGTCTTGCCATAGTCGATGGGGGCTAGAATACTGTCCGCGCACACTAAACCAGATTGATTAGGTAATGCGAATCACAAGTCATTATAACAAGCACATAGTGTTTATTCTGCAAAACCATTTCCTAGATCATCGCCTATTTCGTAACGAGACTTATCTGGCGTAGTGTTTTTTGGTAAATTTGTATTAGGGCCATTAGGCACCTTTTATTCCAGTTCTCGTTAATGTTTTGTATACGGAAGATGTTCTGTCTCGGGGGGATTGGAAGGAAGTTCTAGTTTTAGTTTAAAAAAATTAAGTTTTAGTAAAATTATGCATCCCTTGCCACCGATGTACTTACTTAGTTCTGGGTATGAGAGTTCCCTTCTTCAAGATTATCAAATAATTAGGAACGAATAAGTTTTTGAACATTAAAAAATACGGACGTCTAACTGATAACTTTTCTTGAATGAATAATGTGAAGAAGAGAGGAAAACACAAATAGTAAAAGCAAATTCATTTCCACGGTCGTCATAGCTCGGAATTCCCACGGCATTTCGCTACTGTGAATTGACCGATGCTATAGGGGTGAATATCGATTGATCTTCTGCACAACGACGGGATGAATCTGCACAGAATTTGAATTAAATTTGCATTTCTGAAGTAAAAATACGACATACTCTCGATAAGGACGAACGTAGCAAAAAGCGACGATAGGAGAGATGAGAAACACATAGGAAGCAGACTGAAATCGAAAAAAAAATAATCCCTAATCAATTCTAGCATGTGCCATCTGCAAGACTGTAGAAAGGAAATTATATTTAATCAGAAAGTTCGTGCTTGGGCAGTGGTTCGACGTTTCGAAGAAACAAAATCTCTGGGGGGGGGGGGGGGGAAACAATTTCATTACCGCAAGAATGAGATGTTCATGTGTCTCGGAGCACCACAGATTGAGTTGGCAAGGAACGTAGCAGATAACGGAGAATGTTAGGAAAAGAGGCAGCATTGATTGTATGGATAGAACCTAAACGATTTGTGGGTGGACAGTGTCCACTGGACATAGCAAAAGGGTCGAGGTGAGAAAAACATTAAACGATAGAAGACAACAAAACGACCCTTCCATTGCATGAACTCACTCTCGTTAGAGTCTTGTGCATTTCCAGCGTTCGGTCGCTGAATTTGCCCGAGTTGATGGCTAGTGCCCCCATCACCTGTAAGAAGGCAGGTCTCTGAGCCGAGCAGTGCTGAGAAGGGTCTCAATCCCTGCCAACACTCCTAGGCAAGAAAATAAAACAAAACACAAAAAATCCGCGTTGAGCAGGCACCTTCCGACGGAGGATGGAAATGGCGATAAGAGCAGGAACTGCTGGCAGCACGGTTGTTAGTACTACGAACAATCTCACGGCAGTGAATATGGTCGCGTGACCTAAACATTCAAAGTGCTATGTTAGCAAATGTCAAAATCCAGAGATGGTGGCTGTTTGTGTCTGAGATGTATCTCACTCGCATGGAAGATGTATAAATTATTCAATTTAGATAGAGCGTTTTGAAGGGATAATTAATTTGAAAAGGAATATAGTTTGATTGTTTCCGCACCTTCAATTACGTAATTGTCCAGCTGATAAAGTGGTCGCATTTTGCGTAATTCCGAAATGACGACACTCGTTTCATCCAGAGTGAACGGGAAAGATATCTGGATTATTCACATTATAATTAGTTTCGAAATTTCCCTCCAACGCCCGTATAAAGACATCAATCCTTCTACTAACCAGAATAGGCAGATTGTAGACAGAGACGACCAGACATACAAGATACACAGACCGTGTGCGCGGAGCATCCCTCAAATTTTGGAATCCGTTCAACCAATGGATATTTCTCTCGTTCCCCTATGTGTCTCTTCCACCACGTATCATAAACTGGACGTGTACAAATCGCGTCTCTTCTCCCCACATCTGAGCGTGACAAAACAGATTTATCTCTCTCACTTACACTCTTTTCAATGGTATGAAACATGTTTTTAGAGACTGGATATTTGTCTCTTGAAGATAAATCGAATAGAGCGGTTACGTCAAATAGATTGAACCGTCACTCTCACCACTCCTACAAAATCCAGTTATTGCTTTCTCATATGATCGCTACTGGAAAACAAATAGTGCCCGATGATATTCTCTCGAATTCTCATTTTTTTTCTTCAGTATTTCTTATACTACTTCTACTGTTGAGCCGATCGGATATCAGTTGCTGGAAGTAAGAGCCAGCACTTGGTTCCAGAGCCATAGGTTGATTCACCTGAGCAGCACGTAGTATCGGTAGAAGAAAGCGGCAGCGAGTAGGAGCAGTGATTGAGATGCCATGCACAGCATCGTATTCATCAACCCGTGACATAACTCGCCTGAAAATATCTCGTTGGTAAATGAATTATTCTTCGGCGACATTTATTGCTCGGTCTCAAATTGTGTGGGAATTAATTACCACTAATGGCAGAGCACGGTCCGATATATATGAATGCGAGTAATCGTCCCACGGGTACTGGTCTAAAAAAATTTGCTTTTCTTTTTTTTCTTCTTCATAGGTTTTTATTTTTCAGCCTTTTAAAGGAATGCAGAACCCAATCGACTGTATTTACGTTTGAGCGAATATATTGGGATTCGTTTAGACCCATTTCCCACCTTGTCATGCAGAGTAGGGCAGTAACGGCTGCAATCAGCTCGACAAGAGCGCTGCGCGTGAGCAGAATCTTGTATGGTCTGAAAAGTAAACAATTCATTGTACGACGCGTCAATACAGAGCAAAGAAAATTATCGGCATTTCCCACTCCACAGATAAGCCATCAAACACATTGTGTCCAATATCCTCAGTCGCTCGTCTGAGCACATTAAAAACCCATTCTAATACTTGGAGAGGGACAGCGCACCCCATGCTTCTGGGCGACCTCAGCAGGATCGCGGCTAGCAGCAGTGCATTCGCGACAAACGCGAATCCGTCTACGATGCAGTGATGTAAGATTGCAATGAGGTCGTGGAGAGGAAAGAGTGATGGAAGCACCGTCATCTTCAGCGATTGCGGTAGCTACTGCTATTCATGCATATTGAAACTGATGTAGAGGGGGGGGGGGCGGAGTCTCAATGCTGAGCGAAAATAAAGGATTATATGGCTACGAAGAATGATGTGGTTATTGGTCTCTCATCTCTTTAGCCGGAACGAATCATATTCAAATGCGAAACATGTTCAGTGACAGAGAGATGATAAACACTGACTGAAGTACTTAACAAGGGAACCGCAAAAGTCGGCATCCATCGATCCGTTTTATATTCTCACACGTCGATAGGGACCCCCAGGGGATCCTATTACCGTTTTGCAAAAAGAGTGAACTTTGTTCCTAATTACCTAAAAAAGGTCATGAAAAATACGTGGGAAATCTGTGTAAGCGGCGGTCCATTCATTACCGCTTTTCAAAGGATCTCGAAAAGTGTTCTCGTGGAGTAGTGGATAGTGTGATTGGCTGACATTTTAAAAAAAAATGTTTTGCAGTATTTTTTCCTAATATTTTCTTGTATTTTTTCATTACATTGGCATGCCAAATGATTTGTATTCCATTTTTCTTAATTAAAACAACAAAAAATAAAATTTAAATAACATTTTACAATTGCCAAATATTGCGAGTGCATGATCATTTGGTATGCTACTGTAATGAAAAAAAAACAAGAAAATATTAGGGAAAATGATTCCAAAACATTCCGACGGAATTGGATTCGAACCCATGTCGTCCAAAATTTACAAAACTTGTCAGCCAATCACACTATCCACTACTCCATGATAACACTTCTCGAGATCCCTTGAAAAGCGGTGATGAATGCGATCGCCGCTTACACAGATTTCCCACGTATTTTTCATGACCTTTTTTTTAGGTACTTAGGAACAAAGTTCACTCTTTTTGCAAAACGGTAATAGGATCCCCTGGGGGTCCCTATCGACGTGCGCGAATATTAAACGGATCGATGGAGGCCGACTTTTGCGGTTCCCTTGTAACGTCAGGAGTGGACAAGTGAAAATGAGTTCTGAGAGTGCGACGTTTTTTTCATTGGCATATTGTGGTTTCGTTTTTTTCTTCATACCATTATTTGCGATTTTTCTCTTAACCACGCGCATTTGGGTTCGTTGGGTTGAATAGCTTAGTGAACAATCCGGCTCTTTGTGGTCGTATTCATCATATTCTGTATATAGTAGATTGAAGACTCCAATAATATGTTCAAACACAATTCGAGTTTCCTGTAATATCGCAGGAAGGAAAACTACAAAACATTTCATGATTTTGAATGATTATTACGTGGGTTCGACTGCAATTCTGAAAGAAAATTGTATTTTTATCTTCCCTTATCGTCCAGTATCGTAGAAGAAATTATGATGCTCAATGATTATTTGGTGATATTCTGAGACACGCTCAATCGAATTAAGCGCACTTGTGCGATATTTCCGTCGAAAGTTTGAAGCTAATAGCTGCGCGCAATCCTGATTCTTCTAGCGCAAATATATTTGAGAGGGGGTGGTTGCGACCAAACTAAAGAATTATTCCGTTTCGATGATGCTTGATCAAAAAATAAGAGTGCAGTAATTGCATAATTAATAAAACAAAATAATAATAAAGAGTGCATGATTTGTAGATCAAATTGCCCTGCATATCATTCATCAATTTGGTCCTCTGAAAAAGAGCCGGAATCAAACCGGAAACACAATCTTTCTTTGCGATAACAGCGCCGCAAATTGCATCGCATTCAGCGTCGGCATTTGTCGCGAAGGCTTGTCCTACGCACTCGGTTGGCTATCGGATGCAGAATTGCATAGCCTACTAATTTTATTATGCCAATATTTGTTCAGTGAACAAAATTTCCTAATACCTTGCATTTTATATTCGTACTTCTCTAAACGGTGATCCAAACGCAATACGATTGTTATGAGCTGCTATGAGGCGATTGAAGCGACTGCTCAGAATATTTTTTTCATCGTGTTAAATCAGAATCGATGCCAATTATTACCTGCTTGATATTTACATCTTTATTATATATTGTGAAGACATACCAGACTTGATTTTTTAGGATGAATTTCGAAACATCCTAACATACTGCAAAGGTCGCTGCTATTCTTTCTCAATCTATCATTGTGCTCGTCGGATTCGTGGCAAATTGTCTGCTGATGTACGCAATCCTCAGACACACTCCGGCATCTTTCAAGGTTGTTGGATCCCTGTCAAATATCGGGAGCGTAAATAGTATGACACGTCTAACCCGAATCACATATTTGAGAAATTTTTTTATGTCTTTAGAAGTATTCCGTCCTTCTCTTTCTCACATCAGTCAATGACACCATCTGTGTTGTCACCGATGCCGTGTTGATGCAGCGGTAGGTCCAATTATTCATTTGAATTACAACTAATTGATTAAGAGTCATTCCGACGCCAATATTCATGTGCGTGCACCTTCCTCTCCAAAGGTTAGCCAGTGTATATTAGGGGTTGCCAGAAGAATGAATTAGAATCTTTCTTTCACACGATATATCTCCATCAGACCGGTCTAGAAAATGCCTGCGATGACGAGAGTTATTATTCGATCATCAACCTCGAAAACCAATAGGCATCAATGCATTTCAGAGAGCTACAGGATTTTCTCAGTCTACTTGCACACGATGACTAATTCCATAGCGTTGATGGTCGTGTCCTTTTGGTATCGGTGAGTTCACAATGTGTGTTCAGTTTACGATTTGCTAGACAAATAGTAGTTTTCCCCCCTACTAATCAACACAATGTGTTAAATTGCATTATTACTATGAGCACTCCATCCAAGGTTGATCACAGATGATAACCGTGATATTAAAATTTGCAATTGCTTTTTTAAAATATAATTTTTTTTAAATTAAGCTATAAACTATTATTTTTTATTGTATTCAGACTCTCCGCCCTGCAGCACTCGCGCCCTCCGAGCTCGCTCAAGATCACCATCATTATTGGCTCGCTTTATATCCCCTCGTTTGCACAGGTTCACATTCCTTCGTTTTATGCGCTTCAAACTCGCATCTAGATAACTCTGCCCCTCTCGACCTGGAGCGATGCCGATGTAAAGTCGGCCCTGTACCAATACTATCCGAATCTGGACTATGCTAATGTCCGATCACAGGTTGGTTGCTAACGGATTCAATGTGTGCATTTAGCGGATATCTGTCCGGCGAAAATACGATAGCTAATCCAAATACGCCGCTTGTTTATTTCTTTCACATTGCTATAGAGCGCACGGTCAACAGTACCGAATGATTGTTAATTTAAATTCAACGATGTTTGCTTAAGGCAACGCAGCTCGAGGGAACGTCTTCGCCGATTACGGCACGATGTATGCGATGATTATGCCCGTCCCGTGCTACGTGTTCATACTGATCGTGAGATTAAAGGTGAGCAAATACATTCATACTACTCTATATTTGTCTACCTGAATTGCACGAGAACGCTGTGATTACTTTTCAGATTCTTCGTGTCCTTTCTCTAGCTGGTTCTCACATGAGTCAACGGACGAGGGAAATGCACGTGCAACTTGTTAGGGTAATGTCGTTATTGATCGTATGCCGTTTCCTGCAAGTTCCATTTCACATGTACATTCTTTTAGAAAGTTTTCAATCAATTGGAGCAATTTATCATGGAAAATGCAGGAGTGTACCTTTTCAGAAATAGATTCTGCAAATGCACAGCATGATTAGTAATTTCAGGCGCTTACCTACCATGCCTGCTTGCCAATATTCACCATTATCTCGGACATGTTCACGATTGTTATGCTGAAGGACGTCTTCCGACATCCACTAATGGAGAATTTCGTATTCTTCGTGAGTCAACTACCATTGTTCGAATAGAATAATCGGGAAAGACGTATTCGACGAAATTCCGCCCCCTCTTTCCAGTTCGCTTCTGTCCCCTCCTGCCTCAGCCCGATTCTCACCGTCATATTCATTCGATCCTATCGAGAGTGGGTTGCATCTGAATCGGAACGATAATTTGAAACAAGAACAATGCATTTGAAAATCGCATACTCGAGTAGGAGAGTCAGTGAATCATGTTGCTCACACGGGACTGACCGGAACTCACATATCTCAATCCACTTCAATTTCGTATGGTAGATAAGATCCCCCGAGGGAGCCTCAAAACCGTTTTCAAAAGTTGCCAGATGCCTCTAGTAATTAAGATAATTAGCACTTTCTGTTTGCGCGTGGTGATATCACTCGCCTCAACCACCACTCTCTCATCGGCTTCCGTGGCCTAGTGGGGTGTGGTTTCGTCTTCAAGACGGGAGGCTGCTGGTTCGACTCCGCACTCCTGAAAATTTTTTTGCTCATATTCCATTCTGATCTTTGATCTTTCGTTTTGTGAGCGTATTCATTTCATTCAAGTTTTGAACTCACATCGTGCTAAAGTGTAATCATTTGTGATTATTTTATGCCTTGTTCGACCTGCGACCAGGCCCCCCTACATCCACTTCCGGTGCATGACCCCTGACCTCTCGACTGTCGGTAGATCAAGGTAGAGGTCAGCCCCCAGACATGTTCGAGAGAGCTTCACTTCATTCATCATGTTCTCCGCTTCTCGGGTCGTCGCCCTACTCGCTGACCAGCTGGGCATCGACTCTGACCTCTCTTCTGCCACGAGGGAGGAACGAAAGCTGGCCGGAACCTTCGCCCATCTACTCAAAGAGGTTAGGCTTTGTTGTGTGTTAGTGTTTTCGTATCTATAATTGGGAATTGTTGTGATTCGCCCCAATCCAGGCTGCCCTCGATTCACTCATCTACGATGAGAGTGAGGAACTCGAGACTTTCGATCCTCAAGACCACGGAGACTACGATCCGGATTGGGGAGAAGCAGATCTCGATCTCGTCAATGATCTGCCGCCGCCTGATAGGAAGAGATTCATATTCTCGATGGGAGCAGCGACACTAGAAACTGTGAGTGCCTTTATCGTTTCTTCTCCCCATTCTCTCTTCGTTGACATTTCATATCGTTTTCGATTACCGTAGTCATCTCACCCTTTCATATCGTCGATTTCCGTATAATGACAATATCCGTTGTATATTCTCGTGGCCGCGAAAGACTATCGATCGACTACGATGAAGGCTCACCGTACTCTCGATGCGATGCGGAAGGACTATCGATTCATCGGCAACGAATACGATCTTCGCAAGCTGGAGCAATTCGCCAAAGAAGCGGACGAGGACTCGACTCGTCGAGCTGGGAGGATAATGGGACTGCAGAATATCGCAAACGATCTGTACAAGGAGGTCGTGGAGGCCATCGAGGAAGGTCTGTTATTTCACTTCTTCGCACTACTGTCATAGAAATTGTGATTATTTACTTATTTTTCCAATTCAGGCTACTCCATCCACGATGTTGACCTTCAAATCATGGCGCTCAACATCAACCGAGCGAACAACTACGTGACGAACTTCGATGCATCGCAATCCTGGGTCACCAGATTCAAGCAGAAGTGCCTCGGATCTCGTCGAGTCACCAAGTTCGTGTCCAAGAAAAACTTCGTGAACGACGCCAAAATCAAGAAAGAAGCCGATGAGTTCGTGGCCGGAATCAAGCAGGAGATGAAGACCCGACCACTCAACACAATATGCAATGCGGATCCATCGGGATTTCTAAAGGAGCTCCATTCCAAACGGTACGATTTTATTCATAATAAGGTTGTGACCAATACTGATCGAGAGTTCGGACTTTATTTCCCTCATTCAGGAGTCTCGCCCCGATCGGTCAGAAGACATTGATCAGAATCGTCCAGTCCACTGCTTCACTCACGCACTCATACACGGTCATGCCACTAGTGTTCACTGATGGATCGATGGGGGACTACCTATTCGTCGTACTGCAGGAACCAGGAGGCCAGTTCCCGAAGAATAAAGCCATCTTCAATGCTCCCAATCTCATCGTGACAGCTGGTACCTCCCATATTATGACCAAGCAGCATATGAAGGAGTGGACAGCCAAGGTGAGTGACCTTCTTTCGTTTTTCTTCCACTTTGATGATTTCAATCATGTGAGTTTCTTGCAGTGCATCTTCACCCCGTCCACTCCATCGAGCGATCTCCTCATCCTTCTGGACTCATGGACGTCATTCCGCGACAAGTCGGCCATCGACTCTTCTCTTCCTCCTGGCAAGCTTCTGAACACAAGGCAAATCCCAGCTGGTGCCACTGGCATCTGCCAGCCTCTTGATGTCTCTTTCTTTCGACCATTCAAGGGATTAGTTCGCCGAATCCAGACCCACGCATTAAAAAACTATCCCGAATTCGTAGCCTTCCAAAGGGATAATATTCTCAAATTGATCTCACTCTCATTCCGCATTCTCCGCGCACCCCAGTTCCAGCCCATGATTCAGTACGCTTGGTTCGCGGCTGGATACCTGGATTCGCCTCCCCCTTCTCGATTCCGCACCCCTGTTGAGTACTGCTTTCCCCGCACTGTTCATAGCAAGAGTTGTCACTCCGTTGGTTGTCCCTCTATGAGTTTCATTCTGTGCCCCTTGTGTGACCACACTTACTGCTTCAAGTGCTATGTTGTTGATTACCATACCTGTTAACTTGAATAAACCATGTTGTGAGTTCAAAACTTGAATGAAATGAATACGCTCACAAAACGAAAGATCAAAGATCAGAATGGAATATGAGCAAAAAAATTTTCAGGAGTGCGGAGTCGAACCAGCAGCCTCCCGTCTTGAAGACGAAACCACACCCCACTAGGCCACGGAAGCCGATGAGAGAGTGGTGGTTGAGGCGAGTGATATCACCACGCGCAAACAGAAAGTGCTAATTATCTTAATTACTAGAGGCATCTGGCAACTTTTGAAAACGGTTTTGAGGCTCCCTCGGGGGATCTTATCTACCATACGAAATTGAAGTGGATTGAGATATGTGAGTTCCGGTCAGTCCCGTGTCAGCACTAAAGGTCAGGCTTTTCAAAAAAGAGACGTAACTACAAATACCGATTTTTCCAAGAAGCGCCGAAAAGTGATTCGAGAAAATACTGTAACCAAACTAAAACCAAAAATCAGAATAATCAAAGGTGGTGAAAAAAGCGCGCACTTTTGTCCGAAAAACCTGCGATTATGGCAGTTTTTCGAAATGTTTCAAACTTAACTTTTTTCATTCATTTTTTCATGATTTCTCATTTCGAAATTCGAAATCACCGAGCCAGAATACACCAGAAACTCCAATAGACATATTTTTTCGAGATGAACATTTTTAGACTTTGGTCATTTTTCAAGTGTCTCTAGCACCTTTTTGAAGCGAGTTATTGTCATTTTCGTGAGTCGAATTTGGCCTTAAATTTCAAAGGGTCCCTAATTTGACCTAACAATACACGAAGATAAGAAATGACATCAAAAATCGGCAAACGCAGTTTGAAAGAGCACCATTTATAGTACTCAAGTTTAACGTTTCAGCAGGATCGGAGATACAAATTCATACCGCGGCGGGGCTCTCGAAAATCGGGCGATTCGTCTCATATCGTACTCGCATTCTGTTCGTTTAAAAACTACTTGATAGTCTTCGCATTATTTTCTGGATCGTAATCTATGAACAAGCTTTCTCGTTTATGTTGCAAACGAAGACAATTTCCCCCTTTTCCATTTGAATGGAGCAAGCATCCACTTATTTTTCACCTCCTTCAACATTTTTCTCACGCTAGAAATTATATTTGTATCACGCCGATTGTTCATCTATGTATAGATTATCATGGGAAATTGAACCGCCCGTACCTCCTAGTGTGGCCACCACAATCTTACTGTAAAGTCACTTGAAGTGGCTGTGTTTTTACCTTTTTTTTGCAACTGAGCTAACTACGTCATCCGATGATCTCCGTCGCGGACAAACTTCATCTAGCTCTTATTTGGACTCTTGACGCACTGGCGATAGTGATCAATTTCTTCTCTTTAACGCTATTATTGACGTGTTTTCGGCGCTCGCAAGCGCAATCGGTACAGTGAGGTAAATAGAGGAGAACATGTGTTTGCACGCTTTAAATGCTCTGCAACGCAATACGGTCTTTAGAGAACGGGGTAATGTTATGCGCAGAGTTATTTAACCTATTCGGTGAAGAGGAGGGGGTGGTAATCGAAGGCGCACACAAAAAACCTGACCCCTCCGCTTGACCCCTCCGCTTTCGTCGACAATGAATTCCCATAAGAGTGTGGTAAAATAGTTACTTAATGTTCAGGCATTATATTACTTCGAACAATCGCCAGTTTCTCCAGACGTTGTGAGAAGGCTGAATCTGGAGGGTCAGACCACAGAAGGTAGGCATTTCAACTTCAGTTCGATATACGGGTCGCTTTGCGCTTTTTTTCGCTTTTCTCACACTATTCCACATTCGCACACGAAAGGTCAATAGAGTGCGTGAAATGAGCACGAAAGGTCAATAGAGTGCATGAAATATTTTGAATTCTAATTTCATTCCCCGACACGTGATTTCCATCTCATTGTACAGAGTTCTTTCTCTTCCGCAGCCCGAGATGCATATTTATCAATTTCTCCATCATCCTCCTTTCGCCCGATGTGATGACCGCAATCTTTGTCGTTCGTCGTAAGCTCCTCATACGAATAACACAATCGGTATTATTTCTTATGATGATACATGCTAATTAGTGTGCATTCAAGAAATCGACCGAGAAACGGCATCACGAGTTTATTGCACGGGTGGGAATCTCTCTGACCAAAGTCGTCTGACCGATTGCAGAAAAACGAGCCCCTGCGGAACTTGGAGCACCACGCTTGAACAAACTCTATAACATGAATATGTTAGAATAGACTGGGAACGAAAACACGTTGACGTCGATGATTTTATGCGAAACCGGCTGTTAGTGGTTTTCCGGTTCTATTGCATCTCAGATCGCAGTTGAGCTTCACTGATGGCGTACGGCGCAAAAATGCGAAGAAAAATTATTTTTAAAAAAACATTAATGTTGAGAGCTTTTGGACACCTTTTTGCTGTAATTACCGCATATATTGAGGTGTTCTATCACTGGCCGTAAATCCATTCCAGAAGTCGGGATGTGCCTTTACCTGTATTCCTTGAGGCGCTCACATATCAAATGCTGCTTCCGTGTGGAGTGGCTGCCGCGGCGGCCCTTTGGATGCTGGATATCGCTCAGATTTGGAGCAATCAATTCACTGAACGATTCATTATGATTGTGAGCTATTCCTTTGTATGGCCCCAAGTTGCCCCCAAGCTGGCTCAACATGGGCACCGCAAGTTCAGTTCACAAGCTCTCTATTCAATTCTAACTAAGAGACCAACGATTGAAGATGGTTCCCACAGTAAATTACGAGATATCGTGTAAAATTAAGGGACGGTGCACCAAGTTGTGGCCGAATTTGGGCGTTCGTGACGCACACTAGAGTGGTTTGTGAACGCACGGATTTAGTAGGAATCCGTGTGTTCGCAAAAAAATTTTTTTAGTAAGAAAACCCGCTATTCAATCCGATTTCAGACATGCAGCGTTCTCTCTCTCGCTTCGCCAATTATCAACTTCGCGATGATATCACCTTACCGAGCGACTCTCCCATTTTCCATAACATCTAATAAGACTTCTCCCTATCGGGAAAGAGTGATTTCGAACACCACTATCATTCCCACACTGGGAATATGCATTCTCAAATCGAAATAACAATGTGTTAATTGTGCCGATGGATAAAGAAAGCATTATTTCAGTGTTAGTCGTCGCCATGGTCCCTCTCCTCTTCTCCCAGACAGAGAATAGGGAAATATCCCTACGATCCTGATACATGCGACTATCTTCAAATTATACATAGGGCCCCCATCTGAAGCCCATCTTTATCATCGCAAAAAGGGACATGTATGCATTCTGATTCTGACCAGACAAGATATGCATGATGAATCAGATGCGTTGAAGTTCCGGTGCAGATAATTATTATGTGGTGTTAGTTCTCAGGAATTGGCGCTGGAAAAAGGAAAAGGGGTGTTCGTTTTCTCGGAAAATGCTCTTGGAAAAAGAAATCTTCATTCCATCTGGCATAATCTTGTTTTATTTATGATAACTGTGTCATATCGACGAACGAGCAGTGTTAGACAAAAAAACCCAGTGTGTGTGATTGTCCACCGCAGCCTGCCATATTCCTCAATAAATTGCAATACGATTTTTTAACTGAAAATTGGAGTTGTAGATATAAAATGTTGAGCATTTGCTATGTGAAATTTCTGAAGGGTTCATTGGAAGGCTTTTGCAAGCTTAGTATGTTTTACAAAGGAAATTAGAGGCCCCTAACGCGTTTTTCTCTTTTTGCAATAGATTTGTATCTTTGTATTCTCGAATACGATTTCCCTCAAACCTCTATCATCAGGTACACCACAAATACAAAAAAATGAAGCCGTGTGAAGAAGAAGGAATTGTAGTGAACTCTAATCGATCTCTCTTGAAGTATTTGAAACAAGTCCTCTTTTCCCATCCGATATGTTAGTGCACTGTTCCCTGAGACAACGCGTGATATGATCCCTTCGTTATCCCAAATTCTCTAGTGTTCCGGTGACACAGCTCCATCAAACGTGCGGATTGAAAGTGGTACAGTTTGTCCGATGAAATGTTTCGCACAAGTTCATGTAAGTAAGTTTTTGGTATTCTTTGTGTTGACGATGATAGTGTATGACGTATTTCGAAGAAAATCTTAAATACAAAGATACGAAACTATTATGACATAAAACACGTTATGGGACTATGATTTCCTTATCAAAATACCCGACACATGTACTAGCCTTCCAAATAGCGCTTCAGAAGTTTCACAGAGCACATGTTCAAAATTTGTACAGTACACACAAAATATTATAATTTATTGAAGCTGTGGTGGACAATCACACATGGTCTAACTCTGTGACAGAGAGACTATCCCTACATGCATGAACGGGTAACTGAGAAAGCAAATGATTTTTCGTCGATATGATGCAGTTATCATTAATAGAGATAATATAACAAGTTTAAACGTGTAATGATGTATTGCTTCCAAAACCATAATACCAAAAGGAAAAAGCGTTGGGAGTACATGTCCGAAAAATATAACAACAGCTGGTAGAACGATGAGCATAATTGGTACCACAACTGTAAAAACAGTTTTATAATGTATCCATTTGTCGCGATATCGTATTTCATGAGACATAATCTTATCTTGTGATCTGATCGTACAAGCAAAATAAATTACTATTAATGTTTAGTAAAACTCCGTTTAAGAATACACCGACCTGCACGAACAGAACTGTGAGCGATTTTCGAATGGCCACTAGTGTTGATGTGCTTCGGTTTCCTTTCTGAAAGATTCACATGTTGTTCAAGCAAATTTTTGGTCGAAGATATCTAAGTAAATAAACCACCTCGTGCTGAAGAACGTAGTACATGTGCGCGAAGAGCGCGACAACGATCGCAACGGCAGAGAAGATCGCCTAAACAAAACTTTTCCAGAATATTTATTGATCAAGATCACCGCTATCACGGCGTAAAGGATGTAGATGAGGAAAGGCGACCGCTCCACGACCACACAATTGGAGCTTCGATTTCGCACCCACTCCAGACCGTTCTTGAAACAAAAGGGTTTGCGTGACAGTACTCGAAAATTTGTCAGAAGTCGGCAAAAAAGTCATAATATGATAATAAGTGACTACAGTACATCATCGATCAACCGATCTACACGCTTGTGACCGATAGACTACATCATCAGCGGTAGAGCGAAGAGTATGCTTAGTCCTCTTCATCTCCGCACTCTACACACGACACACGAGGAAACTCTCTGAACGTCGCTATTGTTAACCATTCTCCATGATCACGTCACACGATCGTAGACCAGTCGAAAATACCGTGAGAATATCACATACTGGAATGTATTAATGTTTACTCATCTTAGCATATCATCAATTAATTGTAAAATACGATGCCACAACATCCTCTTAATAACGAATAGCAACAGAATGATATGGTAGTTAGTTTGCGCCAACACTAGCGACGACAAATGTTCTAGAATGTTCGCTCGTTTGGCGATAGATGTCGTAAAATCGGGAGGCTCATTTCCGATTTGACGTCACTATTTTACACATCAGAATTAGGACAAGACAGTTACGGGAGTCACTGTCACGGGCTTAGTACTAGCAGGCTGGCTACGTCCAATATGGAAAAGGAGTAGACGAGTCGACGAAGTTGCGCCGAGATAATCAGCATCAGAACCGGCGACGTGAACACAGCGAAGTCGTTGATGAATGGGTACTGGAAAGCATTCCCAAAATACACGCAAAGTCATCCTACTTGCATTTATTTTTCGTTTGGAAACATTTCGAAAAAAGCGGCCTACCAATTTCCAAGTTATTGCGTTCAGGCCTTCGGGAGCGACAGCAAAGAGAATCTGCTGGATGCACTTGAGTGGACATGAAGAGGCAGGACGAGTAGATTACCATTAGCACTTCGTGCCGGGCCGCCCTCATTTTCCCTCGCTCCTGAAATTGCGCAATGTCAGGGTGGAATCGAGCTATGGCGCCTCACGGTACTCGCGACGCTCAGGAGCTTGCGCAGCATACGCATTGCCAGCAGCGTCAGAATGAATCCGGATATTACAAAGATGTCATAGATGAAGGCCGAAATCGATTGGACAACCTGCAATTTGCATTCAGCGTTAACAGTATCTTTGAGAAGGAGGCTGGTCAGCACCAGAGATACAGATATTGCTGCGAAATCATTTCATTAGCTTACAGTGTTAAGAAAGGGCGGGCCGTATTCGTCTCCGATGCCGGTCGATTGCGCAAAAGCAAGTGGCGCGGCCACCATCACCGGCACTGCGAGTTGTGCCACGAGCATTGCGCTTATCCAGCTGCCTTTCCAGTTCTGGAACATGTAGCTCCATATCGATTGCCAATCAGAAATTCGATGCTGCTTCATGTCTCGATGAATCGCCAACCATATCAACAATGAAACGCACGCTTTCCGAAATGTTTCGCGAGCGAAGCAAGACGTATCGATTCACGACAACGTGCAACTTGGCGATAGTGTGCCCGAGCGCAAAGATGGTGACTGTCGCCTGATGAAAATACATTAGAGAGTGAAAGAGGTGGTGGGTTCCCGGTTCGGTTCACCAACCCTCTTAATCACAGTAGTCGGCATGACCCAAGGCCACTGGACATCGTACGCGAGCACACAGCAGATTCCGTACGCTCCTGCAATAAAACCCGATTATTTATAGTTCAAAATAGTGGAAAAATAATCAAATAGGTTAGCCACCTCCGCTGATGAAAAAAATCCAGAAAGGTGTGTGAAAGTTCTTGTCCTTGGTGGTGAGAATGATGAGTAGAATAAGCGCATAGAAAAAGCATCGATCAAACTCGACATACTCGCGAAGCAGGGGCATGCTTGAAAAACTGGGATCAGACAGTGCACAACGGATATATTTCCCTCTAATGTATGAGAACGAGCACGAGGAGGCCGGATAATCCGAGCGCATGACGATGAGTCCATTCAATTCAGATGAACAGAGTATACACGGGTCGGAAAGATCGGGATGCTGCAATGAGAGCGATAATATTGAGAGCAGACTTGCACTATTCGGATAGTGAAAACTTCTCTATGATACCTGAAAATCATCATATTTCCCCCCAATGCTTCTGAGAGCGGAGCTGTCCTACACACTACAGTTGACGAAACGAATGCGATTTCTAAATTTTCGAATCAAAAACTCAATTTGCATCAACGCGCAATAGAGTTTATCCATCTCATTGCACAATTGACGACGGCGCGTAGCGCCGGCGTAATTTGGGTTTAGACTTATTTCTTTCCTTCCATTTTTTCGGCTCTGAAGTGGGTCAGCCGACACGAAATTTTCAACGTGTGTGCAAGCTCACCAAACTTTGCAGACTTTGTGCCCATGGTCTGGGGATACACCAAACAAAATTCAGTCCGAAAACTCATCGGGGAGCCAAATGGCGGGTACCCCTGGGTGTGACAAACAAGTGAGTGCCCTATTTTCCAAGTCATCTCGGGAATTGAACATGAGTCTTCGATTCAGGAAGTTAAGCTTTCTGGCTTTATGTAAGGTTCACTTCATCAACTGAACCGCTTGTCACCACTTTGAGCCGAGGTGTCGGCACTTAGTGTCAAAAAGCGGGAAAAGGCTGATTTCAGGCCCAATCGTGTCTGAAAGTGTTTCATTCGATATACAACCCCCGCCATTGCATATATATATATATATATATACAGTATCGGACAAAAGTCATCGTTCACAAATGCAAAGTGGTGTAACTTTTGAATTAGAGGGGCGATCTTTCTGAAATTTTGACAGATATTAATCGACTCACTGATGCATCTTATCCGACCGTGACGTCATGCTACGATTTCGCAATATTGCATAGTGATGATGCAATCAAATATATGTTCTTCACTTGTGATTTTAAGGTCATTGGGATTTTTTTCTAAGTCTTCTCTCTTTTTGTGATGATAGAAGGCCTTAGCATCTACCGATTAAAAAATAGTACTCATGGGGCGTTGTCGTACAGAAGCAGAACACAGGTTCAAAATAGGGTCCCGAAAAAAATAATTTCCATTCATTGACGTGCTAGAGACTCGTTCAAAGGCTCAAAATGACCCTTACAATAATTCCTGATTACCCACAAAGTTCGATATTGATATCTCTTAATTTGAGCTCAGGGCACGAATTTTTCACTTTTTCAAATAATTGTTTTCTTCCTATTTTGGATGATCATAGTTCCAAGGCCGATTTTTGTTCAAATGTATTTTCTAGACAGGGTAGTTGCAAATCCATGGAATAAACGATTCCCAACTTTTTAGAGCATTTGGATAACTTTCCCGCCCGCGGCAGCCGAAAATCAGAGGTCAATCGATTTCAACCCAAAAAATGACCATGATACCCCCATCATTAGTCGAAAAAAAGTTTCTCTCAAAACTTCCTGACTAAATTTTTTTCTCGGATATTTTTGTGTGCTGAATCCGAATTTCGATATGAGAGTCCATGATATCATTAATGAAAAAAGTTAAAATTTATTATGTCGAAACATAGCCGATTTTAAAAATCGATTGACCTCTGATTTTCGGTTGCCGCGGGCGGGAAAGTTATCCAAATGCTCTAAAAAGTTGGGAATCGTTTATTCCATGGATTTGCAACTACCCTGTCTAGAAAATACATTTGAACAAAAATCGGCCTTGGAACTATGATCATCCAAAATAGGAAGAAAACAATTATTTGAAAAAGTGAAAAATTCGTGCCCTGAGCTCAAATTAAGAGATATCAATATCGAACTTTGTGGGTAATCAGGAATTATTGTAAGGGTCATTTTGAGCCTTTGAACGAGTCTCTAACACGTCAATGAATGGAAATTATTTTTTTCGGGACCCTATTTTGAACCTGTGTTCTGCTTCTGTACGACAACGCCCCATGAGTACTATTTTTTAATCGGTAGATGCTGAGGCCTTCTATCATCACAAAAAGAGAGAAGACTTAGAAAAAATCCCAATGACCTTAAAATCACAAGTGAAGAACATATATATGATTGCATCATCACTATGCAATATTGCGAAATCGTAGCATGACGTCACGGTCGGATAAGATGCATTAGTGAGTCGATTAATATCTGTAAAAATTTCAGAAAGATCGCCCCTCTAATTCAAAAGTTACACCACTTTGCATTTGTGAACGATGACTTTTGTCCGATACTGTATGTATATTTTAAACTTTTGTCCGATACTGTATGTATATAAAAAAAATTGTTCGTACCCGTGCATATTCATTGAGTGATCAATCCTGACGTTCTCCATATTGTGCATCTCGGAGTAACTGAAGGGAAGCACATCATTGATAACCTTTTCCTATGACTACCATGCCGCCCATAACATAAGTCTCTTAAAAAGAAATCCGATTTTTTAACAAAAGAAGTATGAAAAAAATTATGAAACATCGTTCGAACACTGATGCTAAAATGAAAATAGAAAGCTTTGGAACATGAGATTATAACCCACCTCCAGACTCCCACGTTGAATTTATTCGCTTCGATATCTCTTTTCATAGTCATTAGATATTCTTCCCACAGGGACAATGGAACCTTAGTCCTCGACCCGAAAAAAAAAATCCAGAGATTGTAATTTTGTATACTTTTCTCTATCGATTGCATCTTAGTGGACCGCGTTAGTTCGAAATATCACGCGTGTCGCCTAATATTCGAACAAACTTTGGCACATTGGAAAATTCGAAAATGAGCTTAATACGTTTTTCGGTTGTTCTCATGGTCCCTCACAAGATAGCGATGAGCTTTGTTTCAAATTCTCGATTTCAACGACGACAGACGTCGTCAACTTTTTAAAATTCTGAAATGTTCCTTTTTGAGAGACCTGTAGTTTATTCCAGAGTAATGACAGAGAAATAAGTCCAATATATAACACCGGTATCACGAGATTCGAGAGCATGCTCTGAAATTTTTTTTCAAACCGTTACGAATCCTTCTATACTATGATGGAAGAATACCATGGGGACAAGTTTTCGAGCAATTCCGGTCACGAGTGCCAGAGCCGGCTTGTAGGAAATATCCGGTCGCGAATACGGCTCTAGTGTATCTCAGCGCCGAATCTAATTTTTCTGTACTCCATACAGAAAAATTAGATCCGGCTCTCACCGTTTCTCGGAACCTTGCCTGATCGAACTAGAAAATTTACCGAATTTAACGAATTTTCGAGTATATCTTCTTTCTCCCGCTTTGTCATTCGCTATAATGCAGAAATTCGGATTCTACGCACACAACTACGTATGAAACATCTGTGGGCAGAATGTTATGAGACAAAAAAATTTCATCTTTTTCATGACCTCGGGAATTTCATGGAATTTTTTTTTCATAGAATTCATGGAATTTTTTTGACAAAAAAGTCAAAACCTCAGAACTATCTCACTATAGGTGCTCCAGACGTATTTTCGCCTGTAGAAGCCGATTTTTTGTGTTAGAGCGCACCAAACAGTAAAAGAAAAAAGTTATGATCGAAATATTTCGTCAATCAGGTTCAATGAGCATATCTTTTTTCTTTTACTGTTTGGTGCGCTCTAACACACAAAATCGGCTTCAACAGGCGAAAATACGTCGGGAACACCTATAGTGAGATAGTTCTGAGGTTTCGACTTTTTTGTCAAAACAATTCCATGAACAAGGGGTCATGAGAAAGTTGAATTTTTCTTGTCTCATAACATTCTGCCTACAGATGTTTCATACGTAGTTGTGTGCGTAGAATCCGAATTTCTGCATTATAGCGCATGACAAAGCGGGAGAAAAAAGATATACTTGAAAATTCGTTAAATTCGGTCAATTTTCTAGTTCGATCAGGCAAGGTTCCGAGAAACGGTGAGAGCCGGATCTAATTTTTCTGTAGGGAGTACATGTTACTTAGTACTTTTATATTATGCAATAAAAATCTGTAACTTTCGGTACGAACATTATAGAAATATTTTAAATGTGATTTGAGAGTTAGTTTTTCAAATGCAACTTTCTCAGTTTTGGTCCTAGAGCTTGGATTTTGTCAGGAAAGTTGTTCGTCTACGCTATATAACATCATTTTAGCATGTCTGGGAGCTGAGATACACTAGAACCGGATTCACGACCGGATATTTCCTAAAAGCCGGCTCTGGGACTCGTGACCGGAATTGTTCGAAAACTTGTCCCCATGGTATTCTTCCATCATAGTATAGAAGGATTCGAAACGGTTTGAAAAAAAATTTCGCGATGGGGCTCTTTTGCTCGCAGCTCTCGCGATACACGTGATAAAATGTACCGAATGACGGGGAGAAAAAATTAAAATTCTGAAATGTTCCTTTTTGAGAGACCTGTAGTTTATTCCAGAGTAATGACAGAGAAATAAGTCCAACATATTAAATGTACCAAATGACGAGGAGAATACGCCTGCACAATGGGCCCATCGATATTGTGTCTTGAATTCTCATAAATCTATTTTTTTGAATAACTTTTGCTACAATTTCGGCCCAAGCGTCGCTAACCTTCAATCGGTCAGGCTCGACGAGACGAATCGAATGATATGCTGTTCATATGGTTTATTTGTCCGTGGAACCACGCGCTACCCATTTAAAACATTTTCGGCGAAACCTCTAAACAGGGATGCCAGCATGGGAAAGTACGGACAAATTTTGTTCAGCTCCCAAACCTCGCGGGTTCAATCCCCCGCCGGTGCAGACATCTTTTGCTCTTTTTTTTCATCATTTTCTTGTTTTCCTTATTCATTATTTGTTGTGGAAATATCACTTCGGTTTGAGACCAATTGTGATCTACCTAGCGATCACATTATATTTTTTGGCCATGCTTCGTTGCTCAATGTGATTTATCAACTTCCTTGCCATTTTAAAAGTTAATTTATTAAAAAAATAGTCACTCATTTTAAATAATACAATACTTTTACAAAAATACTCTTGTGCACATGGTTTACAGGTTGTAAAATTAGATTTATCAGTTCTCAAAAATTAAGACATGCATTCCTAGGCAATGATTTGGAAGTTTCGGTGCTGGTTTGAGATATCTTTCGTCGCTGATGATCGACCAGCCGATAGGCATCCTCAACCAGAATATGTAGTGTCCATCGGATGTCTCGAGTGTATTGGCAAACGACTCGTATTGAATTGCGCCTTTCATCATGTAGCGCGTGCCTGCATAGTTCCAAATATTTTTTTGTTAAAATTCAAAAACTGTGAACCGAAGATTGTCATGTCATTGGCATTGATTCCGGTAAGAGGAATCTTCTTCGGGACTCGTCCCCTTTTCTCGGCTGCTTGAGTCTCAATCGACACAATCAGGCATCTGATAATACTTGTTTTTTCTTCTATTCAGCGATTCAAGTTCACACCTTCAGACTTTTTTGGTCAACTTCTTCTGGTCGTGTCGGTTGAATCTTGTTCACTTTGCATTTATTTTTATGCGAATCTCCGAACGCGTGCCCAATCGCAATTTTCTTGATCTGATCTTCGATAATGCCAGGATTAGAATCGACAAACCCAATCTTCAGCTAAAAACATATCATTTTTTCTTCTAATTTTTTTTGACAATTTGTCATTACCATGTTCGTAGATACATCATCTGATCACCAAGGAATTCGGCACTTTCCTTCACAGTGTACAGTTAATGGAGTGTCCAGAAAGTTTTTCGAATTTTTTTCTTCTATTTATTTCTCTCCCATTTCGGGGTTAATTGTCTATCACTGTATTTAATTTATTGAGGGTACCGGTGAACTAATGTATTCCGCTTTCAGATCGTATATTACCTAATGATGATGCAATAGCCGAAAATCGGGGTTTTTGGAGACTACTATTGAAAATTTCTAACTCAATATAGTGGATTGAAATAGGAACTCTGGATCTAGAACATAGTAAAAAAAAGATGTGTACTGTCTATAAAAAATATATAACAGGCATTTTCATAAGAGATGGCAAAAACTGATCAAAACTTTGAAAGGCCATGAATTTTCTGAAATGTCAATTTCAATATTTCAAGAACCCCGGCCATTTCATACCAATCTAACATAATTATTTGTGGTTTTGATTTATTATGAATAACTTCAGACACTTGTTCCGTCGAAATTCGCTGATTTTTGGAAAAATGTGTGGAAAATCGTGAGTTTCGTAGTAATGAAGAAATTCGATTAGGGAGGTCGGAATGGTTCACAATTGATTCGGTGTTGACTCGCATCTTGTTATAGATTATAGCCTGATTTTTAACTCTTGTCATGCAAGAAATTGAGAGGGGTGATTTTTGTGGGGTCTCGTCTGCATGTCCCACTTTTCTGAATCTATAACGATTTGGATGGCTCTAGTAACAAAATAGAAGAGCAGTGGTTGCTCAATACAGTGCTGCATATCAGGGCTCGTAGAATGGCAAAACACGTGAGAAATTAATTTATGAAAAAAATTCTAAAAACTTTCCGGGCACCCTAATAGCTCAATGTGCTGTTTGAAATCATTCTGAAAGAAAAGAGTTAGCGGGAAAATAAAGGGAAAAATACATTTACGGAATTTCCTCGAGCATTCGGCATGTCCATTGTGTCGATCAACTTGGCTATCATTTCATCGACATCGTCTTGCACCTTCTCTCGATAGAAATGGTCACGGATTGGATGACTACGCAAGGACGGAACTAGTTTTTCGTCACGCTTTTGATTGTATGCATTCAGCAGCATCCTGATCACTGCATTTTTCTTGTCTTTCTTGCCTCTCTGGCTGTCCCCCAGATCAGTCATCAAGGATGAAAGGCACAGGAAGGCGTTGACCGAGGCATTCGCAAAGCAATCAGTTCCACGGTTGAAGAAGCGATATCCCATCTGATTGGATAATTTTAAAACATTGTACTATCTGTTTTTTATATACGTTCTGATTCTGAATGGTCAGACAGCTGGGATCTTCTAATTTGACTGTATTTTCTAACACATTTGCCGGAACTTCCCCGATGACCGTGTCGATGACGGATTGCTGTAATGATACAACAATGTGAAGTTTTTCATTCGTGTTTTTATCATGTCGAAAAATTTATAGAAGGGACCGAAGTACGGGTATTACGACTACGAATGCAAGGCAATAAATAACCCGTGCAATCCCGTCACTCTCGAGAAATGTGGAAGAACGGTGATCGACGTTACCCCCGATTTCATCGGTATAGATGAAATTGGATCATGCATCATCTTGAGAACAAGTTTTAAGGTAAATTATAACATCTAGTCACATTCAGAAACTGCATCGATATTTATTTCAGTCGTACTCGATTGAACATGATGGAAACGTCTCCATCTTTCCAATCAATAACGGAATTGCACTTGTGTCTAGCCACTACGAATCGAATCCAAAGATCGGAAACAAGGCTGTCAAGTGCTCTGATATCAAACTTTTCGTTCACAATTACAATGTGAGTTTTTTTCATTTTCGTCGAGTAATAAGGAAAACACTTTCAAGAACCAACTGACGGAGTTTGAGGCGGATGTACTGAAACAAATGGAGGAGGAGGAGGAACGAATACGGAGAGAGAAACGGAATACGGAGAAAGTTTGCTCGAATATTGAGCATCATTGGTACGCGAATATGGTACGGTCTCGTCAACTTCATCAGAGTTATCACTAATAATGTGTGGCATTTTATCATTGTTGGTGGTGTGATCGGTGGTGCGATCCTTCTGATTGTGTCTCTCTGCTGTAGTCGTATCGGAAAGTGTAAAACTCGCACCACTCTCGATTGCATCAAGAAGAATAAACCCGAGTATGTCCCCCCTCTAGGACAATAAGTATCCTAGAAATCAAACGTTTATAACCTCATCTCAACTATTGTTGTTTTATATGTAAAATACACAATATCGATGGGACACAATATCGATTGGCCCATTTAACAGTCATTGTTTACTACTTATATATAATTGTGATAAATACGACATTGTAATTCGATAGATTCGATTTCGTGTCTGTTTCGTGCCAAAATATAAATTTTTCAAGGTAGTGTCGCTTGTTTCTTCCTAGCTCTAGGAATCGAATGAGCAGGTGTATCAGAACTTTATAATAATTTTTTCATCAATCTAAATATGATTAGACAAACGAAAGAATCGTGTACAATAAAAGGTATACAACGTTAAAATTTTCAGAAACGCGACAAATACCGATCTCAAAAAGTTGCTAGGTGATATTTCCACAACAAATAATGAATATGGAAAACAAGAAAATGATGAGGAAAAAAACAGCAAAAGATGTCTGCACCCGAACCCGCGAGGTTTGGGAGCTGAACAAAAATTTTCCGTACTTTCCCATGCTGGCGTCCCTGTTTAGAGGTTTCGCCGAAAAAGCTAAAAAAATGGGTAGCGCGTGGTTCCACGGAAAAATAAACCATATGAACAGCATATCATTCGATTCGTCTCGTCGAGCCTGACCGATTGAATGTTAGCGACGCTTGGGCTCGAAATTTCGGCTCGTCAAACCTGATCGATTGAAGGTTAGCTACGCTTGGGCCCGAAATTGTAGCAAAAGTTATTCAAAAAAATCGATTTATGAAAATTCAAGACACAATATCGATGGGCCCATTGTGCAGGCGTATTCTCCTCGTCATTTGGTACATTTAATATGTTGGACTTATTTCTCTGTCATTACTCTGGAATAAACTACAGGTCTCTCAAAAAGGAACATTTCAGAATTTTAAAAAGTTGACGACGTCTGTCGTCGTTGAAATTGAGAATTTGAAACAAAGCTCAACGCTATCTTGTGAGGGACCATGAGAACTACCGAAAAACGTATTGAAACATATGGGTCAAAAAATGTGCCAACTACCCCCCGATTTTATTCGAATCTTAGGTGATACGCGTGATATGCGCCCATTCTCCTTATTTTCGAGCAGAAACGGAAGGATCTGGCACATCTCAAAAGTAGTCGTTTTTTCTGAAACTGTTTGTTTTGGACTTTTACACACTGTTATTGAAATCAGATCTGAGATTGATTCATCCAGAATACATTATTTAGCTGGATCGAGCACCAATCTGAGCACGAGTTATCAGCTTAGATTGTTCCCTTACACTGAATTAGCCCTCCTCTCGATTAGACGCAATTTGATTCGCTCAGGCGCATTTGTTGTTATAAACTTCTAGTTTGTTTTGCTCGATAGCCCTGAGTCTTCTGCAATCCCGCTCTCGGGTTCATGGCCGAGAAAAAGGGTCTCCAGAGTACTCATTCATCATAGCTTGGAAGGTATAGAAATGTAGGCAAGGTGATATTTACCGAAAAATGATGGATCAAGCCCACAACATCTGAAATACGGTCAACTAAATATTACATAATTTCGAGGGATTTTGAAAATTGAAAATTAAGAAATCCATACATGAAAGAAATAGAGGATCGATGATAAGGTATTTTATGAGTACGTTTGGCCTAGCGCAGTAGGATGAACGCGGAAGAGCGCGGCTACTCGCCTGAAATCATCCAGGACGATTATATGTCGTCTATAAATCAATCACCGTCTCATAAGCGGATTCGCTATCAAGAGTGACCATGGCGGCGAGATGCACATTGCCTCATTCGAGATGTACCTGGCAGTGCATTATTACAGAGTTCAGCCACAGCTACTATTTTTTTTTAGATAATGAGAATACTTTTAAGTATTCTCCTAATCTACGGAAAAAATATGAATCCGTTCGCCTTATTTTCGAGCAAATACTAGAAGATCTGGCACAGCTCAAAAAGGTAAATTTTCTGAAACTGTGAGTTTTGAGGTTATCGAGGGTGGTGAATACGATGGACATATCCATTTTGCCCATAGCCCCTTCGTTGGCTCCATATGACGTCACGTCGAAATCACGTTTTCACATGCTACTCGGCTCCCGCGAGGGCTAATTTTAGGCGAAAATTGTTCATGGGGTAGAATTGCATAAAGAACAAGCCTGTCTAGTTCATTTTTCATGATTTTCAAAAATAATTGTTAAAAATACAAGTTTTCGGAGAGTCATTTCCGAGTATGCCAAAAAAATGAAGAGAGCGCACGAGAGAGGAGGGAGAGGGAGGGGAGGAAAGCGTCTTTTCCTTGCACTCTCAAAACACTCTAAGTCGAATTTCTCGATGGTCTGACGCTTTATTTGGCTGATATTATATATTTCGATTCCTCTCGAGACGCCCGATCGCGTGGTATGGTTTGGCAAACTCGGAAATGACTATCAGAAAAATTCGATTTTTAAAATTTATTTTTGAAAATAATGAAAAATGAACTAGACAGGCTTTATCGCCATGTTATTCTACCCCAGGAACAATTTTCGCCTAAAATTAGCCCTCACTGGAGCCGAGTAGCACGTGCAAACTTGTTTTCGACTCGACGTCATCTGGAGCCAACGAGAGGTCTGTGAGCAAAATGGATAAGTCCGTCTTCACCACCCTCGATAACCTCAAACCTCACAGTTTCAGAAAATTGACCTTTTTGTGGTGTGCTAGCTCTTGCTCGAAAATAAGGCGAACGGCCTCATATACTTAAATAAAAAACTATATTTAAATTGAGTATTTTTCTTGGAAAAATTAAAAGTTCTTCTTTGACTTACCACAAATCGTATGCCAACGTAAGCGTTTTTTCATCGCCAGCAATGGTTGAAGCGACACGCATTATGTTATCTGCAATTGGAATTTGAAACCGTTTAAATCATGCTCCCGTGAACAATTTCTCTCTCCAATAAATTGCGTAATGTATGTTTCATGCTATTGAACTTGCCATTTAATACAGAACACTTCAGATCGACTTATCTACCATAAATGATAAAAATTTACATCGCGAACCTTCAGCATCGAGGATCAATGAGGAAAACATGAGGCAAGAGGTGATAAGATGGAGAATCTCAGGTGATCTTGGCATTTTATTCTTAAATTGCTGTTTTTTAATCATTTTGTCTGAGTGAAATTTGATTTTTCTATGTTAACAGTAGCCAGAAAAGAAAGAGAGAGAGAGACCCAAAATTCGGGTCCTATTATTTTAAAATGTTTTAAATAGGAGATACATTCGTTGTATTTCATGGGGCGCAATCTCACTTTTGAATCCTGTGTTAGGTGCATCTTGAGATTAAAGAGTCTTGCGAAGGTGAGAGCGTATAGCACGAAACATATGATGAAGGTCGATGCGAAGGTGCAGAGTGACATTGTGGCGCTTAGCTGTCAAGGGAGTTTCGCCAATTGGCGCCGAGCTTTTCAAGCTTGCTCAATTAACAATGGAATGGCCTCAGGACAAGAGATCAGGTGAGAAAATACTACGACTCAACGTACGTATTCCGTTCGTTCGTCTGCCAGCACGGAAATGCCCTCCGGGTATTGATTCGGGACGAAACTTGATAAAATCATCATCGTGTACGAAGATTGTGTTCGATCTCACGAGACGTTTGCATACGGCGTGTAATGAGTTGGAAAAACGATTAGAACAGCGATAAGCCAGTATGCCGTAATACAGAGCACCGTCACTTTCACAGTCCAGATCTGAGACTACGACCATTCGGAACTTTCCGTAGCAATTATGATGGCAATGATGTGGTGTAACCTTTACATATACCGCTCGTTTCCTTACAGCGACGAATCTATTAACTGCGAAGGGAAAGTAGGACATAATGCCGGTTGTACGAAGATGAACAGCTTCTGTATACACGAAGCTGAAAGAAGTATGCTTTATGCGTAAATGAGGACGCCATCGCAGACTGAGGTAGGGTAGCGTCCACTTGAGGTTCAAATATCCGGATGTATCCGAACGTTCTTCCGCAAATCAGCAGCTCAATGAAGAGGAATAGCGCGATGCAGGGAATAGCCTGCAAATAACACGCCCGTTTCAACATAAACAAACTTTTATTCCCGAGAATGGAGCAAAAACACATGTTCCTGAGTTGTTCCACACTTACGCAAAAATTTTGATAGCCATCGTGGAAAAACATGAAGCTGAGGAAAAAAAGAGGTGCAAAATTAGGACTTGGTGAGATATTGTGAAAGTGAGATATGGGCTATATTTTGAGGTTGACTCACCAACCTTTTTCATGAACACGAAATGTCACAGCACATTCATGTGCGAGGCAATATCATTTAGCAAGCCCGCAAAGGTATAGTGAAAAACGGAGAATCGAAATAAAAGTGTGGTCAAAATCAAACCTGGACGAGAATCATCATATAGAATGGCGAACGAAATGCCACATGCTCCCTTCTGCCCTGTAATCCATTCGGGTCTGGTAAATTACATCGATCCGGATATGCCCAGTCGATAATCTCAATAAATCTAGCAAACAATACCTATGTAGAGTGTCGGTTGCTTTCACAATTCCTATAGAGAGCAAGCGAGGGCCAGCCGACGGCCATCGTGATGTAGCGGTGGAATGGCGCGTTGGCCAATGACATCTAGGTACGATTATTTGCAAAGGCTTGAGAATAGACTTGACAAGGACATGAGGAACAATTTGATGATTCTATGAAAATATTTGTGAACTAGGTGATACTTGTGTGAAAGCGTTTCTCGAGTATGCGAAGTAGTGATGGCCAGTCGGCATTCGACTCTCCTCCTTTCACGTGCCCTCCTTTATCTGACTAACGAGACGAGGAGACTCAATAGCTATTTGTCATCGCTTGTGTGTAGCAGGTAAGCGAGAGAATGTGACGAGAGTGCGCTTTCGTCGTGATGTCAATGAGTCCCATGATCAAAGATCCATTCGAGAATAACACATACTTTCGAGATTTTTTCGATTTGAAACGCCGCTTCGGAGAACCGCAAAGCCATAGTATTCCTGAAAGTCTCGACGAGATAAGCATTTTTACAATTGGGATTGCCACACAAGCTCATCTGTAACTGGTTTTTTGTCACTTTCAAATGTTTTTGTTCATATCGTGCCAAATACACTTTATTCTTTGGCTTCCACCCCAATTATATGAATCGAGAGGGACGGTACTCATCAAATTTCCAGCCGAACTGCAAAGGTAGGCGATGTTTATCACTAATTACGCATATTTTTTTTCCCTTTTTGCGGGGACCATAATCCCTTTTTGCGCTTAATTCACTTGAAACTCGTCTGTAAATATAATAATAATAATAATAATAATTTATCTACGCCCGAGGCGCGACGAGATCATAAGAGAGGAATCGCGAGAGATTCGAAAGTTTTGGGGTAGTAGCGGACTTAGGAAAATGTTTTCCCGATTCGGCTAAAAAGTGAAAGTGAAGCTTAAGTACTTCGAATGACGCTCTTCCAAACTGCGTTTGCCGATTTTAGATATCAGGTCTCATCTCCGAGTATAGGTAGGTCAAATTAGGGACACTACAAAATTTACGACCAAAATCGCTTCAGGAAATCAGCCATAACTCGCTTTAAAATCATGCTAGAAACAATTCTGAAAAAGTGATCGAATGAGGAGGCACGGGGCAACATTTCGTATGTTGGTCATGTCATTCCTCGTTCATCCGCTGGATCGGTGCGTGTAACTTTCCTAATACCGAATTCCCCAACAAGCGCCGAAAATTAATTTGAGAAAAAACTGTCATCAACTCACAATCCAAAAATCAGAGGAATCGGAGAATGGAAAAAAAATGGACCGCACTTTTGTCCAAAAAACCTTCGATTTTTGCACATTTTCGACGTTTTTCAAGCATAACTTTTTGCATGCATGTTTTCATAATCTCTCATATTGAAATTCGGAATCAGCGGGCAAAACTGCACCAGAATTTCCTATAGTCATGGTTTTTCAAGATGTGGTCCCCCTTTGGTCCGATTTTGGTCGAAACATTTTTGTCTCAGAATCATGTGCCTATAGTTATTTCTGGCTTATTTTTGAGCGTAGAAATCGAATTGGCTAACTAGAGCTCATGAAACCTCGAAATAAAAAAGGTATGCTCTAAAGAAAATCCCAAAAGAATTTTGTGATTTTCTTTAGCTTTAGCCCTGAGCTTTTTTTTCATGTTAGCAAATTCGTTTTCTTCACTCAAAAATAAGCCAAAAAATCCTACAGGGACATGATTCTGAGACAAAAATTTTCGACCAAAATCGGACCAAAGGGGGGAAAAACATCACCTGCGGGCGGGAGTCGAACCTGCCTGCGTCGTCATGCCAGTCAGACACCATGCCCATTAGGTTATGGTGTCTGACTGAAGTCCGCTATATCGTCGGTTCGAGCGCCACGATCGACCATGTTTTGCAAGAAGCCCACAGGTGATGTTTTGCAAGAGGTAGAGAACTTTTAAGCCCCGCCCCCTTTGCCAATCAATAGTGGTTATGGTGTCTGACAGAAGAACCCAATCCAGTCTCGACTCCCCGGTTCGAGCCCCACGATCGACCATGTTTTGCAAGATCCCCAACCACTAGTCTCCGCCATGCGCTCCCGGCGGTAGGACGCCCTGGCTTCGTGGTTATGGTGTCTGACTGAAGTCCGCTATATCGCCGGTTCGAGCGCCACGATCGACCATGTTTGGTGATAATTGGTGAATTATCGATTGGGTCGGGGTGGCTAGGTCAGTGCTCAGTGCGGGGAAAAAAGGCGGTCTTGAAATAGCCGATTTTCACCAAAAAATGTAGTTTTTCGAGCTAAACTTTTTTCTTATGCATTTTCATGAGCTCTAGTCTCTATATTCGGTTTCCTCATGTAAAAATACGCCATAAAATCCTATAGACAGGTGATTTTGAGATTATGACTTTTTCACCCTTTTTGACCAGTTTTCGAGACCATTTTTTGGTCAAAAAGTAATAATCTCGAAAATACCTGACTATAGGGTTTTCTGGCGTATTTTCACACGTGGAAATCGAAAATCAACGCTGCAGCTCATGAAAATGCATAAGAAAAAAGTTTAGCTCGAAAAACTACATTTTTTGGAGAAAATCGGCGATTTCAAGACATTCGGCCGCCGAAATGAGTCGGTTCCGAACCGTTTATCTTTGCAACAACAAGCGCCCAGGGGTAAAATTGCATGGGGAATCGAATGAAAAAGTTTAATTTGCACGGCAGAAACAAAAAAATTCAGGGTGACAATTTCAATATTTTCGGAGGCTCTAACTTTTTTCGCAGATGAGCTAGCCGTTTACTTTCAATTAGAAAAAATATTATCTCGTCGAGATCTTTCATAATTACTATATATTTGTGGGTCTACGAAGCGCAGTTCATGAGATATGAAAACCGACCGCAAAGGGTAAAGTGTGCCACAGCGAATGGGGTTTTGAAGATACGGCTTTCTAAGCTCGATTTTTGAACTATACCTCCAAAGTTGACTCTAGGGCCAAATTTTGAGCATAGGTTGCAAATTCGTTGTACGGCACTATCTCCATTATATCTAAAATCCTGTGATAGGCTTTGTAACTACGAACAAGAATGGATTGGCAGTTGAAAGGAAGCGCTTTGAGGAGAAGGAACAATTTAGAGGTAGCATTCTGAACACGCGACTTAGCCGAGCATGAAACCTTCAATTCAGAGCGAACCTATACACCTAGATCGCGTACATTATTAACAAGAGGTAGATCAATGGAATCAATTTGATAACGTGGGGTTGACTTATTTGATCCTAGGCGAATGTGAGAACACTTCGATGCAGAGAGAGACAATTGATTAAGTTGGGTCCATTGAGAAAGACAATCGAGTGCAGATTGGAATTCAGAAAAAATGCTTGCTTTGATGGAACTATCATAAGATACATACAATTTTACGTCATCAGCATAGTATTGGACGGATACATTGCGGAATCGGGATAGGGTTTGAGAGAGGTAGATTGAGAAGAGAATTGGCACTAGTACACTGCCTTGTGGGACACCAGAGAGAATAGGGAAGGAATCACTAGTAACAGAGGACAATCGGACAGAGAAAGTGCGGTCAGAAAGGAATGATTCTAGCCAAGACAATAGACAACCATGAATATCGTAATGTGATAGACGAGCGAGGAGCTTGGAGTAGGGGACAACGTCAAAAGCACGAGTGAAATCTATGTAAACGACATCAGTGATAAGTTTATTAGAGTGAGCAGTGGTCCAATCATTCTGGCAAGTCAGTAGGTTTGTGACAACACTGGCTCCAGAACGGAACCCATGTTGGTTAGGAGGGATTATACTGAATCTAAAGAGGTGACTGTTGAGGTGGTCTTTAAGTATGCGTTCCATAGTCTTAGCAGCAGGTGAAATAATGGAAATGGGCCTGTATGGAGAGGGAAGTTTCCTATCTATGCCTGGTTTGGGGATGGGGGTGATAAGGGAGTGCTTCCAGGCAGAAGGTTGAAAATGTCAGCAAGTGGGGTGGAAAGAGCATATGCACATTTAGAGAAGATTATTTGAGGAATGCCATCATGGCCAGTTGAACAAGAGTGAGACAATTTACGTAGTGCTTGTGAACTTCAAGAGGAAAAATGGGGAAGAGAGAGAGCGGGGAGGAATTGGAGAGGAAGACAGAGGGGAGATACAACCATCATCTAAGGTGAAATGAGTGACGAACTCAGAGGCCTGAATATTGGCTTTAGAAATGCTATCGTATACCGGTACATTAAGGGATGATACTAACTCGGGGATAGAAAGCTTGGGTTTCGTAAGAGAGGCAGCATGGCGATATAAATCATTAATGCGGGAAAGCTTTTTGCGAGTAGAGTAACGGGTCCACTTAGCAATCTCGAAAAGGAGTCTCTTACTGCATTCATCGAAGAGGGGTTTAATAGAAGGGATATGAATCTTAGCAAATAATAATTCGCGATGGCGAATTAGGCGGACTATGTGAGGAGGGTAGGAGAAGGAGGTTGGACGAGCAGTACGGAAGGGAACGAAGAGATCAATGGCAGATTGAATAGTAGAGGAAAATTGGAAATATACAGAGTTAAGAGACCGGCTCGGTTATTTTGGAGTATGGGCAGGACATCGATATCACCGATCCGGTCTAAACTTTTTCCCTGGAGACCCCCATGGGTCCCCATCACCAAACGGGACACTATATGGTCCAGATCATTGAAACATAAATGCCGGGATATCGAATTTTGAAAACTCGAAAATCAAATAAAAATAACCGAACGACCTGGGTCCAAAGTTAGTGTGGCAATGTTACATGCATGCCTAGACAACAAAAACAAGTTATAAGTTGGTCCGATATTTCGATCGCAAACTGGTTTTTTCAACTCTGAAAAATGGTTTTTAAAATTTTTAAAATCCCTATGAGAAAATCGCAACGCGGCACTAAGTGCATATTGTAGAGCATTGAATTCTTCATCGAACCACCTAAATGCGATCATTTTACTTTTAGCTTCTTTTCAGATCTATGGACTCGAAAGAGGCACTTGAAAAAAAAGTTTCTAGAACCTTATGAATATGGTACTCATTTTGAAGCCCACATCGAGTGCATCGAGTCATTTTGAAGCCCACATCGAGTGCATCATGTTTTGTGTTGACTGTATTACCTGAAATTTAAGTTTGAGCATGCTAGTAACACGAAAAATCACAAAATTCCGAAATTTTCTTTTTTTAAATCCAAATGAGAAAAGCGCAACTCGGCACTAAGTGCATGTTGTAGAGCATTGAATTCTTCATCGAACCACCTAAATGCGATCATTTTACTTTTAGCTTCTTTTCAGATCTATGGACTCGAAAGAGGCACTTGAAAAAAAAGTTTCCAGAACCTTATGAATATGGTACTCATTTTGAAGCCCACATCGAGTGCATTTTTTGTAATGACAGTATAACCTGAAATTGATGTTTGAACATGTTAGTAACATGAAAATTCACAAAAAATATATTTTCGAACTTTGTTTTTGATTTAAATTAAAATTTCAGAATTTTGTAAATTTACATGGTACTAACATGTTCAAACATCAACTTCAGGTTATACTGTCATTACAAAAAATTACTTAGACGATTAGGGCTTCAAAACGAGTATCATATTGAGGCGGTTCTGGAAACTTAATTTTCATCCGCCTCTTTCAGGACCATGGATCTGAAAAGAGGCTAAAATTAAAATTATCATATTTAGTCAATTCCACGCAGAATTTAATGCTCTACAACATGAAAAAATAGCCGAATGCGATTTCGAGCTTTGTTATTTGAAAAATAAATATTTCAGAATTTTGTGAATTTCATGGTATTAACATGTTCAAACATCAATTTGAGGTTATACTGTCAACACGAAAAATGATGCACTCGATGTGGGCTTCAAAATGAGTACAATATTCATAAGGTTCTGGAGACTTTTTTTTCAACTACCTCTTTCGGGTCCATAGATCTGAAAAGAGGCTAAAATTAAAATTATCGCATTTAGCTAGTTTGACGCAGAATTCAATGCTCTACAACATACACTTAGTGCCGCCTTGCGCTTTTCTCATATGGATTTTCAAAATTAAAATTTCAGAATTTTGTGAATTCTCGAGTTACTAGCATGCTCAAACTTAAATTTCAGGTTATACTGTCAACACGAAAAATGATGCACTCGATCTGGGCTTCGAAATGAGTACCATATTCATAAGGTTCTGGAAACTTTTTTTTCAACTGCTTGTTTCGGGTCCGTAGATCTGAAAAGAGGCTAAAATTAAAATTTTCGCATTCTGGTGGTATGATGCGGAATTCAATGCTCTACAATAAGCTCCTAGTGCCGCGTTGCGCTTTTCTTATATGGATTTTTAAAATTTAAAAAACCATTTTTCAATGTTGAAAAAACCAGTTTGCGATCGAAATATCGGACCAACTTATAACGTGTTTTTGTTGTCTAGGCATGTATGTAATATTGCCACACTAACTTTTGACCCAGGTCGTTCGGTTATTTTATCTGATTTTCGAGTTTTCAAAATTCGATAGCCCGGCATTTTTATATTTCAATGATCTGGGCCATATAATACCCTGTTTGGTGATGGGGACCCATTGGGGTATCCAGGGAAAAAGTTTGGGCCTGATCGGTGATATCGATGTGCGGCCCTAACGGCCGAGTCCTCGAAAATAACGGAGTCTGTCTCTTAATGTTGAGGCAGTCGCGGAATAGAGAAAGCCAATCAATGGAGAGAAGATGGGACGAGAGAGCATGGTAATCGACACGGGAATAGTCACGAATCTGAGTGGGAAGGGAAGGGGAGAAAGGGGATGAGAGGGTCAAGGAAAGATCGGAGTGATCGCATGCTGGGAAGGGAGGGACGACAGAAATGGCCGGGACTAGGGTGGAATCATTACCTAAGATCCAATCGATACATCTAGTGCCACGCGTGGGAGAAATATTCAAATGAGAGAGATCAGCAGAAAGAATGAAATCACGGAATAAACGATCAACGGGAGAAGGAGTGATAGATAATGAGTCAGAATTGAAGTCGCCAATATAAAGGATTGAGGCTGGAACAGTGGAGTGTCGCGAGGATTTTCCAGCTTCTTTCTTAGGAAAGTCGTCGCAACGATGCACATCACTGTTCCAGCCTCAATTAAAGGATTTTCCGTGAGATTTATCTGATAGGCTGTATGAATTTTTGAAATTTTGACACTTTAAAAAAGTGATTTCTCGACTTTTCAGTTTTTTTCGTGTTTTATCGATATCACAACCCCATAACATCAACACAAATGCTTAATAACAATTAATGGGATGAAAAACTGATATAATATTGACTGTATCATGTCGAAATTTCGAAATCTCTCGACATCGTTCTCTCGTCAGCCTCCGAGAGTGCCTCCGGCGGAGAGACAAAAAGTGCGGGCGCACCGACTGGGCAACATGAAAATACAAATCGCAGGGGTAGTTTTGCACGTAGAATCCTATTTTGAGATAAAATTCTTCAGGTTGCCTATACATTTTTTCAGGATATCCAAAAAATCATGAAAAATCGAATTTTCAACCTTTTATCGAAGTCCGATCGCTTTCAAAGTATCTTTTTCGTTATTTTCATCGCAAATTACGTCCGAAACGCCTATAAGAACGTATTTTTTTCTGGGGTGAATTTTTCGTCTTTTTGGGACATGTCAGGCATTTTTCGGAAAGTGCATCCCAACCTCTCATATTGGCCAGTTATCAGCTCTAGGTATGAGAACTTCACCCTGAACTTAATGGCATAGGTTGCAAAAAAGTCATCCGCCGGCCCCTCTCAAAAGCTTCACTAACTCATGGAACGGCTCTTAAATGAGGTGTCCCATGACTATTTGACTGTGCGAGTTCTCGATGTGAGATTGTGGGGATCTGGTACTCGACCATCTGGTTCGAAACTCCCATGTTTTGAGGGTTCGTTTAAACTGAGCTATGAGTAATTGGCTGTATGCCAAGCGGGCCTGCCAATGAAGGCAACGAGAGAGGGGCAAGTTATTGTTGCAATAACAGTATGAGCAACACCCCGTTGCTCCTGCGCAAGATATATCGTAGCTCGGCTGCTTGGAGGGTGCGCATCGGTAAGTTTATCTCACGTGCTCTCACTCTGTTCGGATTCCTTCTCTCTGAGTAATGGGTCTGGGAGATGCTTGATCACGTCGACTACGTCGGATGAGAACTTTACGGGTCGAGAGAAGGATATTAGGACAGAAACGGTATTGCGAAATAGTTCTCATCCGACCTAGCGCCTGATTATCTAACCACGACGCATGCAATTACAATTACAATGGTAAGGCAACATGAATGATATGGAGAGACGGCGAGAAGTGCAGATTCACAAATGAGACTCACAGTATGTCATTATTATACGCGGAAACCACGACATTCACACGATATTATTAGCAATAATTGAAAAGAGAGCATGTAATCAAATTCATCATTTATTTACTAAATGAATTTTTTTGATACACGAAACTACTCCTCAGTATTAGATGGCACGATGATGCATTCTGTTCAAATCGGCAGTGAGAAATATAAATTTCCGGTGTCTGGATTGGACCTGAAAATTGCATTCATACGCAAAATGGGTCTCGAAAAAGCGAAAGTGCAACTCGGCACTCCTTAAAGACCCATATTAGCAAAGCGAGAAAAACAGCCTAATGTATGGTAAAAATAAGATCCCCTACTTTTTGGAGCATTTGGACAACTTTCCCGCCCGCGGCAACCGAAAATCCAAGGTACATCGATATTCCATGGATTTGCAACTAACCTGTCCAGGAAAGACATTTGCCCAAAATTCGGCCTTCGAACAGTGACCATCCAGAAAAGGGAGAAAAAAATTTGGTGAAAATGTGAAAAATTTGTGCCCTGAGTGCAAATCAAGATGTATCTTTATCAAGCTTTGGGGATCTTCAGGAAATGTTGAAAGGATCATTTTGAGCTTTTGATCGGGTTTCTAGCACGTCTATGAACGAAAATCCATTTTTTCGGGACCTATTTTTGAGACAATCCAACACCTCTGTACAGTACACTCCCATGAGTACTTATGTTTATCGGAGAGGTAATGAGGTCTTCTATCACCACATGAAATAAAAAGATTGAGAAAAAATTCATTGAGCAAATAATCCGCGCTGAACAACCATGCAAAGATTGCGTCATCATCATACAATATTGAGAAATCGCACTATGGTCTGGCATAGTGAGCGTATGTAGGAGTACACTCACTACCACCTTTCAGAATATGAGAAAGATATCTCATCTATTTCAAAAGTTATGCAACCTTTAATTTTTGGACGGATACTTATGTCCGATACTGTACTTCATTTGGCCAAATTTGCATATTGAGCCGATCTGTGAGCTACCAATTCAAAAGGCTCTATCTCGGTCAGTTTTTGGCCTAAGGAGCCCGATTTTTTTCAAAAGATTTGTTTTATCGAGATCTAGAAATAACTCAAGAAAAGGTATGGTCTAAAATTTCTTTTTCTATGAGGTTCGTCTGAATATTCATTTTTTCGGGAATAAAAGACGATATTACTCGACATTTTCGTCTAAAAGGTTTGGATTATATTCTTCGAAATGATTCCCCACCCCCTAATTGAGGTACTCTCATATTCCATTTGTCATACAACTGCGTTCCTGATAGTGCTACTCAGAGGGGGAATCCCGGACTTTCGTTTTCAGCAATATTTCCATTTAAAATACATCTCTGGTCGTATCTCGCTTCAAAATCATCTTTTCGATCATTAGAAAATATTTTGAATGCACAAACCATTGCTCCAAGCAGTAAAAGAACCGCGTAGCAACAAATTATTTGTTTCGCTCCAATGAGGTCTGAAGGCTTTGCATTTCTTTCATTTTGCTGCAGTTGTTTTCACCTTAAACGAGACTATATGCGAGGGGGATAGAAATCGTGAGGAGCATAACTTCTTGGCAAGCAAAGAATAAAAGTGTTGAATTGGATCCGCGCTCGTACCTGCAACGTTCATTAATTTATTTAATATTTTTTTAAACCAATGGAAATTAAGATTAAAATAACACTCACCAAGCCCAGGCATGCGTTGCGACTAATCGATCCAAAGCAATTATCGAAAGCCTGAAAATCAATCCATAATCGCTGCCGGTAACATAGCACCTTCCCAGGAATTAATAAACAATCCAATCCAATTGACTTTCTCATTAATGTTTCCAGTGATCGGGTATTGGTTGTGTGCTGCTTATAGTTTTCGACAGTACAGGAACACAAGCAGGTTTATGAAGCACTATCTGAGCCAGAACACTTACAGCCGCACAAGGAAAAACAAAAATCAACTGTAAAAAGCCCCTAGGATCAATTTTCGACGTAGAGTTCTAAAATCGACCTTTAAATGCCATATCTCTAAAACCGAATTCCCTGTGGCACGAATCTCGTGCCAGCGGGAAATGTTATCTCATTATCTCGAAACCACACTTCGGAGACCCACAAAAATATAATTTAAAAAAGGTGATTCTGAAAGATCTCGACGAGATAAGCATTGTTCCTGTTGTGAGTGAAAGTCTAGCTCATCTGTGAAAAAAGTACTAGGCGAGACAATTCAAAACTTAGTTTTTATCCTGAAAGCTTTGAATAATCACCGGCGTTGAAACACCCCTTGATTGGCCGAGCAAGTATTTCTTGTAGTCTTCTGTAAACAGAATTACGATGATCGGATTGAAAATAGGAAATAGCCCTAATAGGAACACCAGTACCTAAAACAATTGTTTATTAGGAAACAAATAATCAACCAACATTTGAATACTCTCCTAAATCGATTATTAACATTATAAAGATGAAAATGAATGAGGGAGTGAAGAAGAAGAGTAGAGGATTGAGAATCAGAAGGAGCCAATGTTTTCCTTCTGAATATCTATAGAATCACTTACTTGAGCGATGAGCATTTGAAGCGCTTTACTATGCATTCGCTTCAAAGTACCGCTCATTGCTCGATTTTTTACTGTTATGTGAATGCTCCATCCACAAAATACCTGTGATAAAGTATCTCAGAATTACGCTATTCCCCATCAGAAGACTATGAGTACCAAATGTATCTTTTCAATGTACACGATTTAAAATATTTTCAGAAAATTACCATGATCAAAATCAGAGTCTGCATCATCGCAAAGCACAACAAGGTGCCAAAAGTGCTGTGATTTGCAGATTCTTCATCCTGAATTAATGCACTTCGAAGACGAAAAAACATTCAATATCCACAAAAATTGAAATCCACTGTGAGCACATACGATCTCATGAAATCCAAATAATATTGAGCGGCAAATTCATCGCGCAAAATTCGACGGACAGCCTGAAATGTTTCGTTGACATACTCAGTCATTCGATGTTTGTCCAACGATTGATTCGTTGAACAAGTTGTAGTTTGTGTTGTACAGCCAACACATTTCGAACACCTGCAACAATAGTTAGCCGTTTTATTGTATCAATTTTTTTTAAATACTTGATCTTTCTCGAAAATTCACCGTAATAAATGCTAGTGTTACTCCGAATCGATGCGGTAATTCAAAGAATGAAACAACTAGTCCACTGAAAATATCGAGTCTTATAGAAATGGCTTGTCCATATCGAGTATAGTTGAATGACCTGCATAACAAGCCATATCTGTAAATGAAGCTGCACGTAGCGCAGAATAGGACAAGAACGAATATCATGAACCAAAATTGGATTGCAAACTGAAGTACAAATATATTGTCAGCTCGGTAGCATTGTCTCACTCGAATAATCGTTTCGTTGTTGCTCCAAGGAGAAATCGAGAAAATCCCAAGTACACCTGGACCAGCATAGAAAAACTGAAATGATGCTAGACTTAGGAAACGGGTTAGTTATAATGATGATAAACATACGGGTTCAGCTGCAGTGTATGCAAGGGAATACAGAATACCGATAAAGGCAAAAACATAAGTGAAAAAATCTGAAAAGGCAATTTATTAAGCAACCGATGCATGGCATCAACCTGTAGAACCCGATCCCTTTTTGTCTTTGGTGGACGATAAAAATGAGAGCACAATTGAAGACATTCGATATGGCGCAAGTCAGGAAGCAGAACCACTTGTATATATCACCGAAGGACATCGCAAGTAGACTTCCGTAGATAACTTTCTCCACGGTCGACAGCTGTATTCACTCATGTAACGGTTACGAGTTTTAGAGCAAAGCGAGCGAAAATCGTAATCACCCTGATTGCGTTCGATTGTCTTGGTGTCTGAGCCAAGATGAACTAAGCTGAATGGGCAGATTATTATTCGCAGTGACATCACACAGTGAACGTATCGGAGATATCAAAGATGATCGATGATAATCGCGGATAATTTAGAGTTGTTTGGTGAACTTCTGGTGTATCCTATGGACTGTGTCGCTTGAGGGAACTTTCCGTCTCCTTGCAGTAGGTTTGGAAAGTGGAATGGCTGGGAGACTAGCACAAAGATGGGGCGTAATGTTTTCAGACAATGCTTCCAGTTAAAAATAAATTCTGCAGTAGCTCATGCTTTTAGACGAATTTTATGTCAGTTCAACGGTGTTCACGGAATTTGCCTTATATACAACGAGGAACGGAGTGTGTGGTCGAACTGTCCACCGAGAACGCATTAGCGGCAGCGAGAGCGATAGGACCTCGTACGAAATTGCGAACAACCTTAACCCTTCTCCGGATCCGGAAAGCGACCATAAACTGACTAATCGGTATGGCTCATACAGGGCTACCGTCATCATCGATGTGAGAGGGCCGTGCAGCATGAGTAGGAGCATGAACACGTAACCGGGCCCTACAATTGCAGTTTTGCTCAGAAGAAAGAACTAAGATAGTTTCCGCACGAAATCGAATAGATTGCGTCCTGATTCATACATGTGTATCTGCGTTTTTTGCCACTCACAATTGGTCTGGAAAGGAAAATCGGACATAATAAGAATTAATAGAGCGAACAGTGGACCGACGAGCACAATACAGGGTACGAATGCCTGAAAGTTGCGATATTACCACAGCTCGAGATTGTCGGACAGACCTGAAGCCCGAGCTGGTAAATGAATCGAGTGAGCATCTTCTGGGTGGTTGCGCTCATACTATTTCGATGGACTCTTAGCATCCTATAATTGGATCCAAAAGTAAATCATTGGTAGAAACATATTTACGCAAGAATGCCAGAAAGCGTGAGGAATCCATCTCCACACAAGAGGAATGCGCTAACAGCTAGCGCTATTGTAGCATTGAAAACCCCTGAGATTGGCATTTTCAATGTGAAATTGAGTTTTTCTGTACAGGCTTTGTCATACACAACGAAGGACATGCGCTCATAGAATTTAGGTAAGACATTTGGGTAGGCCTGCAAAAATACTCCATTTAAAATGGATTTTTCACAAAATCAGATGAGAGGTGTATCCCTGTTTTTTCAGAGCCATTATTAGAAGACGGTCCAAATGATGCTTGGCACAAAAATAAATTATGCGAAACTAAAAGAAATAAAACAAATTTTAGTGTAGTGAATCGATTTTGACAGAACCCCTTCCAGATACTCCCTCATTACTGTTCGCTTCACTTTCTCGCCAATCGGTAGAATACAGGTACAAATTGTTGATATCACAACGAATTTGCGAACGATCGAGTATACAATCTGAAGACGCAAAGACCAAGCGGCTTCCAATCGATTACGCACCCAGATATAGTTGTACGTAAACTGCGGATAGAAGGTGTTGAGTAGCACCCGGCATCGGTAGTGGAACCCATCAACAATCGCAATATCTAACGATTGTAGAACAAACCAGACACACTGAAACTCCGAATTACTTCTGGGATCCATCTTCATGTGTTTTCATGCAAGGAGTTGAATTTATATCCTTCTAAACAAGTGCTCAGCCCGAAAAAAGTGTATATCAAAAACTAAAGAAAAACTACCGACATTGAGTTGGAGTTTGGGGGGAATTGAGAATATTGGAAATTTGTCCCAGCAAACCCAAGACGCACAAAACAGTAAACAAGAACAGTGAAACAGACACTGCTCACCAGAACACAATTCATGGTAAGCGGGCTTTGAATGAGGTCGGTCGACATGTATCCGCCTGAAAATTATGTTTCCCAGGACAAAAGTGTTTCTTATAACCAATGATGGGCATGACGAAAACGGGACCGAGAAGCGACACTTGCTGCGAGAAAAGGGACATGAGCACGATTTGACACAGACAGTACTTGTACGCGCCGAGCGAGCGCGGACTGTGCACCTCAAACCACTATCGTTGAAGTAGGCACGATTACGGTATTCATTACTGACATGAATGATGCGCAGAGAAAACAAACAACGAAATTGAGCAATTCCATAGATCTCATGTAACTGCAACGCTATAATTAGTTGGATACAAGGGATAGCGACTTACACCAAGAGTATTGTCTCTGCTGTTCCTTTTACAAGAACCAGATCACTCATTTTCCGTGGCAAAACAGCCACCGGGCTATGCAATGAAGCTCAGCAGTTTCTGACTATGAGAAGTTGCAGACATCTACCACAACCAGTAATCATCGGCTAACACTTCCTCTTCGGATGTCGTGGGAAATGTAGCAAATCAATTTGTAGTCTCCACTTCAACGAAATTCCGAAATTTGAAATCTGCAGGTTCTGATCTTTGAAGGATCCGATTCCATCTACTACATCCAGCTGACTCTATTTGAGTTTACCGTGTCTCACAAGTGAATAATACAATTTGTTACATGCAACATATTGGAGATTCCTCCTACTCATGTCCAGGATGTATTATTTCATCCATATGTTATTATGCGAGACCGTGCTGTGACAGATACCGTACTTCTGATTCACAAACACGCCATCTTCTTCCAGAAGAATTCCAGAAGAAGATCACTCACATTTCGTGACATTGTAGCTACCGAGAGCTGAGAAGAGCAATTACTTGACTGCATGCATTGTATATTTCTTGCTAAGACGATAGGGCTGAGGCAACTAGCAATTACCGAAAAGATTCCATTCAAGATCACGAGATCACTCGTCTGTCGTGTCATCAGATGAAGGTCTTACCCAGAATCGAATTATATCTGCAGTGATCCCCAAGTATACCAGCAGCCACCATCACCTTACAATTACGGGAGCATACAGATGCTGTTGTTGAAACATCTCATGGGCGTTTTTCATTGGAAAGTAAAATTATTAGATCATGTACAAACACAATTTTTTTCGGAATAGTGACTTACACCACCTTCCCGACAAAGTACTTTGTCTAATCACAGTTCCGATAAACAAAGATGCGTTATCAATTTACATGTTCCATAAAACAAATGCGATCTTTTCACTGACGAGCTCGGGTCACACATCACGACTACCGCTTCCTCTACCCATTTTATTAACACAGTGTTTCGATGATTAGTACCACAAGCGCTGATCTTGATATCCTGCCACTGTCCATCTTCCGTACTCCTCACGAGTACATGCTACACAATCGACGATACGATCGATATCTGGTCGTTCTTCCCCACATATACCGTAACTCATAGTTTTTTTCCCAACTCAGGATTGATCACATTTTCATTATTTTCAGCATCAGCTAAGGGAACATCATCGATCTTATCTCCGCTCACAAACTTGAACATTTATATCACTCGAAGTGTTCGGAATACTGCATGCTATGAGGGGTTAAATTTTTGAAGATTGCAGGTCCTTCCGATCTGTGCTTTGCGGTTTCCGTTCTCTCACATAACTTCTCGATGATAATGCTATTATTTGCTGTCAGATCCCAGATGGGTTTCGCTCTTCTCTGGACTCTTCTCACCTACCTCGTCGCTTTCTCCTCAATCGAGTTTCGATGGGATAATGCTATCATGTACTTCATCGTGAGATCCCACGTGGGTTTCGCTCTTCTCTGAACTCATCTCACCTTACTTTGTCGCTTTTTCCTCAATCGAGTTTCGATGGCTCGTGCGTTGCAATAATGGAACATGTGGTAGGTTGATTTCGTTATTTCAGTGTACAAGTCCACAAAAGGATTTGCGCATGACTGGGTATGGACCCGGGAAATCCTCAGCGGACACATATCTCGTGCTTGGGTTAGGTATGACAGACGAGTGCGGAGGCGAGACGAGAAACGAGGAGTAAAGGAATTCTAAAGGGTATTGAAACGGTATTCACTCCACGAGCACGCTGCATGTCCATGGTTATCATTTGCACACTGCCCGACGTCAACGTAGCAGCCAACGTTTTCTATTTGAATAAAATGCACGAATAAAGGTGATAAGAATAAAGAATAAAAACCACTGGTTCATCATTCAGGATGATTGTCAGTTACAATTTGACGTGAATGATAGATTCGAATGAACAGAAGCCGGTGCTTTTGCTGCGTGATGACGTCCGAAGAGATTCAGGAGGCTCCTGAAACAATTTCGATGTTATGAGTCAATTACTTCTTCGTCGAAACAAAAAGTTTTTAATTTTGAAATGGAACCTTATGCGATCATTTTTATGAACATAAAAACAACCTCCGATATGGCAGTATGATCGATAAATTTATAATGGGAGTTAGCACATTCTGCAGGTTAGCGATCTAGACGATATTCATGGCAAAGGTTTATGTTGAAATGCACCCCGGGACGTTAGAGTACTCAACGAACTGTCCGACGAGAATTCCGTTCGAGTTGAGCAGATAAAGCATCGTTCCGGAGAGGAAAAACGAGGTAACGGGCTGTTGGATGTTCAGAGCCTGATTGAGGGGTGATTGATCAGACTCTCAATTTCGAGAAAATCGTTCTATCACTACGCACGATACGTGTGAGACACTCACCCGTACAAACATAACATGTGCGCGAAGAGATTGAGTGCTCATTGTGTGCTGAAATATTTGACCTTAGCTATCATATGTAGAAAGTGGTAATTCGATTCTCGTTTTTGTTGGTCATCGCCAGCGGTTTCTATCCATTTCTCCAACCCGAAATAGTCATCACTAGGGTAGGTAATGGGGCCTCTGGATACATACCGCATCCTCCCCGAGCCTATTGATAAATTAGGAGAGGGACGCGAGGATGAGTAATGCATCGGTAAGTCGTATTTCCAACACAAATCATCATAGTATGATGGGTATGGCCAATTATATGTTTCGCCGCTCAGATTTTAAGCTCGATGAATCTTGATCTGACTAGTAAGATTCTGCAACGATCAATGCAAGCCAATGCCACATCGTCAATCGAAATATACGGGACAATTTCTCCAGCGATTCATTCGGTCTGTGATAACGGCTGAAGGCTTATCCCTCGACCCCTGCGCAGACGAAATGACTATCCAGAAATGAAAATAACGGCCCAAATCGTATGTCCCCATCTTGATCAGCGTCCAGCGACACTGTCGGCGCCATTTATCATGAATGACACATCATGAATGCTACGTGCCAGAAAGATACATTATACACTCATTCTGCACAATATCTTTTTAAAGATCCCTATCGTCGTTCAGTCCTCTTAATGCCACAATCACTGAATACTCACTTGTACTAATTTCAGAGCTCGGCCGATAACTCCTCGTAGCACGATTGAAAAGAGGAACAATATCATCGCTGTCGTAATTGTACATGATATTGTTAAATTGGTGAAGCGATCACTCATATCAAAGATGCCTGCGATGAGGAAAACCGCAGGTTGATTAGATTGCTAGTCAGACCGACTTATATTCGATCAGTCCCATATCTCATACTTATCACAGGATTTTAGATATAATGGAGATAGTGCCGTACAACGATTTTGCAACCTATGCTCAAAATTTGGCCCTAGGGTTAACTTTGGACGTAGAGTTCGAAAATCGACCTTAGAAAGCCGTATCTTCAAAGCCTCATTCACTGTGGCACACTTTACCCTGTGCGATCGGTTTTCATATCTCATGAACGGCGTTTCTGAGACCCACAAAAATATAGTAATTATGAAAGATCTCAACGAGATAAGACTTTTTACAATTGGGAGTAAAGGGCTAGCTCACCAGCGAAAAAAGTTATACCCTCTGAAAGTTTTGAAAATGTCACTCTGAAAAATTTTTGTTCGCGCCGTGCCAAATAAACTTTTTCATTCGATTTTCCATGCAATTTTACCCCTTTTTGCTTATTTTCGCAGAGATAAACGGTCCGGGACCATCTTATTTCGGCGGCCGAACGTCTTGAAATCGCCGATTTTCGCCAAAAAATGTAGTTTTTCGAGCTAAACTTTTTTCTTATGCATTTTCATGAGCTCTAGTATCTATTTTCGGTTTCTACGTGTAAAAATACGCCAGAAAATGCTATAGTCAGCTATTTTCGAGAGTATGACTTCTGACCAAAAAATGGTCTCGAAAACAGGGTCAAAAAGTTAGAAAATATCATAATCTGAAAATCACTACATTTTTTGGCGAAAATCGGCGATTTCAAGACGTTCGGCCGCCGAAATGAGATGGTCCCGGACCGTTTATCTCTGCGAAAATAAGCAAAAAGGGGTAAAATTGCATGGAAAATTGAATGAAAAAGTTTATTTGGCACGGCGCGAACAAAAATTTTTCAGAGTGACATTTTCAAAACTTTCAGAGGGTATAACTTTTTTCGCTGGTGAGCTAGCCCTTTAAAAATCGTTGTACGGACCCTGTTCCCAGAATCTCAATTATATCGAAAATCCTGTGTTATAGCCACAATGCACTCTAGTAACTGATGCGTCATTCGGCACCACAAATACATCGTTTCTAACAGTTTTGAGTTTGAACCTTTTACAATACTCCCAACAGCCAATGTTGATCATTATTCATTCGGAATCACATGCAAGGAACGTATCGGATAGCATGATGTCGCTCACCTAACTGAGTGTCATTAGTGATGAAAAGTGTAGATATGTGTTGTGTCACGATGAGCGGGGCGCTAAATCGACATGCCTTCTTGTATATCCATGGAACGTCGAATTTTGCGTGATGAATTTGCCGCTCAATATTATCAGGTTGGTGCGAAAGTCTTGCTGTTTTTCGGGCATGAAGGTTGAGCACCAATATTTATCTTCTCTCAAATATTGAAGACCTGCCTTGATAGCATTATTTAGGGGCATGTTCGAACGTTATTACACTGAGCTCAAATTACAACACGCTTCCAAAGCGTGTGAGAAATCGAGGTCTGATCAACTTTCAAATTTCGATGTTTTCTCAAGTTGATTTCGGAGCAGTTGTACTTCGCTGAGAATTCATTCTGTATATTATCACTAGGTTCACTAAGAAGCCCTTCATGTGCATTATCTCTTATCAAAACCGGAGAGGTGCTCGATTCCCTATGACCATAGTTTCCGGAATTGAATCCAGGATCCACAGAAAAAGTGATGTTCACGTGTCCTAAATCCATAATATGCTAGCTAAATTAACCGAACCCATTTGATGTGCGTTTCATTCACACACCATGGGACTATGGGACAATGTGAACCTTTTGAGATGTGCTCTCATCCTCGATCAGAAAATAGTAAATTTCCAAAACGTAACTTTTCTGAAATAATATGGAAAATCGTGATTTTTAGAGCGATTTTTAGAGCGCGAAAATTAAGCAAACACCAGAAATACTAGACATCTCAAAAATCTGTACTTTTTGGCATTGATAGGGATAGGGTTGCGCTTGGTTTTAACCTCATGAGATTTGACTTGGCACTCTCATAGGAATCAGGATATTTGCAAACCTGTCGATTTTGATGTTCGAAATTCGACTACTAAAGTCTAGCTGATTCTGTGCGCTAACGGGAAGTGGTATCTTCTCCTAATTATAAAAATATTATATTCATTAGAGCCCCTTTATAATGGAATAGTAATGAGGTATCGACATCAATCGAGACGAATGCAAGTCGCGAAAGAGTTCGTTTGATCGGACTCAGTAGAGCTAGATATCAAATCAGGCGCTTATCTCGAGTAGGGAATATGTGGCTAATTGGTACTAGTAGCACAATTACGAAGTATAATCATCATACTTTGCAACTGCGTTTTGGTTTTCGCTCAATCACTTCTTTCCGCGGAACGCCAATCAAACAAGTATGCCTATGTCAAGTGCCCCGACAGCGAAGTTCAACTGTGTCCGTCATATCAATTGGCCAGATCAGAGATAACGTGCCCTGAAGAGAGTATGGAAGCCCTCAAAGTTTATGAAAAGACAAATGATGATCGGTCAAAAACGAAAGACGGGAGGTGTCAGAATCTCCAAGGTTCAAAACACGGCAAGACTTTCGCACCAACCTAGTATTTGGATTTCATGAGATCGTATGTGCTCACAGTGGATTTCAATGTTTGTGGATATTGAATGTTTTTTCGTCTTCGAAGTGCATTAATTCAGGATGAAGAATCTGCAAATCACAGCACTTTTGGCACCTTGTTGTGCTTTGCGATGATGCAGACTCTGATTTTGATCATGGTGATTTTCTGAAGATATTTTAAATCGTGTACATTGAAAAGATACATTTGGAACTCATAGTCTTCTGATGGGGAATAGCGTAATTCTGAGATACTTTATCACAGGTATTTTGTGGATGGAGCATTCACATAACAGTAAAAAATCGAGCAATGAACGGTAATTTGAAGCGAATGCATAGTAAAGCGCTTCAAATGCTCATCGCTCAAGTAAGTGATTCTATAGATATTCAGAAGGAAAACATTGGCTCCTTCTGATTCTCAATCCTCTACTCTTCTTCTTCCCTCCCTCATTCATTTTCATCTTTATAATGTTCTCAATAATCGATTTAGGAGAGTATTCAAATGTTGGTTGATTATTTGTTTCCTAATAAACAATTGTTTTAGGTACTGGTGTTCCTATTAGGGCTATTTCCTATTTTCAATCCGATCATCGTAATTCTGTTTACAGAAGACTACAAGAAATACTTGCTCGGCCAATCAAGGGGTGTTTCAACGCCGGTGATTATTCAAAGCTTTCAGGATAAAAACTAAGTTTTGAATTGTCTCGCCTAGTACTTTTTTCACAGATGAGCTAGACTTTCACTCACAACAGGAACAATGCTTATCTCGTCGAGATCTTTCAGAATCACCTTTTTTAAATTATATTTTTGTGGGTCTCCGAAGTGTGGTTTCGAGATAATGAGATAACATTTCCCGCTGGCACGAGATTCGTGCCACAGGGAATTCGGTTTTAGAGATATGGCATTTAAAGGTCGATTTTAGAACGTCGAAAATTGATCCTAGGGGCTTTTTACAGTTCATTTTTGTTTTTCCTTGTGCGGCTGTATGTGTTCTGGCTCAGATAGTGTCACATAAACCTGCTTGTGTTCCTGTACTGTCGAAAACTACAAGCAGCACACAACCAATACCCGATCACTGGAAACATTAATGAGAAAGTCAATTGGATTGGATTGTTTATTAATTCCTGGGAAGGTGCTATGTTCATGAAAACATCGATTAGTTCCGTCAGTCTTCGACTAATGACGTTCGGTGAATATTACAAGTGGTACTGCTATGGAACCTGCATCATTTCATGGCTGTACAATGGACTTCTCGTTTACGTTGTTCACAAAAGAAGATACAAAATTGGATTCTACAGGTTAAACGAAAATATTTAATTGCTCTTATATTTATTCTTTGTTTAAAGTTATTTCACTTACTTTTCGGCATTAGTGGATGTTTCATATTCCCTTGCCTTTGCAACCGCACAGCCTGTGAGTGTAATATGTTTTTAGACATGTCATGTTTCTCATTGGTTAATTATAGTTTTGGTACGCGGGACCGGGCATGCTAGGGTTCTTTTCTATAGCTCCGTGGAACAGACATTTTACAATTATTCAAGTGGGTCGAACTAACAAGAACACTGTGAATATTTGATATTTCAGATCACTTACCAGTTCTGGTTTGTTTCTTTTATTCTCGTTCTTTTCTCCATTGTATCTTGTTTCACCTACAGATACGGTTTGTTGTGCAGGTATCACAGTCATTAATGTAATATCACCAAATGGATCCTCACAGTAAACTCATTCTATCTATGTACGAGCTACCGCAACGCTTCATCGGGACTGTCACATTCTCTGTGGTATATCCTTTCAATCAGCCGGAAGTATCTTTCATGTCAGATCTTTGGCACATGCTGGCTCTACAACTCTAACTACATTTTGCTTGTGGAATCACCGGTTCGATGAGACTAACCAGAGGATCAGAGAGTCCAACTATATATTACAGATGGTTCGGAAGATCTTGCAGAATAAATTCTCTGAGGACTATGGAATTGATTTCCTGACCACATATGCAATGTTGGTTGACGTAAATGTCAGTGTGATTATTCCACAAAAAACAATCTGTCAATACTTTATTTTAGGACGAATCGTTCGCACGTCAAAGCACCATCGGCACATTCATTTGCATTGCGATGATGCAATCTCAGATTTTGACAATAGTACGTGCAATGATGCTTGAATGACTACTCGCTTCTCAGCTTTGATTATCTATTTTTGAAGTCAACATGTTGATGGGTGGCAGTATGCTTGCTTACCGGAACATGTGAATACCATTCAATGATCAGTTTCAGGTGTTTTGTGGTTGGAAAATTCACAATGCTATCAAGATACGATCAATGAGCGATAAACTGAAGCGCGCCCATGGGAGAGCCCTGAACATGATTATTTCTCAGGTTATAGAAATGCGGCGTCGTTGACACAATAATCCCATTTCCGGCTATGAATCCACTTTTGTTTCTCTACTGTCCATCTTTCATCAATATGTTCGGAATGTTCGTCGATGTAGACTTTGGTGATCTGCCCAAGTTATGCGAATGTTAAAAATAACATCAAAAAACGAAGTAAATTTAGGCGCTTGCTATGATATTGGCGCTGTTTCCTATCGTCAATCCGATCATTGTGATCTACTTCACGGAAGAATACAAACACTATCTACTCAACAAAGGACAACCAAGCGTCACACAGGTTCGCCGAGCCAACAGCGCACGTTGTTTGAGGGATTGTATTTTTCACAGACATCCGTGGTAATGTCAAAGGTGAAGAGGCTTGCAAATACTGTCCTACTCAACTCGAATGAATGACGATTTTCCAAAGCATTGTTGCTTTTCCATACACTGATAAATTTATCTAATGTTTTTCATTAGCTGTTTGAGTTATTTTGAACGATCGGAGATGGGATACAGTACCGCCCAAAAGTATGGCCCCACATTTCAAATAGCTGTAACTTTTTTTGGAATTGAGATAGAGACTCACGGTTTAAAGAATTCTATAGCAAAAGCATTCAAGAATAACATGATGCTGTTGAATTGGATCCTGCTCTAGATCTCATTTTTCAGCTCTCGTAATCCAGAGGCAATTGAGATAATTGTGGACATAGCTCAACAAATTTTTTTTGTAACTTCTCAAACGTACTGTGTGTACTTACAACCATAGAGGTACACGATAAATATTACGATCCGTTGAGCGCACTTCGATCGAGCACCCCAGCTGGATTTCCCAAGAACTCCGAAATTCAGATTAAAAATCATATTTTTTGTTCTGGTAGGGCTACAGTACCCACAATTTGTAGGATATGTTAGTATATACTAAGACATCACTAGCCGAAATTTGGGCCCGATCAGACAATTTTGGCGAAAAAAAGTTTTCTATAAATTTCTATTTGGGTCCCTCGATCCTCCACAGTCACTGTCGATAAAAATCAACCAATTTAATATTTGCTATCCTAGTTCATCAGTGAACATCCTCTCGAAATTTCATGTTGATAGAATAACTTTCGGGAAAGTTATGGATCGAGAACTTTGGTAGAAAACCTTGCAGGAAAACTTTACTTCAAAAACGAAATGTCGTAGAATGTTCACTACAGTGCTCTAATTATAAGTAGGAATCAGTTACCTCTTCCTGACACTCCAAGCGATTTTTGAGCACTGTTGTATCACTAAAACAGTTTTGACACATCTTTCGATATCGTAGCAAGGTTTTCCTATAATGTTTTCTGCCAAAGTTCTCGATCCATAACTTTCCCGAAAGTTATTCTATCAACATGAAATTTCGAGAGGATGTTCACTGATGAACTAGGATAGCAAATATTAAATTGGTTGATTTTTATCGACAGTGACTGTGGAGGATCGAGGGACCCAAAATAGAAATTTATTGAAAACTTTTTTTCGCCAAAATTGTCTGATCGGGCCCAAATTTCGGCTAGTGATGTCTTAGTATATACTAACATATCCTACAAATTGTGGGTACTGTAGCCCTACCAGAACAAAAAATATGATTTTTAATCTGAATTTCGGAGTTCTTGGGAAATCCAGCAATTATCTCAATTGCCTCTGGATTACGAGAGCTGAAAAATGAGATCTAGAGCATGATCCAATTCAACAGCATCTTGTTATTCTTGAATGTTTTTGCTATAGAATGCTTCAAACCGTGAGTTTCTACCTCAATTCCAAAAAAAGTTACAGCGATTTGAAATGTGGGGCCATACTTTTGGGCGGTACTATATATTGACGAAGTATTGACACAAGGATCCTTTTTTCTTCAAACGTTTTGATATCATTTTCGCTCTTGTTCCGCTAATCTTGTCACCAATAATGGTAGAAAATACATTCGAACTCGAGAGAATGTGCCTGGCTTGTAGGAGATCTTCGAAAGGATTGTGATGGAACTATAAATTGAAATGCACACGTATTTGTGCCTAACCGAACAGTTTGCGAATACAGTATACACTCTCCAACATGATACACATAATTTAATCCATTTTTAATGTTCTTTATTTCAACCCATCTGCATTAAAACAACAGCTTTTATGCGTGAGAAGTATTGGATTCGACCCGTTCTTGATTCGGGGGAGATGCAGTGGCGACGGACTCTCTATTCTGTGTGGCCGATGTTCTTCCGGTTCGCAGGGCAGATACCGTAGTCTGATTGGATTTCGAGCGCTGCTCGGATCGCCCCCGCAAATGCCAAATGTAGAGCAGCGCCTGGAAACATCAAACGACTTGTCTGAACATGCATTGCCAATGCCCAGACACTGCAAATTTATCTCAAACAAAATAAGCCATTGTTATTCTTCGGGTAACATCCTGTTGTCGCACCGTCGCTATCTCTACTCCCTCGCCAAATTTCACAAAATGTGCGGTTGAGTACGTTGCGTCGTCGTCAGGTCGAACAACCAAGCCTAGAGAATGAACCTGTACGGCCGGAACTGCGGCAACAAAGACGCTCATCACGAGCGCACTCAGTCCCAACTCCACACCCGCCAGACCCGCCAGAGTGAATATGCCAACCGTGACGCCGAGAAAGAAGAAGGGAATCGTTGCCTGAAGGTGTTGCTCATCCAAAATACATCATCAGATTAAAAAAAGATTATTGAACATCAACCAGTTCTGAATAATTCTCACTACGATGCTCTAATAAGTTTTATATGCTAGTCGCAGCATTCACCTCCATCATCGGTGTATATTTCCTAGGAAATCTAAAAATGAGACGTTTGCGAACCATTGGTGCGCTGATAATTAGCACGTGATGACGTGTGCTTTTTATTGTCCATTAAGTATGACAGCCACAGCGGTTACCTCCATCATCAACATGGTCACGAATCGTCTCTGCATCTTGAGAGCTTTGTCGCTTCTCGCCATGTTATTCGCCGTCTGTTCTCGTATTGCTCTAAGAATCCCGCGCTGAACGAATGGAGCGTTGAACGAATGGTATCTGCACTTTACGCTCTATCATCGTAGTAGCAAGCTGAGCTCATTCACACGGTCAGTGCGCGATAACATTTGATAACGGTCTCACCACACAGAACAACACCATTCCATATGACGCGATAAACGACAGTCCGACGCCCAGAAATATGTACAGAGCAAAGGATCGATTGCCCTGAACGAAATAACCTAGGAACAGGAGGCGAAGTGCACAATCTTACGTTAGCCGGGCGTGGGAAGAGCGTCCCGCCGTAGACAATCACTCGGTCTTGCGGAGATAATGAGTACATGCTGAAAGAAAGGTGCAAATGAGCAATAAAGTATAACAACATCATGCAATACACATAAAAGATTACGTGTATTTCTCTGATGTTGTTTCAACTGAATGAAATCAAAACTGACTTCCGAACAGTTGGCTCGAGAGTCTGCGCGAACGATTCCAGAGGAAACGCGTCATTGACTGTAGCGAAAATCGGCGTGGAGACAATAAAGCAAATCAAATATATGTACGAGAGAATCCTCCACGTGGCCAGAGATTGCCTTCGAAAATAGAAAATCGTTCAGCACTTGATGGTTTGACAAGCCGGTTCAAAAGAATCTGACCTCACAATAATCATGTATTGAAGCATGAATGCGGCTGGTAAAATAGTCCAGGATGCTACTGGAAACGTACGCAAGTTATGTTACAATTATTCAATTATACTTTTGAGAAGATAAAAAATAATGGAACGAAAAAATAACGGAAAAATAACGGGAAAAATAACGGAACGTACCGGCAAGGAAGATCCATGCGATAAGGGTGAGGTCCGATGCCCATTTTGGTAATAAAAGTACGAGTCCATTAAAGGTCGAATAAACAGCATCATGATCTACGATGTGCGTCTGAAAGATGTGAAATAGACTGAATAGGTAATATTTGGTCCTTTGATCAGGCACATTTGTGTAGGCGAGATCTTTTGATGATACGTATGATATGTTGGTCGGATGATCACACAGATAATGAACATGCAGTTACCAAAACACAGACGACATTGGTCATCGAGTAGAGAATAGACTGGACTGTGGAGATCAGAAGGCAGAACTAAAATGAATTTTAGAAACTGTGATTATTTTGAACCAACCCTGTAGTGCTTGAGCGTTTTATCGGATAATTTCGAAATCAAGCGAATGACGAAAATATTGAGAAGAATTCCAAGAATCGCCTGAACATATTTAAAATTTATTATATTTTTTTTCATAAGTATACCTCAGTTCCAATAACAACCTGCAATAATGGACGAAGCGTCATTTCGTTGTCTCTGTTAAATAATTGATATTTTAAAAAAATAACGTTAGATAATACAACGTGTAAAAGGAAGAATGGGGCAATCAACACATGTTGAAATGAGATCCGCGTGTGATACCATCAAGGCTAGAAATATATGAGATGGGATATTAGCAAAACGACAATCCTAGATTGACGTCGCCATGCTATCGTATGACGCAGTGTTGTCTGGATTATTGAGGAAGCGTAAGCTATATTCCAAAAGGTGTCTGACATGAGAGTGATACGTCTACTATATGCCTACGCAAGCTATCCTCATTGTCGGCATTGTGATCCCTTCGAACTCGAAGTTCGACGATGTAGAAACCATTGGCATTACTATTCAACATGACACATTTTTCAAATCATTTCCCGCGCATCGTACGGCATTGGAAACAAATAAAGTATTTCCTAGTAGATGATGGCCATAGAAAACCCAGTTATCGACATGGATCCTCGCTACCGTAGCAGAACCGCAATTTCGAGGGAACACGCATGGATATAACAATGCAATAATAATCGCTGAGAAGAACGCAACTTAGAATCTCGCGTATTCTGAACCGAATAAAAAACGTGGAATCCAAAAAGTCACGTAGCTTAGTATCTGTGATATCATCTCTCGAATGCAAGACTAGTCATAATGAAAGCGTGATGAAAGTAAATAAAGCAGCACGTGGGGCATGGACGTCATGCTCAGCCGATAAGCTTGATCCCAAAACAGGCGTGGGAATCACAAGTGCGCCGGATATCATGATATCGAAGGTCATGATATCTATGGGAAGAATATATTTCGCAATCACAGATGTATTCCAGATGGGAGATTTCCAGAAAATGTTATGAGGAAAATCTCGGCGACATACGATCTTCAATCTATCTTTCAATATTATGCTGATTGCGATATTGTTCGGGATCATCTACGTCGTTGGCTGTTCGTTATCCCTAAAAACGATATGCAATTGGAAAATTCAGAATATCCTAATAATTCTTCAGGACATTTTACACTTCTACATGCGTGCAAATCTCGATTAGGTCAGCGTATCAGTGACGTTAGTTCTAGAAGAATCATCCACACACCCCTCGTCTAGGTTTCGGTCCTGCCTACCGTGCTGAGGATATCGCCACTGATATACTACTGATATCGCCCCTGTGGAGCTAAGATGAAATTGTTCCAACGAATTTCAATTAACTGATATACATATGCTGTAATTAGAAGCTATCAAAGTTCACTACTGCTGGTCAATTCTTAGGACGCTTCAAAAATGTTCTCAACAGCGGATGCTGATGTTTCATAAAAACATATTTTATCGTTAATACAATTAATATTTGATCGCCGAAATATTATGCGAGCTGATGGCAGCTTGCGTCTGAAATTGGGCATTCAAGATATGCTTTTTATAAAATGCATTAAATAAGTAACGTTGCTTAACGAATTGAAAGATAGAGAAAGACTGTATGATGTTGAGAAAATACAACTTTCAAATATACGCGAAAGCGTTTAATTACTTCTGGTTTAATTACCTGTGTGGCGAAACTTGTTGCTTGTCCGAGCACAAATCGTTTGTAGTCTTCCGTGAAGTAGATCACGAGAATTGGATTGATAATGGGAAAAAGTGCAAATAAGAAAGAGAGAAGCTGAAACACCTCGTGATCTTCCAAAGGTGTGTTTCCATGAAACATTGGAGACACACCTTTGGAAGATTTCCAACATCGGCATCAGTGAACATCCCGAACAAGTTTATAAACGATGGCACGAAGAGGAAACAGACAGGATTGAGTGTCTGAGAGTTTTGCTATTTCGAGATACCTAAGCTCAGAATACTTGTGCAATGAGCATGTTGAGCGCTCTGCTGTGGATTTTCTTCAATTTTTCGCTCATCGCTCGTATTTTGACAGTTTTGTGGATCTTCCAACCGCAGTAACCCTGAGGGTAATTGACATTAGCTATGATGACATAAACATACCATGATAATTAGCTGGCTTTGCAGGAGTGCCGTGGAAACTGTGGCACCGATAGTACTTTGAATGCGTTTCTCTCCATGCTAAGATTGAATTATTGAGGACAATATCTCGCAACTGATCACACGTTCAAATCGACGGTTAGTATGTAGTCTCGATTGAAATCCGAATCGAACTCAGCCCCGAAAAGATGTTGCACTGCCGTTCGAACTTCCTGAGATGTTCGGAGTGATTGGAAAATCTAAATTACACAATACCTGAGAATTCTGGAACAATATATAATTGCAGTCATAGAGCCATATTGCGAGTACAGCCTGTAACAAATTAGAGGAGTGTCGAAAACGTATAAAAAAATTGAAAAATATCAAAAGCGTCTTTTCAAAAAATAACAGTGATAAAAATAACCGCGATCTCAAAAATGGTGATGGACAGTCGTTTAGGTTGCTCGAACATTGACACTATGAACGGGCTGAAACAGCTATTATGAGGGCAAGTGTTATTCAACAAGCCTGCACAAAAGTCCGTAGCGGTAAACGAAGCTGTGTGTAATGCAAAGTAACACTGCAACGAAGAATACGAACCATATCTGATATGACACCTGCAAAACAACGTTCCATTTTATTGAAACCAAGAAAAAGTAGACTTGAATTAAAGTAAAATTAGCATTCCACGGTGCTATCGAAAAGAATGCGAGAACTCCCGGACTTGCGTACCAAAACTGAATCATGTGTTAATCATTTGTTTTATCAGTTATCCGTGTTTTTATTATCAAAATGGTCGTCCAACGAACTGGTTGTGCCGTTGTGAACGATGCAGAATATAAAATATCAACCAGGACAAATGCGAAGGTGAAGTATCTGAATTCGGATACTTTCTAGAAATTATACGCACACAATATCTTCTAAGACATAATCTAACCGATAGAATCCAACTCGCTCCTTCCTCTTGTGTACGATGAACACGAGAATTCCGTTCAACAGGAGAGATAGTGCAAGAGTTACGAAGCATAAGTAGAAATAGCCAGATGCGAATCGCATAGTCCTGGAAAAATGAATGAAGCTGCCAGCTCCGGGGAGATACAGCGTTCAACGTACAGATACACACTGAGTAGGTTGAATGAATTTTAAGTGTTTACAGCACTGACCACCATTCCTTGAACAGCTCGTTCTCGATTGGAATTCTGAACGGGGATTCAATTATATGTCACACTTTTCCAATGTGATGGGGTGTGCTTGAGTGCGTTAGGGCACAATTTAATTTCTTAAAGATCGATTGTTGATCCGCAGTGATGGGCGATCAAGGGTCAGTGAGGTCTCAAATTAAGATCCAATGCGGCCTTAAATAATATTAGTCCGCATCTTCAATGCTGGATGTACACCAACGCCAATTTCGATGCCCGAGAAACCGTATGCAGGCATTCAGTTATGGGGCTGCCACATGGCGTGAATGTTTACAGCTTTGTTGAATTCTCAGAATAAAAGTCGATTGCCATTTCTTACCCTATTCGATGTTTGGCGCTTTTCAACAAAGATGGTCTGGAAGTATAATAAAATAAGTAACAAGATCGAAACCACCGTTTTGGCATAAACGATCGTCAATGCTCAATTAATAATCTGAACAGCTTATTTAAAGTAATGAAATGAAAAAAAAGTAATGAAATAAAAACTCGAAAAGGCTCGTCCCGTACCTTTGCCTAACTCGATGGGCGAGAGAGTGTGAGTGGATGAAATAGCAAATACAGAGCAATAGATCATTATAGCAGATGGGAGTTCCTCCACCACTGAGTATAAGACCAGTGCGGAATTGAGCAATGGCAAACGGAAGAGATTCCCAACAGGCTCCGCGATTGTCCAAAAATTGTCCGGTTGTGGTTCTCATCACTCGCGTGTTTGTTTTAAAACATGTACTCAAAACGTATCGTATGATCTTTTCATCTTCAAATTTGCTGAACACGGTTTTCAGAAAATGCTTGCAACGACGGTCCGAAGGCTGGCCTCGGCATCGGCATTCTCTAAAATTTCGTTCTGATCAGTCCAAATATTCACGAGAAGTACGGTTGAATGGTATATCATTCCAGTGGCGAGAACGTCTCGCGATCCCACGACCAAGTACGACTTCGTTCTTGCTGAAGCCCGAGACAAGGGCCAGATTATGGATGTAACCGTGAGCCATCTCTTCGCTATCGAACCACACTTTCGGGTGAGAATATCAATGCGTTTTCACATACTACTGTTTATTCACTATCTAATTGGAGGAATGCGAATTCGTGATCTTAAGCTCTCGGAATCACAGCCGAAACCGGCAGATATTTCTTGGAAGCTGTCGTGTCTAATGCGCTAAAGTACCCGCACAGCTGCAGGATTGTCAACAAGGACACTGGCAAGGTACGGGGACTATGCTGCTGCTAATCCAAGAGTCACTCTCCCTAAATTCGTCTCTTTGAGAGATAATGCGCAAATGAACATTCAGATTTTGGAAATATCCTCTACTCATAAAATATATCTAAACGATGGCTAAAAAATTACAGATGATCAGAGTACGATTGATGTCCGAGTGAGAGCGAGTTGCCAAGGTTTGGGAGTTTGAATCTCTCTGGGAGTTTGAGGATTTCAAATTGTTTTCAGGATGAATCGGACAACGTTGACGTCGAGAAATGGCCTGAGAACACGCGGATTCTTGGTTGGATTATGAGACAGTCCTCAATTTAAGAGCACAATTTAACTATTTTAGCTAGGATCCTCGACAATCTCAAGACCGAGTTCTGACGGCAGCGATCGGAGGCGCAAAAGGTATACGAGGAACTCGCTAGATCCAAGCGGTAAATTGTATTGTGTAGGTTGCTCAAAAAAGTTTTAATGCGCTCAAAAATATCCATTTTCCAGGAAGGAATACATTGGATCGAACGGAGAACCAGTTATTTTTCCTGATGAAACGAAGGCAGTGAAGCTGTTCGATTTGAATATGAAGAAAGCGTATAGCTCATGAAATCACTGTATCGCTGCTAATAGTCGCACACACATGTTTTCGTCACTACTATTTCAATATTGTGTGCCGTATATTTCAGGATGAGCTTGCACATCCCCAATTGCATGCGTTAGAGGGACACAAAGAACTATTTTGTAATCTTACTCGATCATGATACTATGGTGATCTTAATCGCAGTAGTTTGAGTAGTTTGTTCCTTCAAATAAATACTGTGGATACGGCACGGCGGTAACTCGCAAGAACCCACTTTGAAAATGTCGAGTGTTCGCTGGCTTTTGGAACAGACGCAACATAACACTGATAGGAGGAATTTCCGATAAGCTGGAGTTAATGATAGGAACATAAAATTGTGTCCAATGGGATGGAGAGAGATTACGAGATGCATGGAGAATGTGAATTCTCAATAATATGATCTGATTGTTGATAAAAAGCTTTTTTAAAAGCTAATCCGAGCAGGACGTCGGGAGTCGAACCTGCCTGCGTCGGCATGTCAGTCAGACACCATGCCCACGTCGGCATGTCAGTCAGACACCATGCCCAAACGTATTTTGATGATTCGTCACTTAGTTTTGACATCTGATCTTCTCACCGAAACTGAACTGATCGGGAAGTAGCAAACTGAGATTAAAGCAGAATGGAGGAACAATGATCATAAGGAGAGGGACAACCAACTGGAAATTTGAGAATCAATTACTGCAATTACAGACCTGTGCAAATAAAACAATCAGTGATTTTCGAATATTAGCAGTGCTAGCCTCGCTCCGTTTCGAACCCTGAAAAAGAAAACAATTGCAAAATACTTCCAAAGAAATGCGATACCTCCATGTACAACGCATAGAACATGTGGCCAAAAAGCAAAAACACTGTAACTGTACTAATGATCAGAACCTCAATGAAGGTTTCAAGTTTGAGAATGAACTCTTCATTCTCGCTCTTCCATTGACAACCCTAGTTTATATTCCATAGGAAATATCAATGTGTAATGTTCGAGAGTTTAACATTGCATGCTTTGAATATGAATAATCAACTATTTCAACACACCATTAATACTCCACAAATTACTGTCTTAACAGATGTCGTGACTTCTTGGAAATCATAAGTACCCCTATCGCGGATCCACGTTATGTCAGGTGTGTACTGAAAAGTTGGGTGATCGTATCATCGGGCAATACATCTGTTGGGCATACGATACCACATCAAGCAGATGCTCTGTGTTGGGAGACGGAGTGAGAAGGAACATCACTGATAGTGCATTGAATGAAGCGAAAAGAATGGTGCGAATCAAGATTAAACTGCGCTGTAAACAATCTTCATCGAGGAAAAACGCAGATGAATCATGATACATCGCTCAACTTGAGTGAACTTGAAGGGAAGAGGACGGTTTGGTGCCTGTGAAGGCTGCAGAAAATGATTGACACGCCGATGTTCGCAAGTAGAAAGATGAATACTCCCTGTAATATGCGGTATGATATGCCATGCGTCTTCTGACTGATTGCAGGAAAAATCATTGACATCAATTTTTTTTTCTCGTCGATAAAGTCTAACATAGATATGTCTTGTTGATTGTACAATTTTGGGATCCTTAGTTCCTCAGAGGGTGTCGATTTCTTGCATCCTCTCAGAAGACATGTGATACATAGAGGATCCTCAGAATTAGTGAGAAAAATTTAATGCAGACTATAGTAGTAATTAGCAATGCATCAGAAGCACGGTTCAGACTCCAATGGTCCCTCAGAATTAGCTCAAAATTCAGTACTGACCAGTCCCACTTTCACAGACATTCCCATCTGGCACAATATCCCCACGCAGTAGCCAGCGGGAGCGGGAAATACAGGAAACTGTTGATAGAGAATCTCCATGAATATGTCAGATGCGATGACCGAGAATGAAAGATCGCTTTCAGAAAAATGTAGTGCTCGATACAAATGTTCGTGTTAATAGCTTGGTTCGAAACTAAGGCGTTTCCGACATATCAACAAACGATTTTTTTCATTATACGAGATTAATCTTTATTTTAATTTTATACTCATTAATTTTTGTTCTTTCTAGAAAACTTGCATATGCATACTTCACACGTTTAGTAGAGTCTGATGTCGAACTCCCTCAGATTCGGCTATGATTTCGACAGAAATTTTGGAGTTCATCTCTATCGAAGGTTCGTAATTCCTTCAGATTGAAAGAAATATACTCAATTTCTCGTGGATTTGTCTTTTTCGATCCTAGTCTTTATCGATTTGTCTTTATCGTTTTACAGATTCCAAAATGTCTACGGCTCGTTGGTTATGGTAACTCATGTGACGCTATTCTACTTGCTCATATTCCACACCAAAACTTGGTCGCGGCCCGTGCGCGCTGGTTTTCTACTTAACCAGGTAAATGGTAATAACAATTTCGCCGTCGCATGGAATTTTTTTATTGCATGTTTAGAACATTACTTGTTTAGGTACAAATGCTCATTAACGATGTGTGGGGATGCTTTCTTTATCGCATCTACTCGCTAATACCGTACCCCATCATTCTGTGATGGACTAGCCTGCTCCATGCTCGGGGCCGCGAATTGCTTTGTAATCAGTGAACTTCTTTTCTTTTTTTGAACACATTCATTGCAGGTAATCACGAATGTATTAGCAATCATCTCTATCTGCACCGTTTTATTCACGTTATTCATGATGCAACAGCAGATCATGCTACCGACAAGCAAGCTAGCGTTTCCAGCATGGTGATAATTCAGAATCCAGTGAAAACTAAAACTGAAAATTGATATTACAGGTCGCGAGTTCTTATTATGTGTATACTGTACGCCTCACTCTGTATCAACCCTATAGCTGCTTACCTCACAATTATAGAGCCAGAAAATAGAGAAGAAATAATTGGAGTGAGTCTTTATTTTAACTGAAATTGGAAATAGCTGAAGGGTGATATTAAATTAATTTAAATATTTGTGTTTTCGTCATGTTTTTTCGTTCAACAAACAGCGTCTTATTCATCTAATTTAGCGCGAGGATTTGACTTGGCTGAATACTTTCGCTAAAGACGTGATTGTTCTTGGAGATATTGATAATTGTGGCACCTATCGATATGGTTATTTTCTCGCCCACAATATGAAATTATCACCCGTATAATTTTCTAAGCGGTATATGTAATACTATTCTCAATCGCTGTATTCGGTCCAGTTCGCATCTTTCTAGTTGCAACAACTATCACATTCCTTGAAAAACAGGTACTATCCGATTCCAGATCGACGTACTTAATATTTGTATTACAAAGAATTTCACTTCAAAGACAATGCAAATGAAGCAGCACATCAGTCGTTTGTTGCTAAAACAGGTATCTGAAACGGTTGTCATCTTGTCTAAATGTTGAATAATATGTGCTATTTGTTTCTGTAGAATACATGTGTTCTGTGATGACATTTTTGTAGAATATAATTACTTTACTACTGACGTTTCAGACAACATGCGTCTCGGTATTTTTCATATATCCGATGTTTCTAAATATGATCACGTTCCGATTCCAAATAAGCGTTTTAAATGATATCATACTCGTGGGAGTTCGGCTATGTTTCATGGTCTTCATAAAATCCATTTTCGTGGTGTATGCTTGTTCTCAGATTTTTTACATGCTGAACTCTTCCGCCCAATTTATTGTGCTTATCCAGTCGAGCAAGCCGTTTCAAAAAGTGAGTCTCTAACTTTGCAGATGTCATTATGTCGGTCATAGCATCTCATATTTCGAATTGCTACACGCAGGTTCTCAAATCGAAAGCGATGCAATTTTTCCTTCGACAACATCCGGTATCTAACAGCAAGTCTTCAGTAAACCATGTGACACGCGAATAAGTTGATATATGCTGAACTCATCCGCTCAATTTATTGTGATTTTTTACTCGAAAACTTGACTTTCACTACTTCTTGAATCAATTGAATGTGTGGCAAATTATTCGTGAAGCAACAACTTTGCTGAAGATCGTTGCACTCTGCATGACTTCTCTTCGAACACGTATGGAGAGTTCCGACGTTTGTAGACAACTGCTAGTGAAACTGTTAGCCCCCTATTAGAGGAGCAATACCAGAGAGAGTAACATCATTTTTTTTATAACAGGTCAATTGAAACAATGAGTGACAAATGATAGTTTGGGAAGAAAACAACCAAATAGCAACCAATTATTTTACAGAAGAAATGATTTGCGACGAAGCAGCGTGCGTGCTTTTCCTCGCTAATCCCCCGGTATCTTAGCCTTGTTTCTCTGAGAAGTTCGCCGGAACAAACAATCGAAAATTAGTAATACTTTGCCTTTGAGAACCTGAACAATCAAAGAAAAAGAGTGTATGCATTGCCATCACATTCGAACCCACCGTCTGGAATGATTTGTTCGCGTCGATCATAATGAAAAATTGTGCCCAAGAGTAGAGGAACTTTAAAATATTGTCATAAAATAAATTATGATAATAATGGGAATACCATCGCGATTATTCTTATGATTGCTAGGAAAGAATCGGGAAGAAAAGCGATCTGAAACTCGAAAGCGACCGAGTTCAGCAGCAATGGATAGATGTGAACGAGACGCATGCGGTCTTAAAACGCGAGATCGAATAATTGTGGTATGTTCGAGGACAATATATTTATTGGTTTAAAATTAATAAAAGCAATGGTAACCTGTTTTATGAGCACTGCAATGATCAACCGCTTCATTCTCATAGTTTCAGTTGTAATCACGACCTGATTTTTTGATATTTTTTATTGTATTAAACTGACATTCCGCCGCGGTACCAATTGGGGTCGATCCCCACCTCGATTCCCGTAATAAGAGTATGGGAAATATAGAGAGCGTCGGTGATCTACTGGGAATCGAAATGGGGGGAATTGGTTGTTTCTCTTATTTGATATTAGCTTCCAAAATGTGATACAAATTCACTCACTTGTCTTTTCAAGAACCGAATGGAAGTTCCAACGAGAAACATGCGAAACGGTGCAATTAGCGATAGAAAATAGAATGACGTAAACCGCTGAAAACCGCTGTCACAGTTAGAGGCATAATGATTGTGAAAGATTGAACCGTATCGGTAGTCGCCGCAATGTCCGATATCGCCGAAGATCATTATATTCGTCGCGAATTGGAGTGTCCACTTCAGCTCATTGCGGTGACGTAGCAAGGTTTAGGAGGAAAGAAACACCAGGTGAATTACCTCGATCATTTCCTCTTTGTTATCCGGATCAGCGCTGGTAAGATGAGAAGATATTGGATTTAAGGAGAGGCAAGCGTATGTCGAGAAAACCATAACTATGATCGACCTAAAAATCTACTTCTGATCACTAATTCATGACATTATCGGATATCAACATTTTGTAAAGGTGATGCGTTTCTATTACTCTTTCGTCTCACCATCGCGGAAATCGCAATTTACTGGTTCGCGGAATGATTTGCTGGTGCACCATCAATAACATAAAGAGAAATATGCATATAGAGTGGACCATGAACACATCCTCAACGGTCTGAAATTGTGATCACCATTCACTGACTCTTATTACTGATCCACACTGATACACGAACAAAACAACCGTCTGTAACTCGACTGTTCCAGTATTTTTCCACATTCCAATAGCCTAACCAATACGTACATATAAAGTGAACACATAACACCGTTCAAAACGCACTTCCGATAACTATATCATAGACGTTGTTATTACCATTGAATTGTAGCCTCCGATAGCCGTACATAGCGGATCACTGCAAAAAATCGCTGGATACGGCAGGAGTGTGTACCCGCGGAAGAGAAAGCACGTCCAGACGTCGTGCGCAAGCATCTGCCCCTTAATTATGTAATACCCCTCCTTAGCAAACTGTCATGTTGCATTTGTTGAGCAAATTACAAATCACATTTCATTTTTCAAAGCTCAAAGCGAATAGTCAGAAGCTGATACATTCCTGCACCTGGTTGAGCAGGTAGCTCGCTCGAACTGCTCGTGCCCATGGTTTCGTGTGGAAGATTAGCAGATAGAATACGGTAGAGTGAATGCCGAGAATGAATACACCATAGACGTATTGAAATCTGGAATAGATATTTCCAGTTCTTAGTAATGAACAATCGAACATCGATGCTTTTCCTACGAACGAAAGCTGAACACATGTCCAGTTGATGAATGCAATAATGTCCGAATGACAAACTGTGTCGATTGATGGCGTGGAAAAGTCGAAGGAAAAGATAAAAATATTTGAATCCCCGCGAATGGGTATTTACCTCCCATTGAAGCAACAATCTTGAAACGTGAAATATATTATTCTAATCCTATTTAGACCCCAGAAACCAAGTTTTATCTCGCTATCTCTTAGGCCGCTATCTCACTGTGGGCTGATATTTTTTAAAAAATCAAATATGTCCTCTTCTCCTTTGACTTATTCCACGCCATCAGTCACATCAATATAATATTCGGCATCCTCTAGAATACTTGAAACAGTTTACCTCTGGTAGAACGGAACTACATATTCTCTATCAATGTGATAACCGAATCGGAGCGGGGAAGTCATCACTAATCAACAAAAAAAACATTTTAATTATGTTATTTCATGATATTTCATTTATAAATTAAATATCATGAAATTAAAATACGTCTAAACGAGGAATCACGATCCGAAACCACTCAAGAATCGTAGAGTTCCGTACTTTACGTGCCAGCAAAACATTGAATTAGATATGAGTGCTGGGTTAGCGAGTGTTCACCTAGCTGCTCTACACATATCATTTACAGAGCTGCTGGAGTCTCTTACGTTCGTAATGGAGAAGTCTTGGGTGAGTACAAGTTTTTTTCCCTTGAGAAAAACAGGGATACAACTTGTGTAAAAACAATCATCATTCATTCACCCAAGTGAACAAGTCATCATATTTGCCTGAGTGCGTTGAAATGTATATTTTTTAAAGTAAAAATTTGACTGTCGCTTCTATGAGTGAAAACAAACTTCCAAAATATCCTTTTCTTCACGCTGATTGAACCAACGAATCAGAACACTTGCCGCATCGCCGTTCATTCAAAAGTCCGGTAGTGCTCTAACAATGGCGCCCATGCTCGCGGATTAAATTAGACTGCCTTCACATAACGTTAATATATTTTTCCCCCATTTCAAAAGGACATGTGATTTGAAACAAATCATGTGCCTAGTGCACCCTTGTTTCCACAATTTATAAATGTCAATTAGCAAGCGGTGATCTGCCTTCAAAAAAGTGTGAATTCGTGACTTTGATTGAGTCGAAAAAAATCCCAGTTGAGGAGAGGGCAGGACATCTCGACGGAATTCTCCCCAAGAGGGGTGAACGCAATGAAGAATTGCAGAATTGTCAAAAAATATTATTTTCCCTGCAGAGATCGCGATAATTAAACGAAGACGTGTGGAGTTGGCATCACTAGTAGGGCGGACAATTGGTGTCCAATGGTGTGTCTCAGACACTTTTGTATAACAAAAATGAGACACATATGTGTCTGAGACACAATTGTCTCTGAAATTGAAACAAATAAATAATGAGGAACGAAGGACGAGCAAAGGCAATTTCATTCTCGGACACAATTGTGTCTGATATTGGAGAGATCATTTCTCACTCGGACTCATTCCTGTCTGAAATCTCGCGAGGGGAGCCGTTCTTTCAGGTACCAATTTCGGCTCTGTTGCAGTTGTCAGGGCCGATAGAAGTTTTCAGGGCCCATGGAAGTTTGCAGGGCCAAGAATGTTTTATGGGCCCATCAACGTTTTTTTCCAGCTCTAATCCCTAGTTAGCTATCGCAATGATGTTCAAATCAGCGCAAACGGAACTTTCCGGAGCGGATCGAAAGTGTTACGTTCGTCATGGAGATCTCTCTATTGGTTACAGGATGTCTGCACTCCATAGAAAATAGGAGAAGCAAAAGTAACAAGAATCAATATGAGCGTGATGTAAACAATGCTTTTTGAAGAAATGAGAAGGAGATAACGTTGCGGCGGTCGAGACTCCACTAGGTCATGGCTCGAAACATATTGTGAACGTATTAGAAAAGCGGTAAACACAATTGGAAATGGCTCAATTAATATATTCCACTACATTTTATGAGTGAAAGTGCGCAATGAACACCTATAGAGAATTCAGTTCAATACAGTCGTAAATCGCGATGGATTCCAGTTGTTTCCGCTTCTCTGAACGAGTTTATCCTAGTTAGATGTGCTTTTCCTCGTTTGCGATCCCTCCAGCAAGACAAGGCAGCAGCCTTAGACTTCAGCAACTGACGTGGGCAGTGAATCGAAAAGGAAACAATATATCATAAATGGGCGAGTACATATAGATCTAACACCGCGATGCCCTCCTGAGCCACGAGCGTCAGAAATAACGAAGAGAAAAACAAACAAAAAATCCCATATCCCAAAGGAGCGATTATGAGGTTCGACTTATTTTTTCTCAATCATTTGCCTAGCAGTTATCGAATACGATGTTAACACAGGATTTTCGATATAATTGAGATTCTGGCAACAGGGTCCGTACAACGATTTTGCAACCTATGCTCAAAATTTGGCCCTAGAGTCAACTTTGGTCGTAGAGTTTGAAAATCGACCTTAGAAAGCCGTATCTTCAAAGCCTTATTCGCTGTGGCACACTTTTCCCTGTGCGGTCGGTTTTTATATCTCTTGAACGGCGCTTCGGAGACCCACAAAATTATAGTAATTCTGAAAGCTCTCGATGAGATAAGACTTTTTCCAATTAAGAGTGAAGGGCTAGCTCATCTGTGAAAAAAAGGTATTTCCACCGAAAATGTTGAAAGTGGCACCCTGAAAACTTTTTGTTCGCCAGTTACCAAATAAACTTTTTCGTTGGATTCCTCATGCAAATTTTACTCCCGGTTGCAAGTTTTCATGGAGTTTCAAGAAGGGAACCCTTTTCGTTTTAGATGCCGAAGGCGTTAAAGTCGTCGATTTATCTCAAAAAATATAGTTTTTCGAGTTCAACGTTTTTCTTTCGCATTTTGATGAGCTCTAATGCTGATATTCGGATTCTACATGTAAAAATATGCCAAAAAAAACCTTTATTCAGGTGATTTTGAGATTATGACTTTTTCATACTTTTTGACCCTGATATGACCCTTATTCAGGTGATTTTGAGATTATGACTTTTTCATACTTTTTGACCCTGATATGACCCTTATTCAGGTGATTTTGAGATTATGACTTTTTCATACTTTTTGACCCTGATTTCCCTGACTTATTTTTGGTCAAAAAGTCATAATCTCAAAATCACCTGAATAAAAGTTTTTCTGGCGTATTTTTACATGTAGAGTCCGAATATCAACATTAGAACTGATGAAAATGCGAAAGAAAAACATAGTTTTTGAGAAAAATCGACGACTTGAACGCTTTCGGCTTCTAAAACGGAAAGGGTTCCACTCTTTAAACTCCATGAAAACTTGCAACCGGGAGTAAAATTGCATGAGGAATCCAATAAAAAAGTTTATTTGGTCACTGGCGAACAAAAAGTTTTCAGGGTGCCACTTTCAACATTTTCGGTGGAAATAACTTTTTTTCACAGATGAAGAGATACTACCGAGTGCTTCTTGCCGGGTTCGCGCTCACTGATATCTTCATTTCTTTATTTTTTTTTTTTGCACGGTACATTCCGGTGGGTACTTGGTCACTGCGCATGACCGTTCTAGGAGCGTTATATTCGCAATTATTCACATAATAGAGCATTTTGTGCGCGAAACACCCGGTATTCACAAAATAGAGAATGAATCTAAAAACGTAGATGTTTCCAGATGTTTTTGCTGGGTGAATACGGGTTCATCTACTTCGGATACGCCACGCTATTGAAGAACGGGCCCATTGTCTGGCACTCCAATCTTGTCTACTCAACAATCTTCCACATACCTTACTGCTTGTTGTGCTTGCACTTCATCTACCGATATTTGTCCATCGCAATGTTATATATGTTTTCGATGAGATCTGTTATGCTAAATATTATTGGCCACGGATAGTAAGGGAGCGCTTCTCAGTGTTCATGGCGAGAATTAACGAGAGCGCTATGCTGAATCTAATAGCTGTTGATTATCTGGTGAGCGATTTGTGTGATTTTTGATACGATTATTCTCGTTTTGAGGATGAAAGCGGTCAGTCAGATTTCGAAGAGGTAGGTCTAGTTGCGGCTGTGTGCTCCGTTGGCGGTCAATCAATTCGCATCTCTCTTATCTGCATCCGCAAAATAGCGAGAGCTATCAACTCCCGGTCTGTTAATCCGCTGTTAAATTTCGCTAAAAATTGAATTTCAGTAATTTGGAGATCAAGTCCCGCAGGATGCAATTGACCCTTTTTCGGGCTCTGCTCATTCAAGTGCCTTCTTCATTTACTGCTGATTTCTCGTGTTTAATTTTGCTACAAGATAGAATGGGAATGTGTGAACTGTTGGAATGAATAATTTAGAACGTCGTCTAATTCGGAGTAGATTCAGATAAAATTTATCGATATACTTTTGTTTTCAATAAATACATATGATAACTGTTTAGTTTTCTGTCCCATTCGTGGTCTCGCTCCTGCCGACCACGGCACTTTCCTTTCTGCCGGCGACGGGCCTTCCCCTCGGACAGCTAGGCAACATATTTGGTCTCATCGTCTCGGCGTTTCCCGCCCTCGACCCAATTCTGATCATACTCTCGATCGGATGGTATGCGATAGAACCTATTTCATGTATCTATCATTGATTGTAGAACATCCTAACGTAGAAAGCTTGTGCATGCTTGGGTGAAAGGTTTACAATCAGAAACAGATCATATTATTTGAATTGCCAATACAATATCTTTGAAGGTTTCGCGAGATACTTCAACAGTGGATCTCCGTGATATTCGGGGACACAGCGAGACGCAATGAAGAGAGTCCTCGAGCGCTCGAGACTTCACGCGTCCATGGTTCGAAACATGTCGGGTAGATATTAGAAGTGAGAAACAGAACAGATGGAATATTGTTTTTATATCGTCAACTATGTTCATAGCACAGCAATACAGCATTATCATATTTTGCATGATCAGATCAATAAAGCCCTAGTTCTCGATGGAATCGAGTCGTTTCCGCTTCTCTGAGCGAGTTTCTCTGAGTGAGATGCAAGTTCCCTCGTATGCCAGTACTCCAATATGACCAGGCAGATGCAACTTTAGACTTCAGTACCTAAGGAAGGCAATGTATCGAAATGGAAGCATCCAGCAAAACAAAGTTTCACAAATCGGCCTATGTGCAGTGTGTGGGATGGATAGAGGAGAATAGGATCCGGTCAGCCGCAATAGACTAAATATTCAAGCAGATGCACTCACCCTCTGGAAGGTCTTGTTCGCGCTGATCATCACAACGAATTGTGCCGCAGAGTTTATCATGCTCATAATCTGAGACGATTGAGTAATGCGATTATGGAACTGTATAGCCCTTACCAGACCTCCAGCACGAATGATAATTAGCAGGAAATCGGGAAGGAACGCGAGCTGGAATAGAAAGGCGATATTGTGGATTAGCAATGGGTAGATGTAGAAGATGGAGACGTAAACTGTCTGAAATGTTGATAGTTTAATGGTTAGATTACTAAATTATTACTATACAGTGAGGATTATTACTATACAGGCTTTAGATTATTACTATTTAGTGGTTAGATTATTATTATACAGTGAGGACTCTTTTTATTATTATTTCACATGCACAGTCCCCGTCCTTCCCCGTCGTTGCCTTGATGTGAATAACGACTACCAATTATCATTTCCCATTGAGGAAATCCGAATAGTGACAAATATCGTGGTGCATAATATTAATTTCAATTTGTAGTTTACGCATTATCATGATGTTTTCTGTTCATTTTCGGACGTAATGTATCAAAAAGGAATCTTTCATTTAATTTCAAATTTGTTCATGACGAGTGCTTCGACTAATGTAATTTCGCAACAATTAGTTTTCGTATTGTGATGGTTTTTTTGTGATAGCTCATCAAGGTTTACCTGTTTTATGAGCACATTAATGATCAATAGTTTCATTCTCATCGCTTTCGAAGAGATGACAGTCTAAAATTAACGATATTTAGCGTTGATTTTTTTGGATTAGATGCTACTAGTCTTCGATAGATAACAAAACAACTGGTTGCGTAAGATGGAAATCGATATCTCTAGCGACGAAGGGGCACAAGGGATGAGGAGTGCACAGTGATTTACATGTCACGCAAAAAGTTGTCTTGATATTCTCACTTGCTGCTTCAAAAATCGCACGGACGAGAGGTGACCGGATACAAAGATTTTCAAACTGCTCCGATCTCTTCCAAACTTTGCATGGTGATGTACCATGGATAGATAGTTTCTCACTAATAGGCACGAGGCCGTATATTCTGAATTGCTGAAATGCCGGTTTCGGCTTTTTCGAAAATTCACAAAAGCACAATTTCCTTCAACGTGGACTAAAAAGATCGAACAAAAAACCAAAATGATCCTCTCAACAAGTCAAACAACTTTGTTGTTGGTGACACACCTGCCCAGAAAGAAGAACATGGTTTAAAATTTGAAAACTCATTTTTGGATCCGAAAAATCGGAATTAGCAAAAAACTTTTAACATGCATTCCGCGAGATCTCTTCAGATTCAAAATCTACGTACTGTTTTGACCAGGGTTTGTGTTGAAAGTTTGTTGATTGACCCGGCTACTCATCTCCAAATTTGTGGTCCGAATGCCGGCGATTGGGCGTTTTTAACCGAGAAAATCGGTTTTTCTGGCATAACTCTTTTATTTCGCATTTCCGCGATCTCTTATATGCAAATTCGATTTCTACGAACAAAAACAGAAAATCATATTGTCAGTAACTTTTGAAATTATGATTTTCGGCCCAAACTTTTGCCTCAAAATTACCTCGCCAGAACCGAAAAAATATCATAGTCTCAAAAGTTGCTGACACTAGGATTTTCAGTACGCAATGCTCCTATCAGGAACATACCCAGTTCCCCCTTCGAGCCTCACAATCAGCCTGATTGACCTATCTGGGGGAATCGGTGATCATATGTTCCAGCGGTTCACGATAATCACCATCGTCAGCCCTGTTGTCATCTGCTTTTGTCTTATTTTCGTCATTCGGCGAAGGCTGTTTTCAGGAATCAACAACTTGGTGAGCTCTCGGACTGCTGGTCTTTGATAATACGCAGAAATTAGTTGTTTAGTAGGAATCTTCTTTCCTATTCCGCAACTGATTGTCTTGTGTTCAAGCAGGACGCTGTGCATCTCAGAGACAGCGGATCGGTACACGCATCAGTTGATCTACCGCGCGCTGACCGCGCAATTGCTGCTACCCGTGTTGAACCTGGAATCGGTGACCGGGTGGATGCGGAACCTGATCGGCATCGTGCACTATCAAATTCTGCAAAGGGCGCTTTACGGGGTTCGCAGTTTGAATTAGTAATGCCAAATCGGGATTCGACTCTCCTTGATTTGCGTAATCTATCGATTCTCTGACCCAAAACAGAGAATGCGAAATAAGAGGTGTCGGACGCCGAATCAAATGCCTGCTTATCAATAATACGCAATCGATTCCGAGTGAACTGCAGGAGAGTGTTAGTGAAACGCAATCAAAATAATTGACAGGTCATCAATTTGTTCGCGATAGGCTCTCCAATAATCAACATGTACTACATGCCGGCTTATCGAAAGTATGTTCGAAAGTATTGAAAGTATAGAAATAATTCATTCCGTTCCAGATATCTCAACTCAGTGTTTTCTACCAGCGGTCAGGATGTATCACTGATGAGTGCAAGCGAAAACACAACTCAAAATATTCGAGGCATTGAAGGTATTGTAATGAAACAAGGTTCGGGGAAGAGAAGATTAGGAAACTGCCTAGGGGAATCAGATGGAATGGACAAAAACACTTCCTAGATATATTCTTAGAAGGGTGGTTTACATGATTCATCTGATAAAGATGTTTTTATACGTTTTAAAGATCAACATAAAAAGCATTTGGTATATGATGTACGACCATTTTGTGCGTAGGATGTATGAGACCTTCAATAGATAAAGATCATTAACCATCATAACTTCATTGGAATAACATCTCAGCGATTATGCAAGTTTGATAAAATGATTAGAATTCATTCGCCACTTGCAGTAGGATTGTCAAAAATGGATCACGGGTCATCCGCTTTCGCTACCTTAATCGGTAGGATTTTGAACCAATACCAACACCCAATTAATGGGATCTTATGTCAGATTAGCCGCTACCTTTTGCTGAGAATTGGATGAACTATCTGAAAGAGGGCACAGGGGCGGGGCGTCGGCACTAAACTACAAAAGTGCCAAGAATTACATTTTTGAGTGAGATGGATGTGTAATTTAATCATTGCATAACATGTGACCCATTAGATCCGTTTTCAGGCATGATCAACTGTTATCTCATTACGATAAACTAAGATAGTTGTTTCTCAGTTGAATTTTTTTCTCCCTATAGTTTCGTGTTGGTTGTTTTAATCGATTGTTTCGAGACACTCATCACTGGTGAAATCTAAATTGTATGAAGAAACTTAGAGAGTTGTCTTTCTTTACCAATGACATTCGGGTTACAAGGTTGCATTCCATTCCAATTTCTTTATCAGATCGGTATCCCTACCACCTGCTTATTACTGTCTCGTAATCGTTTCATGGATATCTGACCGTTGAAACAGTTTCACTCCAGGCAATAATTAATTCCACAATCGTCTCCAAACAGTGGTTGTCACCAAGAAAAAGAAGTAATTGGTAGCCATGATTAGGTTGGCGTAAATAGATCAAAGTGGACCTTAGACTCGTTGGAACCCACGTAGCCGTAGTAGGCACTGTCCTGAGAGCGCACTCTTGCCAATTTCTTTTTCATAGAAGATTGGGTAACCGACTCTTGCTCGCACTTTACTCTCCGCCTGATTTACGTTATAGATTAATTGAAAACGCTCACTTGTCTGGCAGTTTTCAGCTGTTCCCGTGAAAATAGCACATGTCGTGAGCACTCTGTCACAACATGCAATTACCCCACTGGCTAAGGTTGTTGATAACGTGCTGTTTCACAGAGAAAAGTCAGTTTTGATGCTCGATTCTTCGAATGCCTCCGCACTCCGATATGGATTCGACCTGGATAAGAAGTGTTTTATCAATATTGGAATGAAGTTAGTTGTTCATATCCATGAAATAATGCGTGCCTATGTTTACAGTGTACAACTTGTTATGTCGTTGTTCAACACATTCGTTTGCCATCCATTTCCGCTCTTTATTCTACTGCGGAAAAGTCCGACTATGAACAAAGGCATTCGCCTTGGATATATTGTGATGCATGTGAGTTCAGTACCGATTGTTTTTCAATGTGATAATTTTATTCGTTTTTTTTGTTGCAGGCAGCGTATATCATCTACGAAATGGTGTTCTTCTTCCTCGCTCGAATTTACACGATTCTTCCGTATTCGGGACTTTATTGTGAGGGGCCGCTGTGTCGCCTGGGTCTACAGTCAAGCGTCATACTGGTGAGGGACAGAGATATATATTTTCTGACCGATGAAACGTAATTCTCGTCAAGCACATCATGGTTGAATATTTCCTCCATCTCAGGCATTCATCGCTTTTCCTATTGTGGCGGTCCAACCGCCGTTCGCTTTTCTCATCATTAGCATGCACCAAATGTTCATGCCTGAGTCCTCTCCGTTCAAACTGTCTAAAAGGTGCGTTCTTTATTGATTTTTATAATCAATAATTGATATTATTTTTAGAGTAAAAATAGAAATGGCTTGCTTTCAACTTACTCTTATGGCTGGATGTCTTGTCGGATTCGTGGTATTCGGACGAGAACCAGATAATGCCGAGGATATTTTGAAGGTTAGACAGTTCTTTAATTTTTGGTCATAAACATATTCTAAATAGGAACCCGAACTCGCGTATCTCGCTGAAAGAGGCGGTCGCATTCTGCTGTTCGGGAGCCCCGGAAATCCTCAGTATTTCCGCTACGGTAACATACTCCTATTTGTCATCGCTTCAATGATTTTCCAAACCTGATTCAGAACTGTATCACTTCTACTTTACTCTGGCGGTTAATTTTCCCACTCTTACCTTTTTCTTCATTCACACAATGATTAGTTTGAAGACAACTATTGTGGTAAATGTTGATGTCGAAAAAATACGAATAACGACTTACACTAGACGGCTAAATCAGCGCAAACTCAACTATCTATTGCTACAGAAGATGTTCGAAGTGTTCCTCTGGCAGGTTTGAACCAGATTTTTGTTCTAGTTGTGCCAACCCAATTTCAGCTTCATGGATCCGTTTTGAACCATGTCATTCCGCTCATGACACTGATGATTTTCTTGTACGCCGACGCTACAATTATGTCCGACGGGTTACTTGCTGTGCTCAAATTACTACTTTTAGTTCGTCGACTATAGCGTTCAACTTTGGTGATTTGATCTTCAGATTCTCTTCACACTCAACAGCACGCAGTTTTGCGCGATTTTCATTTTGAAGAATTCTGCAAATCGACAGGTGATAAATTCCTTGTTATTCTTGGAAATCCGACCTTATTCAGATGCTCGTCGCTTTTCTCTGGTCAATTATTGGATTTGCAACTAATTCCAAAATCGCTCCTGCGAGAAAATCTACTCCTATCGGGAGGAGTCGCCTCATGTCAGTTTCGATGACAATAGTTTAGTATCCTCGTGTGCTCGGGATATTGTGTTTTGTTATTCTCGGATAATCAAGATGGACAAATAGGAATGAAGCCGTTGGGGAAAACAGTGAAGCCGTTGGGGAAAACAACAAGCAGACATACATAATATTGTCTGTAAATTCCCACAATCAGCTGGACAACATCAACAAATAAATGAAACTATGATGTGAGCAACAATTGAAATTCAAAATTGAAGCCACCTTTAGTGGTTACTATTTTTATGAGGATTGCCGATCGATTGGGAGAGCATCTCATCAGATCATCGAGCTGAGATCTTTGATTTAATGCCGCCATACAGTATCGAGAATAATTCACCGTCCAAAAATTAAAAGTTGCATAACTTTTGAACTAGATGGGATATCTTTCTCATGTTTTGGCAGGTGGTAGTAGGTGTACTCCTACATACGCTCACTATGTCGGACCATAGGGCGATTTCGCAATATTGCATAGTGATAACGCAATCTCTAAGGTACAACGATTTTCAAAATCGGCTATTTTTCGATATAATGAATTTTAACTTTTTTCATTAATTATATCATTTGCTCTCATATCGAAATTCGGATTCAGCACACAAAGATATACCGGAAAAAAATTTAGTCATAAAGTTCTGAGAGAATTTTTTTTTCGACTAATGATGGGGGTATCATGGTCATTTTCTGAGTTTAAAATCGATGTGCCTTGGATTTTCGGTTGCCGCGGGCGGGAAAGTTATCAAATGCTCAAAAAAGTTGGGGATTTTATATTCCATGGATTTGCAACTAACCTGTCCAAGAAAGATATTTAAACAAACATCGGCCTTGGAATTGTGATCATCCAAATTAGGGAGAGAAAAATAATGCTAAAAAGTGAAAAATTGGTGCCCTGAGGGCAAATTAAGAGATATCGTTATCAAATTTTGATGATCTTCAAAAATCGTGGTAAGGATCATTTTGAGCTTTTGAACGAATCTCTAGCTCGTCTATGAACGAAAATCCAGTTTTTCAGGACCTATCTTTGAGCCAATGCAAATCCTCTGTACTTTGCACTCCCGTGAGTACTTATGTTTATCGAAGAGTTAATGAGGTCATCTTTCACCACATGAAATATAAAGGATGAGAAAAAATTCGTTGAGCAAATAATTCACACTGAACTACTATTGAAAGATTGCGTCATCACTATGCAATATTGCGAAATCGCCGTCTGACATAGTGAGCGTATGTAGGAGTACACCTACTACCACCTGCCAAAACATGAGAAAGATATCCCATCTAGTTCAAAAGTTATACCACTTTAAATTTGTGGACGGTGACTTATTCTCGATACTGTAGATGATCATTGAATATGATGGAAAACAAAACGGCATCTCCATTGAGCCAAGCAGTGTGGGATAATGATTCGAAAGTTCAGTGAGCGGTGTAGTCAAAGGGTAGTAGTGATCGTCTATTTCTACCTACACTAAAGGCGTTCGTTTCATTCATTCATGGGTTCTGCACTCGATATTTTTGAAGACGGCCATCTCGGTAATTCTTTCAGTTTTCGAACAACAATTATCCAAATAACTAGTCGCCGGCGTTTTACTGAATTTCCTGCTGTTATATGCGATTCGTCGTTTCTTACTAGCAACTTCTGACTATTTTCGCCATTTTTGATATCTTCCTTTCTGTACTGCATGCAGCAGTGCAGCCGGTAAGTTTGGAGAATGTTATTTTGTTTCGAATATTTCGATTTTACTTTTTTTTTTCTAAAAAAAAAAGAATTCAGAAAGTCATTATTGTCGGCACAATATTCGGTGTTGTCTGCTTTTTCGAAGACAGGGTTAGATTTTGGCGGAAATTTGTTTCAGTAATCGATGCACTCAGAGAATGACCAGCGTCTACTGTGCTTGCTTTACTGTTCCTTTCGCCCTGGTGATCATCCATTTCCTCTATCGGTTCTGGTCCATCCGACATCCCCATCTCATTCCTCTGTTCTCGAATATGAAGTTCATTGTACCTGTCGCATTATATCCGACATTAGCACTAGTCGCGTGGTGAGTTTTCCTGGTAACTGGTTCTTTTCGGACTTTGATGATTGGTCGGTGAGCTTAGAAACGAGAGAAAAATAGCGAAAAGTGATGCTAAAATAAGCTCTCTAGGCATTTACTGGCGTGCTACGTACAACTGGCGAAGGAATGGACAACGGAAAGGATATTCTCCGCGCCGAATACCTTGGAAGATTTGGATTAGAGCTAAGGGAAGGATGGCTTATTTTGAACCACTGGGTGTACCTCGAGATCAAATCATCCAACATATACACATTTGCTTTGCGCCGATGTTATTATGATAGGATCGATCTCAACAGCTGCCACGTTGGGCTGCCTCACATTTTACTACATAAAAAAGGCGGATACAATCTCACTACAATCAAACAATATGCAGCTAAAGTTGTTCATTGCGGTCTTGACATCGAGCTCGATTTTATAGGCAGAGTGATTTCATATTATTACGTTCAATGCCAATATTCTGTTATTCCCTCTCTGCATGATCATAGGAAACCGTGAGGCGCTTTGGTATGAATACCTGGTGTTCGAGTATAGCCCCACAAGTTGTGGGCCGCAACTACATACATACATACATGCATTTTCAGATAGGTTTCGGGTCGGTTCTTTGTTCGAGAGAGAATCATTTCGTCTGGGTGGGGGTCAAGGGATCAGTCTTCTTTTCATTCACAGACCCAAGAGATTGGCTGGAGAAAGGGTTGCGATCATAGGACTTGATGTAGAGTGTTCATTGTTGATGACGGAATAAGGCTCCCGTGATTTTAGAACTGAGTCCACCAAACTCGAGTCATCAGTCGCGAAACGAGACTCGACGAGAATGGTATCTGAGGGACCAAACATCAGAGTAGGTCATACCCATCACACGGTGACCAGAGTCCGGCTTGGATGGGGATTCCGATCTTGTTGAGTCGATGGAGTAGACGAGGGGAATAGATGGATTCCATTCTCTATCAGAGAGAAATGGAGAAGGACCACTCGCGATGACTAACAAAAACGAGAATGAGGACAAGGGCCGGAACTAGTGGTGAAAAAATACTAATAGCCGAAAGAGCAATTGCAAAAAAGGAGATGTCTTCGATGATGTATAGGGGTGATCAGAAAGTATCTTCCGCGTTTTTGAAAAATATTTTTCCCAGGTTCTAGGAAACTTATCAAGTCATACTAAACTGCGCTGGCTCTAGCAACCATTGCTCTAATATTTAATCACTTGAGCACTGTATGCCCTCATGTCATTGATAAACGGCGCTAATTAGACCAGCCCTCATCAAAATTACCCAGTCGCAATTTTCATTTAAAAAATCCGTTCTCAGTTTTGCGTATATATAAAAATCATGTTATCATCTCAAGGGAGTTTGGAGTTGTCAACGCTCAAATTTCGCGCTACCTAATCTTTTAGTTTTCGATTGTATCATTACAACGAAACTCGAAATTTTCAAAACATTTTTCTGAAAATGTGCGAATTTATTTTTTTTTTTGAACAACATTTTGAAAATATTACACATAAGAGCCCGTTCGCCTAAGAGTCAGACAAAGGCTGGAACAGGAAAAAAGTAATGTATGCAAAAGTTCGTCCCTGGGGTAACTTTTGATTCTGAATCGATTGGCCTTTTCCGTTTTTCGATCTGAGCCTTCTGAATCCCGGTACGACCCGACGTCGATTTGGCCAAAATCTTGTTCTGCGATAAAAAAACTGCCCAGGAAATAGTCGAAATGGCCACAAATCTCGCGTTCCCGACCAGAATTTAATTCTCTTCCAAATGAAATTTTGGGTGAGGTTCCATCATTATCCGGTAGCGAGTTATGATCGATTATTGACATACTGCCCAAAAAATACTCGTGCAGGAGAAAGAGGATGTTTTCGTGATCATTTTAATATATGGGATGAGGGCTTTATCAATGAGTAAAGTTGTTTGACATCACTTTTAGTGTCCAAAACCTGCGATTTTAATAGTTTTTTTGAGCACAACTTTTTTCTTTCGAGTTTTCATCATCTCTAACATAAAAATTCGGGTTCTACGTGCGAAAATACCCCAGAAAATCCTATTCGGATATGTTTTTACGATTATGACTTTTTTGACCAAAAAATGGAACCAGGAACCAGAACCAGGGTGAAAAAGTCATATTTTCAAAAATACTTGACAATAGGATTCTCTGGGATATTTTCGCACTTAGAACCCCGAATTTTTATGTTAGAGATGATGAAACCTTGAAAGAAAAAAGTTGTGCTCAAAAAACTATTAAAATCGCAGGTTTTGGACACTAAAAGTGATGTGAAACAACTTTACTCACTGATAATGCCCTCATCCCATATATTAAAATGATCACGAAAACATCATCTTTCTCCTGCATGAGTATTTTTTGGGCATGAGCAGTATGTCAAAAATCTATTATAACTCGGTACCGGATAAAGATAGAACCTCACCCAAAATTTCATTTGGTAGAGAATTAAATTCTGGTCGCGTACGCGAGATTTGTGGCTATTTAGACTATTTCCTGGGCAGTTTTTATTTATCGCAGAACAAGATTTTGGCCAAATCGACGTCGGGTCGTACCGGGATTGAGAAGGCTCAGATCGAAAAACGGAAAAGGCCAATCGATTCAGAATCAAAAGTTACCCCAGGACCAACTTTTCAACATACATTACTTTTTTTCCTGTTCCACACGCTAGAGGCCTTTTACTGACTCTTAGGCGAACGGGCTCATAAATCATAACTGATAATTATCAGAATTTGGAGAAAATTCACGGCAAAGAAAGATTAAATTCAAAAAATCGACCATAAAAAAGGCATAAAAAAGAAAAATTTCGTCCTAGTTCAACCATAGTTTAAGGTATTTTCAATTAATATTTTTTATTTGATAATACAGACCCCTCTTTACCTTTGTTTTCAATCCGGTGTTCCCAACGAAATCCACCACTGAGATAGAAAATTTCACAGATGAAGCCCGAAAACAGACATTTGAGCATATTTCGTCATCATTAAGCAATAGTTTCGCAATCTTAAGATAGAACATTTTAGATCATCTGCACCTTCAATTAATACTAAATAGGATTTATGAATATTGACTTATAGTTTACAAGAAATAAAAGTTTTAAAAACGCGGAAGATACTTTCGGATCAACCCCTATATTATGATGTCTTCGCTGTGCTCTCTCCTCTAAACTAACATCAGATGTACACATCATTCTCACTTTTTCGTTTTATTACTGATTTGAATTGGATAATTTTTCTATTGAGAGAACATAAATTAAATCAACATTGCGTCTTGTTTACCGCGAGGATACATTGTCGCTCTAGATCGCATTTAATAGGGACAAATATATAATATATGAGATTTCTTGGTTTCAAGAGCTCTAATGCTGGAATTCGAATTCCATGCGCAAAACTGCTCTAGAAAATATTATAGTCAGATTTTATTGAGACGAAAAATTTTCAACTTTTTTCATGACCCGGTGACCCCGGTTGGTCATTTTTTGGTGGAAAAGTCGACATCTCAGAACTATTTGGCTATAGGTGTTTCCGCAGTATTTTCACCCGTAGAATTCGAATTTTTATACTAGAGCTCACCAAAATGCGAAAGAAAAAAGTTACGGTCGAAAAACCTAAAACTTTAGGTCGAAAAACTAAAACTTTAGGTTTTTCGACCTAAAGTTTTAATTTTTCGACTGTGACTTTTTTCATTTGCATTTAGGTGAGATCTAGTATAAAAAATTCGAATTCTACGGATGATAATACAGCGGAAACACCTATAGCCAAATAGTTCTGAGATGTCGACTTTTCCACCAAAAAATGACCATGAACCCGGGGTCATAAAAAAAGTTGAAAAATTTTCGTCTCAGTGAAATCTGACTATAATATTTTCTAGTTTTTTTATAATTCGAATCCGGCATTAGAGCTCTGGAAACCTCGAAAGAAATGTTATGTCCCAAGAATTGTCGAAATCGAGGATTTTTTAGATTCGATCGAGAAAATACCAATTTTAGCCCTAATCGCTGAACTCGAGTATGGGTGGTTTCGATACAAAATTGAACTGGCTTCAAAACGTATATAGTGGTGTCTGGTAATTTGTCCAAAAACGAGCAACTTCTTTAAATAAAAAACCGAAAAATTATGTCGAAAAAGTTGTCTTCTCAGTGAGCAGTAATCGCTCAGAACAGATATTTCAGAGCCTCCGGGCACCCCTAAAGTAACGAAAAAGAGAAATTGAGTCCATCTCGATCGGTTGAGAAAATATGATTTTTCGACCATTTTACCTTGTAAACAACCTCTCTCCATCCGCCGAGGCAGGAATGACAAATAAGTGGTATGTTGTCTATTACGGAACCAAGACCCACCTGCCACCCGTGTATGAAATGGGGATTCTCATTGCTAGCGCAGCGGTTCCGGGGTATGGCCCAAAATAACCGATCCGGTCTCTTAAATGAACGTGCTTGCCTACTACGGAACGACCGGTGAAGGAGAAGATATCGGCAAGACCCTTCTACGCGAGGAACACGTTCGCAGATTTGACGTGGAACGCAAAGAAGGCTGGCTGGTAATGAACCATTGGGTGAGGTACTGGCTCGAAATCTACTGAAAGCTCGAATTAAAGGAGAGTGGAAGCTTCAACGCCAAATAATTCATCACATTGCTTTGCGTTGACGTGATAATGGTCGTTTCCTTCTCGACTGCTGCAACCCTAGGCGGTCTCACATTCTATTACATCAACCAGACAGATGCAGTCTCATTGCAATCACATAACTTGCAGCTGAAGTTGTTCATTGCTGTAACTGCTCAGGTTCGATGATTATTTCAGTGATTTCGACTTATTGGGCACTTTTTTTTATTTAGTTACTAATAAAAAGTGCTTACTCTTTAGACACTCGTTCCTCTAGTCTTTGTGTACATCCCCTATTCATGCGCGATCAACTTTCCCTTCTTTAGACTTCTGATCCTTTTTATCGATGACGTCTGCAAGGTGTTGACGTCTTGCTTCCCGGCATGGGACGCAGTGATTATGATCATGTTACTCAAGGACTATCGGTGAGATGAGACACGAGACTGTCTGGTTATTGCACGCTGTTTGCTGATATTCCAACCACTAAGCATTGTGTGATTTGATATAGACGTACATAGGTCGCATCAGTAATAGCATGGCACGACTACACGGTGATAATACATCTTTTTCTAGAGAAGGATTGTTTGGAATGATAAGGAAAAAGAAAGTGCAACCGACTAAATCAATGTGAAAAAGTACCCCTGTGACGGTGTCAACTGCTCCCAATCAGCACCCATCCCTCGCTCCCCCGTCTCAGGGACTCGATAACAATGTTTGAATACTTTCTTTTGGATCTGTATTAGCTTCGTTTGTTCCACTACACGTCTTGAATCAATCAATCACAATAAAAGCTAAACACGTGTCTGAAAAACTACCGCTTCGTTCGAAGAGTGAATTTTTTTCTTTCTCAAGAGATTTAGAAATATTTATTTATTTATTTATTTGATACACCCCAAAGGGTGTGACAACATGTGAATAACATATACAGATTGGAAGGTTTAAAGAGAGAGGGGGAGTGGGTAAGGGGGAGGGGGGGGGGTAGAGACGGAAGTAGGGACAGTTGGAGTTGGTACTCCCACAGATGCTCTTGACAGATGAGGTGGACGAGGCCTCAGAACGGGAAGCGGACCGTTCCATCCATGTATATCTTATGGATCTAGAGCGAGTGTGGGAAGTGTTTGTGGGATCTACAGTTTAGGGATGTCTATCTGGAGTATACGGGCAGTATCGGGATTAGATAACAAGTGAATCTTGATTGTGTGCAAGGATAATTTTGGATCAACAATACGATGAATCTTAGACAGGAAGCGAATAGTGCGATGAGAAAAGGAGGATCGTAAATTTTCCCTACGAGCAATTGGGATATGAAGGGGAAATGCATTGTGTCTAGTCGATACATTACGGAATGAGTAGAAATGTGACATAGGTAGATAAATAATTCCATTGATTATTTTGAGAGAGAATAGAATATCAGCAACAGCACGACGGAGATACAAAGATCGCAAGTTAGCAGTTACAAGGCTCTGATCATAGCAAGGAGGGGATGAAATAAGAGGGGAAGTACGATAATGTAATAATCGAGTGAAAAGATGCTGGCATCTTTCTAATTGTCTAATGGGTACTTTAGCTGAAGGGGACCAAACAGGGGAAGCGTACTCTAGAATAGGGACAATGAATGACTTATATGCTCTGATATAGGGGTCACTAGAAGTACACGAAACAGATCTAAACAGAAGATAAATAAGCATATTCGCTTTCTTACAAATGATGTCGATATATGGAAGGAAAGAGAGTGAAGGATCAATGTAAACTCCTAAATCTCTAATTGTATGGGGAGGAGAGACAGAGGAAGGGAGAGGGAGAAGGAAGGAGTTGAGAGAGTATTGGTGAAGGGGATTGTTTTTACCTATGTAAAGGGCGGTGCATTTCGTTTCTGCAACCGATAACTGCCAGGTTTCGCAGTATTCTAGGATACCCTGTAGCCCTTGTTGAAGTTGAGAGGGGATAGATGGAAGATCGTTAGGTTTATGCGTGATGTACAGTTTGATGTCATCAGCGAAGAGACGGAAGTTGACTAGTGGGAAGGGAGAGAGAACCCGGGGTAAATCGAAAAGGTAGATAAGAAAGAGGAGAGGACCTAATACGCTACCTTGTGGCACCCCGCTTAATACCACTCTCTCAGAAGAGAGAGAGGTTCCAACCTTCACTTGTAAACGACGATCGAGCAAAAAATCAGAAATCCAAATAAAAAGACAACCACGAAAACCTAAGCAATTTAATTTATGGAGGAGTTTAGAGTGAGAGGCCGTATCAAATGCCTTAGCTAGATCAACATAAACGACGTCAACACAATCATTTCTATCAAGAGATTCACGCCAAGTCTGAGTACAATCAAGAAGTTGAGAAACTGTTGACTTGCCACGGACGAATCCGTGTTGCTCAGAAGGTATATTAGAATGAATTTCACACCAACGAACAAGTTTAGGTTTAATAATTCGTTCCATGACTTTACTAGGAATGGGAGTGAGTGAAATAGGACGGAAGTCAGACAAGGAAGAGGGTGAAGTGACCTTAGGAATAGGAACAACAAAAGCACGCTTCCAGAGAGAAGGAACTTGGCCAAGCATCAAACTGTAGTTCATAATATGAGCAAAAGGTTCAGAAAGAGACAAGTAACACTTCTTGAAAATAATTGACGGAATACCATCGGAAGGAAGAGAACAAGAATCGGAAACACGTCTAAGATGGTGAGCAATATCAATAGGGAGAATAATAGAGAAAGGCATAGTTTGAGGAATGGTAAGGGGGCAGTGAGGGAGAAGACCATCATCAGCAGTGAAAACAGATTCGAAGTAGGAAGCAAACGCTTCAGCCTTATCAGAGTCATCTATCAGAGTATTACCATGAGAGTCGAATAGGGAGGGGGCAATTGAGGAACGAGGTTTAAAGCGAGTCGAGATGTAACGATAATACGATCGGCTGCGATTACCAGATAAAAGCTTGTTTTCCTTGTTACGAATAAACTTCCTTATCTCAGAGTCAAGCCTAGATGATACAATAATGAATTGGGATCTGACTGGTGCAAAGGAGAGCTTATTAAACAGACAACGTTTATGATTAAGAAGAGACTTGATATGAGGAGGGTAATTCTCGAATGGAAGGAGTTCCTTCTTGAAAGGGACAAAGGAAGTGAACAGGTGAGCAATATAATCAACAAACTGAGAGTACATATGGGAAATATCAGAGAAATTATCAAAGATCAAAGACCAATCGGTGCTAGAGAGAGTCGAGTTTAGACCAATGAAATCAGTCTTACGGAAATCAAAGGAAGGAATAGAAATCGGAACAATAAAAGGCCAGGAAAGATGGAAAGTAACACTAGAGTGGTCAGAGTTCTTGAACGGAGAGGATACATTACAGTGAGAGATTAGATCGGGGGGAGCAAGGACAATGTCGAGAAAGTTGGTACCCAGAGTAGGGGAGGAAACAAATTGGTGAAGAGAAAGGGAAGAAGCGAAATCAACGAGAGAAACTGATTGTCCAGTGGCAAGAGAAGGATTAGACCAATCAATGTGCAAGTTTAGGTCACCAGTAAGAACAACGGACTTATCACACGAAGAAAGAATGGATAGTAGGTCGAACAAAGCTAAGTTGTCACTAGATACAGTGTTGGGGGGACGGCAAGCAAGAATGATTCGAATGGAAGAGAGACCAAGAGGGGGAAAGAGATCGAGACAGACAACGTCAGACGAGACAGTGGATGGGAGAGATATGCGAGAACGAGGAATGTGATCACGAATGATTACACACACACCACCACCTCGTCTAGCGCGATCTGCTCGATAGATACGGTAGGGATACGATAAGAGAATTTCGGAGTCAACAATGCGAGTTGTGAGCCAGGATTCAGAGATAAAGAGGACATCGGGACGGTCAATTGATAAGATAGAGTGTAGATCGGGCAACTTATTACAGAGAGATCTGGCGTTGAACATCAAACAATTCAAGAAAGGAATGGAGGGAGAGAGTGGAGAGAAAGGAGAGGCAGAACAGGGATAGGATGGATGACTCAATGGATGGACTAGGGGTGTATCAGCATTTAGTTTCCCTGGTTCGGGAGTCGCGTGCGGACACGAGAGGGAATGTCCCCCTTATGCCAGATTTCACCTCGATAGACAACGAATGGAGAGGAGGAATCCTTAGAGTCAGAGTTACCTCTGAGAGTGGAAGCATTTTTAAGAGCCGTGAATACAAAAGAGCGGGCGGGCATCACAAGTTTAAGGAGACGGGGGCGATCCGACTGTTTACCCATTCGGAAGATCTGATTGGGCATAGCATCAACCTTGAGATGACTGAGAAGTCGGGCCACGCCCCTTCTATCAGCCTCGCACCTTTCCTCCAGACCCAGACGGACGTCAGGTTCCAGAAGGCCGGCAACGACAAGGGATCTTTGCCTCAGATGCAATTCGAACGGGTCCACAGCTGAGGGAGGGGAAGAGGAAGGGAGGAGGAAAGGAGAGGAAGCAGAGGGGACAGACGAGAGAGTGTGGGAAATGGGAAGAGTGTGCGAGGTCGAGGGGAGTGAGGAGTGGGGAGAGGAAGAGGAAGGGGGAGAGAGGAGGGAGAGACTGCCACTGGACTGTCCGACGACCTGCTCGAGAGCTTTCGCCAATGAGGAGAGCAGACCAGTGACTGTCTTCCACTTTTCCTCGTCGACACCGGACGGGGCGTCCTCCAGGGAAAGAGCGAGGGCGGACACGACCATGTTACTGAGCGTGCCACCCTGTTTCTTAGCCGCAGGACTAGAACCCGCCGACATCGTCGAGGCCCTCTTTTTGGGTGTAATGGTGGAAGAACAGAGAGCAAAGATCAAATAAACAAGAGAAGAGTGGGAGAAAAGGGGGGGGACTAGTAAACAAACAAACATGCGAGAGAGAAAAGAGGTGTCACACTCCTCGGGCAAGGGAGAGGAGGGAATGGCAAGGGAGAGGAGGGAATGAAATAAGCCTGACTCTCGATTGTACGCTGCGTTAATTGCCTTGTTTTCATGTTTCGCTCTCTGTCTGTGCTCTACTCTTTAAACAATATCTTTTCAGTCATGTGTCTCAAAAAAAATACCGAGCATCGCTTTTAACGAAAACAAACTGAAGATTCCTACTAGAATATACAAGAGCATTTTCACATTGAGAAATATCAGCAGTAATGAGTGAAAATGGACCGAAGAACTATTTGAAATCATGTAATATGTAAAATATCTTTCACACAAATGCATGCAACAGATACGATAATTTTGTTATAATTGACGATATTGTTTTGAGTTCGCGAAGAACAAATGCTATCATCATAGTCTTCACGTGTGAGGTTCAAACCACGACCTATGCACATTCCAAAATATCATATCATCGACTATTCAATTCGTATCTGCCTCAGTCACAGCATATTCATCGGTGATTATGGTGTATTTCGCGGAAGCAGTGGAGATTTTCAATATCGGTGACATGGTCATTTCATGCTGTACCAATCTTGAAATTTCAGTCACTGGGGTTTTGCTGAACCTTCTTCTACTAAGATGAATCAGAAGGAATAGACAACAAAACAATTCCTAGAGGAACGGTAGCACCATTAGGTCGTATTGCTTGGTATCCTCTTCCCATTTCATATGCGTGATTTGCAGATCGTTCGCTCGCACTTATATTCTGCCCGATGACACCAATCTGGAGTCCATTCGCTCATTTCTCGCTCACAAGGGCCATCTGACCATCGTTGCTCACAATAAGACACAAGACATCTTTCAATCGAGAGTAGGGTTGACAATTCAATGATTCAAGGAGTGAGGAAGGATGGACTATGCAAATCGGTCCATTCATCCTTGATCAAGGATGAGGGGGAGCGGCCGTCCTTGTTCAAGGATGGCGATCATTCAGGAATGATGGACAGGCGAAAAGGCTATTTCAGTGAACGAATCAAATGTATGTTCTGGGTACAGACCTGGCACCGACCTGGCACCAACCTGGAACCGACCTGGCACCAACCTGGAACCAACCTGGCACCAACCTGGCACCGACTTGGCACCAACCTGGCACCGACCTGGTACCAACCTGGCACCGACCTGGCTCCAACCTGGCACCGACTTCGCTCGAACCTATCATCGAATTAGCACCAACCTGGAACCGACCTGGCACCAATCTGGCACCGACTTGGCACCAACTTGGCACCGACCTGTAATCAACCTGGAACCAACCTGGAACCGTCCTGGTACACCCTTTAATACCGACTTGGTTCCAGGTCGGTACCAGGTCGGTACCAGGTCGGTACCAGGTTTTTGCCAAGTAAGTGCCAGGTTGGTGCCAAGTCGGTGCCCAGTAGGTGCCAGGTTGGTGCCAAGTCGGTACCAAGTCGGTACCAGGTCAGAACCAGGTCGGTACCAAGTCGGTACCAGGTTGCTGCGCTGTAAATCCATTTGGTTCCTTGACTTTTCGCCACGCCATCCTTCTTGAAGGACGGCCATCCTTGGCCGCTCCCCGTCATCCTTGATCAAGGATGAGAGCGATTTGCATGCTGTTGAAAATTGAGAGGAAGGCCTTCCTCTCATCCTTGAATTGTCAACCCTAATCGAGAGTCATACCAATCACCATCTATAATGAGTGAAAGGAAGCTGAATAATCGTTGCCTATCAACTTTACGAACATAAATAAGGTGGGTTGCGCAAATTATAAATAAATGGTTACGTCATTTATATCCTCCATCCACACAAGATCACGAGTCATTTCCCGTCTGAATTCACAATATAACTTAGCAAATTTGTCTTCCTTAAAAAAAAAAAATTTAAAAAAATAACCTGTTCATTATTCGTACATTGCGAAGAATCGACAGCTCAATGCACATAACACAAATTACAAACTATTCACAATTTGCATCATTAAGATTCATGCATTGGCTCTCAGCCGGTACAACCTTAGTGCGATTGCTGAGCCAAGCTCAAAACACACACACCCCGGAGATTCTCAACAATAATCTCTCAAACTCCATCGGTACAAAACACAACACAGAAGTGCCTGGCGTATTTATTCTCTCGTATCGTCTGGTTAAGATATTTGTGTCACTTTACAAATCTTCACAAAATGCATGAGGATGTTCGCAATTGTAGAAAGACATGTGTAGAGGGATAACATAGTCCCAAATTAGTTTTTAAACAACGCTTCTCATTCCATTCTGTTATTGTGTAGTCTCTGCTCTCTACCCTGCACTGCTGTTATTGAGTGCGCGTAAACTCTATTGACCATCGAACATGCACTGTGAGCTGACGTTTCCTGTCTATTTAACCGCCGCCGAAACCGCGGGCTTTTCATATTCGCTCTACACTAGTCGCTACGATGCCCACCTACAAGCTCTCCTACTTCGAGGGAAGAGGGCGCGCCGAGGTACGATATAATTGAATTTTTGAAAAAAAGGCGATTTCTCAGCGATTTCTGCTCCGTATCCGCAGTAATAGTTTAAACAATCTCCGCAATGGCATATTGTCAGAAGAAACCTATTTACCGGGCGAATTTAGCCACTTACCAGTTTCCCGATTCGGCTCATGATGTTCTTCTCAGGTTGCTCGCCAGTTGCTTCATCTCTCGGGCGTTCCCTGGGAGGATTTCCGCCTTCCTATGGCCGAGTGGCCAGCGTACAAAGATAGTCAGTTACATGTTTGGAGATCTATGATATTTACTGTAATCTCGGCGAGTAGCGCGCGATACAATCATCGGAGAAACAAATAGGAACGCCGTTCGGTCAGTTGCCGGTACTTGAAGTGGACGGAGAACAGCTAGGTCAAACGTACGCGATCAACCGATATCTCGCCCAGCAATTTGGTGAGTGAAAGCGATCAATTTTTTGTTGTTGAAAATTTCGAAATTTTACTCTAATGACTGTGAGAATGTACCGCTTTCTTCCGTAACTCAGAAATCGCAAAATTGCGCACAATCAGGGTCGGGACGATCCAGTGTTTGAGTGCCAGAATACATCACACTATTTGCTCGTGTTGTTTACACTGAGTGTTCTGCATCACCTCACTTTCCAAAAGTTGTTGTTTGAAGTTTACTATTGCAGGTTTCGCCGGCGCCACTCGCTTGGAAGCCGCGCGCGTAGACGCAGTGGCCGATCTCCAGCAGGACTACTATCTGGCCGTCTACCCCATCTACCCTGTGCTGCTCGGCTTCGCCAAGGGAGGTAATTGTTTGGAGATCGTGCACTTTTATTGCGCACTCTGTAAACCCCACCTCTACAGCAATACGTGCCAAGTAGTACCGAAGGCGCGTTTATTGAGGTAGATCTTTCTGTCAGCCCTGTCCTAATATTGTTAGCTGTTAGATGACTTCAACGCTTATTTCACAGACAAGGAACAGTTGAAGAAGGACATCGCGATTCCCGCGAGGGACAAGTACCTCCCTATTCTGGAAAGATTCGCCAAGGTAGGCACTGAGAGCACGTTGTTTTGTAATCGTAGTGAATACTCTTGAAGGAAAACGGAAACAACGGTCACTTCGTCGGTGCTTCTCTCACCTGGGCGGATCTGAACATCGCAGATAACGCGTACACTCTCACCAGGCACTTTCCCGGCTTCTACGATGGATATCCAACCTTCCTGGCGACTGTCAAGAAGATCGAGTCGGATCCCAAATTGCAAGAGTGGTTCAAGAAGAGGCCTGATACCCCGATGTGATCAATGTTTGCCATGATTCGCTTGCGATAAAAAATGCGTAATTATCATGAACACGACCTGTTATTGACCTGTCCAGGGTCGTCAGATTCGGTTTGCCTACTTCTCATCGATGGAGTGGTTTGATAGCTACAGAACAAGCGTTTGAGAAAGTGATCTATTTGCGCATTCACGTTGTGCTCCTTTGATCTCGATTTTGAGAGAAATGGTGTGGATGATACGCGTGGCCCCAATCTATACATATTCTTTTCCGCTAATTGGATTTATCCATTTCTCGACGAATGGTCTAACAGCTTCATATTTAGCTAGCATCTATTGACAACGTGAATTACATCGATCCTGACGTATTGCTTCACCAGCCGTATCCCTGAAAATGCAAAATGTAGTTAATAGACGAATCGATCGGTTACCTGAAAATACATATCTCGTTCTCGCTCGGGAGCGAAACTAAGCGGCTTTCCTGCAGAAGTCATAATCGCTACGTGAGATTGTTTCGAGTGCATATTCACGGTCGCAGTCAAGTCTGATCGCGCCCTGGAAATACGTTAATGGTCTTAGTATAATGTGATGTTGCCCCGGGTTTCTGATAGTCGTCTTGTCATCCACTTATTTTCCCTGCACGATTTTTCCTAGTCGGAAAGCCCATTTGTATCGGATAATTTTGCTAATATTATACAGTACTGTAGAGGATATGGAGTATATCCTCATTTTTCCTGTGAATATTATTTAAATACCTGATATAATAATTTAAATTCGTCGATATATTAATTAAATCAGTTCATGATTGTCATTTGAATTCGCGCCTCCCAGATTCAGGAGGATTACGGTAGCCTTTTGCAACGTTGCGTTTTCGAAAATCAGTTGTTGTTTTCTTTTTCCCGTTCAAGAGGGGGTTTGCGTTTTGTTTACTAATTGTTTAGTGTTATGGGCACGTTCCGCCTCTATAAATAATACCTTTAATTGATTGCTACCGCTTGTATTGGGTGGGAACCTAGAGGGGTTCTGTTTGTGTCTGTTTCTTTCCTGTTTTCTCTCTTCTTTTGTTTCTCCTTTTCGCCGTTTCCGTTTCTTCTCGATTTGCTCCAATTAGTGCGCTGAAAAGCCACTCCGATCTATTCCCAACACCCCGTAACTTGCCGTTCTCAAGTTACGCCGACTCATTAACGTGCCGTTTCTCACGTTAGTGCCGATTTCATCGAGTGAGCCGTTTCTCTCACTTGGTGACCGTTTCTCACCCGTTTGGCGTGCCGTATCTTCCAATAGAGGCCGAAGGTTCTCTCCGATTGTGGAATTTCAGTGTTGCGCCTTACAAGTGGAAACGCCGACTAAAAGAGTCCCTCCCACTGTCGCGTCTTCTAGTAACTACACTCCGAATAAGTGAGTTACAGCCTAGTGACTAAATAGAGAGAGGTGAACTCTGCAGTACTGGCTACTGGTTTCCGCGGATTGATTTTGCGCAAAGCGGAGACATTTTCACGCATCATGGTGTTTTCGTAATCTCCAGTCCATTTCCGATCTAAATCACTATAAGATGATATTTCATTTGTCGTTTTACGGGATTTGAAATTTTTCACTGAAAAAGTCTGACCCAGCGAACAATAATTGAGCCAATGAACTAGCCATGGTATGATGTTCCTTTTCTAGAGACAAATGTATGGTATCGAATATAGCGAGTTTAAGCAAGGATTGGCCTTCTGGGATGACATGTTCAAGCGGGCCAACTATTGTTCGCTTGGTCAGGCTTTTTCAGTGAATAATTTATATTCTGGTAAACCGAAGAACAAGATATCATCTTATGAGCCCGTTCGTCAAAGAGTCAGCAAAGGTTTAACAAAAAAGAACAGGCAAAACATGATGTATGCTCAAAAGTTGGTCCCAGGGGTAACTTTCGATTCTGAATCGATTGGCTGATTTTGTTTTTCGATGTGAGCCTTATGAAGCCCGGTACGGCACGACGTCGATATGGCCATATTCTTATTCCCCGATAAAAACTTCCCAAAATGGTCGGAATGGCCACAAATCTCGCGTACCCGACAAAATGAAAAAAAAATCGACGCTCTATCTGAAATGCTGTGCGAGTTATGGTCGATTATTGATCCACTTACGGGCGGGGAAAATGAATCAGCCATTTTTTATAGAATCTTTTCCTGATCATTTTGGTATATGGGGTCAAGGGGATATCGCTGCGCAAAGTACTTTTATGGAGCATTTTCCGACGTCAACCTGCTTTTTTGTGATTTTTTTACTGTATCTTTTTGAGTACGCATTTTTGTGAGTTCGTATATCGAAATTCGGTTTCTACGCACAAAACTACTCCAGAAAAACTACTAGTTCGAAAAACTACAATTTTCGGAAAATGACTTTTTCGACACTAAATTACTTTTTCGACACTAAATTAGTGTCAAAAAAGTCATTATCCGAAAATTACCGAACTAGTAGTTTTTCTAGCGTATTTTGGTGTGTAGAAACCGAATTTCAGTATTAGAGCTCATGAAATGACGAACTGAAAAAGATACAGCGAGAAATTCGCAAAAACAACGAGTTGGCGTCGAAAAATGCTCCATAAAAGTATTTTGCGCAGTGATATCCCCTTGACCCGATATACCAAAATGATCAGGAAAAGATACTTTACAAAATTGCTGATTTATTTTCCCCGCCCGCAAGTTGATCAAAAATCGACCATAACTTGCACAGCATTTCAGATAGAGCGTCGAATTTTTTAAAAATTTTGTAGAGAATTAAACTCTGGTCTAGATTTGTGGCCATTCCGACTCTTTTTGGACCAGTTTTTTATCGGGGGATAAGAATATGGCCAAATTGACGTCGGGTCGTACCGGGATTCGGAAGGCTCACATCGAAAAACAAAATCAGCCATTCGATTCAGAATCGAAAGTTACCCCTGGGACCAACTTTTGAGCATACATCATGTTTTGCCTGTTCTCGAGCATGTCCGACTCTTAGGCGAACGGGCTCTTATAGTGATTCCGATCGGAAATGTACTGGAGATTACGAAAATCAACACCCTGATACCTGAAAATGTCTCAGCTTTGCGATAAATCAATCCGCGGAAACCGCGGCCCGCGGCAGGCCGCCGGCTGCCGGCTGCCGATACCCAATGCAATTAGCCAGTAATGTAATAGTTCAGGAAATATATCCTACTTGGATGAGTGAAACATCCGCTTCCACTTGCTTCTCAGGGTAGGATGGTGATAGATGGAAATGAGGTACCCGCCAAACACCTGCACATGATAATTAACGGTCGCGATAATTTGCGATCGACTAGAAACAATTCACCCTTGGACCGGCGAGGACGTTGAGAGTGTTGTAGGAACCATAAGGAACCGGGGCGATCGGGATTGGAATGCCAGAAACACTGTGATTGCCATGAAGTTCAGAGTGACGATTGAGATTACCTAGAAAAGCCCATTACCTGACGTTATTTCGTAATGCATTTCAAAGTGGATACAGGAAACTATCGTAAATGTAACTTGCCAAGTCAGATACCATACAACCTGTAAGATATAATCACGACATTAAAATATAACCTAGAACGGAATAAGCCACTTCAGCATGTTCAAAGATCTCTCAGCTTCAAGCAATTGATATCGACTAGAAAGATTGTTGGACGACAGCCGATATCGGCATTCCATCATACGCTTGGCATTCTTGGAAGTATAATATAGATATAACAGAAAAATCGGAAAAGTAATGATCCTCGTGAGATAAAACATACTCAATTCATTACCGGTAAAGATATAAAGGCTGTCGTTAGCACTGTGAAGACAAAAATATCTATAGTAATCATCTCTGGATTGTATTTGGTCAATTTGTGTCTGAAATAGCTGATACCTGCGAGCACCATCCCAGAGTATGCCATTGTAAGCAAGAACTCTCCAATAATAATGGATAGACCCATCGTGGGAAATTTGTTGCTACTCTGTAGAACAATATTATTTCAACCAAAATCATAGCTCCGCATTCTTACGTCATCGTAAGTTCTGAATGCCCAGACAGCGTACCCTCGCTCGCAAACGATTGAGATGAGCAAGATGAGCTCCAATAACCACCCTGTAAACGACAAACAAGGATAAGAAATCATCCAGTAGGTTATCATCCGATCTAGTGCCAAGCATCGGAACACTCACATGTAAGTTTGAAGATGCTTATCGGCGTAACGTGTTCGTGTTGTCCGGAGAAGTCGAAAATGTCGGATATTCTGAAAGTCAGCAGGAAAACATCATTCAATGCCGATGCAATGAAGAGCAAACGCAAATTTACATGCAGGACCTGCAAGAAGAACCTCACGATATATTCCAGGCGGGGCGGCATATCAGACCTTAGCTCGCATCAGCACTATTATGTACGGCACAGCGACTGCAATAGTTACGAGCATGTTCGCCAATTCTGCTACTCGTAACGATAGAATCGCGTTGCGGCAGCATGATACTTCGAAATCCCAATCTTCGAGCAGTCCGGACATTCTTATTGTCAATGAGCCTCGGTCCTAGAAGGCGTTAAGATTAGAAAGGCTTGCGGTGAGATAAAATCAAACAATAGAGACGTCACACGAGAATTCTGCGAGGTTGCTACACAATGACACTGCTTTTTCACTCTGCGCTCTCTCTGACCTTTCAGAAAGAGCGAAGGTGCTGAGAACCGAGGCGAAATTTCTACTATGTTTCAAATTTCACTTGAAATTTCACTTGAAGTTCAAGGAAGTTTTTGGTTCGAATTTCAACAACATATACCACGAACCTAAAGAATGCGGGGGCAACATGGGACACGCGTGAAACAAATGCGTCAAGTTACGAAACATGCGGAAAAAATATTCACAATAGTCAGAAAACATTCGAACCAAGATTGGGTACGTTTCAGAACGGTGAAGAAAGTTAAAATTTTTTATCGTTGACCTGTTTTCGTAGCGCGGAATATTTACTTTTAATATTAGTCGAACACTCTGGTCTGTCTGTCCTAGCTGTAGCCAGGTCTCTCCACCAGCTGTGGACAAGCTGGGGCTCAACTTGGCTGGAGACCTGGCTACAAGTGAATTTTCAACTCCTGGCCACAACTGGTGGGGAGACCTGGTCACAACTAGGGGAGAGACCTGGATACTAGTAATGTTGTGACGAGAGTGTAGAGGGTTTCGTCACTATTTATCATCAAAAATCGATACAACGCTAGCGTAGCATGAAAACTACATAATAAGAAAAAGTAGTAGGACGAATCATGCTTGACTCCTTCTTCTTGCTGATAACTGAGCCATGATGGCCACCAATGTCATGGCCGACACTGCAATAGCCATTTATTTTAATAAAATAATAATTAGACAAGCAGTGGAAGTATTATTCAGATCTCTATTGAAAATCGGTTGTCAAAGACCCTTGAGCTCCATCCTCACCTTATAAAATGTCGATTGAAGCTCCGAGGAATAGATAGTGAGTTTTAGCCGTGTCGTTATAATAAATCAATTTTGATCTGTAAAATAATTAATTATACTAAAGAGAGACTTACTTCATTGTTAGAGTTAAATTTGAAATTAGCTCCATTTCAGTAGCAAGTCGATAATGACTGAAATATTGAGAAGAAAAAGCGCCAGCGCTTAATCCTCGCGTCAATCAGTCTCAGCTTGACACGAAGCGCGCTAAGCGGGACCTGGCCACAACTGGGAGAGGAGACCTGGTCGCAACTGGTGAACCCAACCCTCTCATTCACACCTGGCCACAACTGGTGACGGCCACTCAGAGCCCATTTCAGCTGGCTACAGCTAGGTCAGACAGACCAGAGCAGTACACATTTGCAAGATATTACACGATGTTAACGATGAGGAAGTGCATGGCTCAAGGGTCGTAGACGAGGGGAAGAGTTTCGAGGGTACACTGTGGCGTCAATTTAATCTTACTTTTGAAAGAGTCGCCCCGACATTTGGGCTGCGGAGCATCGCGTTGGGCCACCCGCGTGCATTGATCCCTTCAAAGTGTGAAATCTGTTTTCACAGGTCGATCGGGCTGTCAGACTGTCGAAGATATACTTTGAAGGGATGGGAAATCAAACAATACCGACAAGCGGGAGAAATATGTTACATTTGCGGAAATGTTCGGTATTTTACCGAAAAATAACGAACCGTCTCTCATTTCCGTGAGAGTTGATGAATTTTCGAATCCTTTGTTTTTTGAAGGTTTTATGGATTGGTCTTTCGGGACCACTAGAAAATAAAATTAAAATAAATCTTTAAAGTATCATAATCGGCCTACTCAAAAAGTGAACTTCGTGGTGTAAATCTATGGTGTGAGGCGTGCGCGAGATATCTGTGCATTTTACCTTTTGCCGCACGCTTCGCGCTTGGAGCGGATCGTCCGCGCCTTGGCATTTATTTCTTGGCATTTGGCATTTAGAAATGGAGGAAGAGAACGCTCGGGCAATAAAAGCCAAGGCGCGGACGATCAGCTCCCAGTTCGACGCGTACGGCAAAAGGTAAAGTGCACAGATATCTCGCGCACGCCTCACACCACAGATTTACACCACGAAGTTCACTTTTTGATTAGGCCGATTTTTATACTTTAAAGATATATTTTAATTTTCTTTTCTAGTGGGCCCGAAAGACCAATCTATAAAACCTTCAAAAAACAAAGGACTCTAAAATTCATCAACACTCACGGAAATGAGAGGCGATTCGTTCTTTTTTTGGTAAAATACCGAAAATTTCCGCAAATGTAACGTAGTTCTCCCGCTTGTCGGTAGAGTGTGCATTTTCATTTTCATACTTACAATATTATAAAATTAGCAAGCTGTCACTATGTTATTTAATGTATGTTGTACATTGAGTTGCACTTACACAAATCGTACCCTACTTGTACGAATTGAAGCGTCATGTTTTGCGCCTCCTACGGTGAAGATGCGCTCTTGTGTTCGCAATTTCCAAACGAAATTGAAGTATGAAGCATGAACGTTGTAATCGAGCATGAACTAGTACAGTAAACAATTTGAGCAAAATCGTGTTGTCGGTGCCTTCACGGAATAGTGGAAGTTCAAGTTATTGAATTAGACATTTCGGCATGCTTTTTACTCACAAACTGCTTGTGTCGATTTCCTTCGTTTCCCGTGCTCACTGTTTTGATTTTCATAATTTACTGAGATCATATCCATTCATTCTGGATGTATCGTCAAAATGCACTCGATAGCTCACCGCTCTTTTTAAATTTGGCTTTTGCTATTTACTCAACACCGGTATCACGCGATTCGCGAGCATTATCGGAAATTTTCTTTTCAAACCTTCACGAGACCTGCCATACTATGATCGGAGAATACTATGGGGCCAAGTTTTCGAACAATACTGGTCACGAGCTCCAGAGCCGGCTTTTAGGAAATATCAGGTCGCTGTTCCGGCTCTAGCGTATCTCAGCTCCCAGATGAGCTAGAATGATGGCGTAGCGCTCAAAATACGCAGAAAAATAAGACGAACAACTTTTCTGACGAAAACGAAAAGATAGGATAACAGATAGGATAGTTCTCTACAATTCTCTACAAGATGTACTTAGTGCCCCGTTGCGGTTTTCTCATTTGTATTTTCACAATTTTAATTTCAGAATTTTGTCAATTTTCAAGGTACTAACTTGCACTAACTTGTACAAACATCAATTTCATGTTAAAATGTCAATACGAAAAATAAAGTACTCGATGTGAGCTTTAAAATGAGCACCATATTGAACAGGTTCTGAGAACTTTTTTTTCAAATGCATCTTTCAGGTCTATTGATCTGAAAAGGGGCCCTTTTTATATTTATCTCATTTACCTTATTCGACGTAGAATTCAATGCTCTACAAGATGTACCTAGTGCGCCGTTGCAACCAACTTATAACCTGTTTTTGATGTCTAGGCATGTATGTAATATTGAAACTACGACTATAATATCGCCGACAAAAAAGTCAAGAGAGCGGTAATCCATGACGTTTTCCCGGACATGGGCGTTACGAGTATCGGAAGTGCGCGTCCAAATTCAGAGGTGTACGGAACTTCCTATCTACACATAGGACTTCCTGATTCGAGTTTTTCTTTGCATAAAAAGAGTTGCATCATACAAACATCATGATAAAAGATTACTGTAAAACATAAAAATTGAAAAAAGAGGGTAATTTTGGCGTGGTTAGATCTGTTAGATCATTCAGCTTACAACCGTGGTGCTAACGATACTGACACCAATCATACTATTTTATAAGGTAAGTTCAACATCACGGCTTACACAATAAAATCCTTTGTATTCTCCAAACACCATAATATAAGAAGTCATATTATTGCGCTTCACATGAAAAACAATGAATGACGTTTGTTCAATAAATGCCACATTCAAATAATTTGATCATGACATCTAGTTAAAATTTTGTGTTTTTCTTCGAACATTGAGGATCAGGTCCGTCCAGTGACTTTGCCAGCCTGCCGAAGTAGTGATCAGTTTCGTTCACGACCACTCTGAAACAGAAAAATTTGTTCAAAATTCGATTCGTTTCTCACTGTTCAATACTCTGCTTGAGAGGGTGGAAATGAATTGCCGAAAATATCCGGAGAAGTGTTTCCCCGTGGCGCATCCGCTTGAGTGCCCTTTCGAAGACTGGATCCGATAGCGGAATATAAGTTACGGTGATTACGGGAGCTCTGTAAACCATCCAATCGTGACGAGCCATATTCAACCAAATCATAATCAATCTATTCTTGCTTGAGTTGACATGCTCAAACTACTTCTCCCAAAGGATGTAGGAAATCATGATCGATACATGTCAGAACATGACTAAATCAATATCTTTCTTACACTTGATTTTGCGAAATAACTATTCATGTTAGGCATCACGACGAAGCAAACAAATCGCCAATTATGCGCAATTTTAATATACAATGTTGACTCACAGTCCAATAATGAGATCGAAGAAGGCGCGAGCGATTAGTTTCTTTTCTGATTCCTCCTCACTGAACACGAGATGCAGGCAAATCGCGATCATAGTCGTAGGAAAAACAACCGTTCCGAGAAGACGCGTTCCGAGCTTTACCAGTGCCTGTGAAGATTCGTAATGAATTTTCATTTTCAAAACAAAGTCGAATGTTTCGAAAGTATGCAAAAGGTGTTATTGCATTGCATTCTTAGGGAAGGTAAGATGAAAACGATAAAAGATACGATTAAAGAGGAGAGGACGATAGTAATCAAACCTTGATAACAATGATGTTCTCTCGGATTTGGAAGGATCGCGCGACTGAGTATTGATGGATGCGAGCACCGACCTTCATTGTCCACCAAATCCGATAGTTGATGGCAATGCCAACAACGATTATCTGGACAAAATATATTTGTGTCGTGCATTACTTTGAAACAAAATATTAACAACTCACACCAATTCCGACCATAATGGAGCACACGATTTCTATGATGAAGTACTTTGCATTGATGAATTCTGTATCAGCTTCAGTTTTTTTTGGATGTATAATATTGAGAACAAACTGCTTGACTCATATATTACAAAGTGAAAAGGGAAAACCAAATCATGACATTGGTAGATTTGCACGAAACATACCGAAAACAAGCGCGATTGACCAAGACCAAGACCAAATCAGAGCGCCGCTCTCAATGACGATAAACGCAAACAGCGTTCGATGTGACTCTTTCTCGTACCTCAAAAACTGTTGTTTATGAGTGTGATTAAAAGCTTTTCAAATAAGAATGCACCTCGATAACTATGTAACTCAATAACTGCTCACCAAAACCAAAAGAATGTTGCTAGACCGCGCTCAGCCGAGAAGAAAATGAAGCTGAAGTATAGCGAAATATGATTAATGAAACGCGGAGAAGTAAAAAAGAGACACATCTATAAAAAAATAATACTCACATGGAAATGAAAGTTTCAAACAAGGAACTGCGTAGTAGCGAGGCAAAAATAACTATAGGACGTTGGTCTGTAATAACATTTACACTGTTCGTTATCTTTCTAAAATGTTTTTGGAATTTTCGATAACTGGATATATTCTATACGAAAATGAACTCGTTATTATGATATTTCGTAGATGCGAGATCCCAAAACAGTTACTGAGTAATATTGCCCACTTCTCAGAACATTATGCGTACATAGTATATGCATTGAACATGTATGCCTATAAATTCTAAGAACTATAACACTTCGTAAAACTGAAATTCACTGCCAAATACGTGGAATCGGGTAATATGATACATCAAATATGACCAATAACCACTGTTTTATGATCACTAATTTAAGATGTTTATTGTTTACTAAAAGTAAATAATGAGAGGGCAAAATACCAATTGGGCCAGTGCCTGCGTACAAATTAAACAGAAGAATCAAGCGGGCCGTCTCTCCTAGTAGTCCTTGCAGGACGAGGTTGCACATTGAGAGGCGCAACTGGAACATGAACATGCTTGATTTACCAGTCAACGCAATATTTGTAAACGATGTGCAACTAACATTTCGATGAAAAGGACGAGCATTCCACAGCATGACGAAGGCCACGGGTGCAAGGGCGTAGAAAAGCAATGTCGAGACGGTCTGTGAATTCAGTACTTGATTATGAAATGTTCTCAGAAATCTTCCTAGGATCCTTCGAATTATGTCGAAACTATGGCGTACAACTGCCGTTCGATTGCTCGATCACCTCGATTGTGAAGACGATTTCGAAGAAGGGGTAGAATTGATCAGTGGTTGTTCGATTCGTACGGATCATAATGTAGACCATGTTGATCTCTTGCACAAAGATGGTAGTGGCTGGAATCTGTTGTTGCACGTTGATCGAAATCGAAATGAAAAAAATGGTGGCAGCTTCGGAGAATAACGCTTACATTATGTTCTACATGCTCCTTTGAAACATGCTTGGCGTACTACTGAGAACCAAATAACCCTTTTATCAGTATAGCAACTGTTCAGAATGCAATACGAATAAAACTGGTCATTTGAAATACACTAGTTCGGTCAGAGAATATTCGCAAAAGTGCTAAATGAAATAATTAATTGTGATAAATACACGCATTTATGCATTTTTAATACATCGACATCGAACCGAGCCACATTCACCAGGCTCTTTTATCAGGAAACAATGGGAACTGTAAGTAAGGTAATCTCGTTTCGCAGCAACGTCACTGTGGTTCAGTGGTGAACAAAGCTGTGCGTATGATGTGTGGATAGTTATTATGGTGCTTTTTCTATGAATCGTTATTTTCATCTGGGAAGTTGTACGCAAAGTACTCCTCAATGATCGGCACAAGTGACCGGTGATGAGTAGACATTAGACATTATTCAATAATGCCAAAACACGGATAATATAAGTTGCCGTATGCATTAGGATCAACAAGGCTTCAACGGGGGTCTGGAATAGGTAACTCGTCGAATACGATCAAAAGTTGGCCCATAGGAAGCCGTGGTCGATAAAGTCGAAAAAAAAAATCAATAGGGACTGGTACATAAAAAGTCGAACTCACTCAAAAATTGGTCATGGGGGAACTTTTGATTTTAAATCGACAGACGTTTCCGTTTTTCGATCAGATGCTTTTGAATCCCGGAACGACGCGACGTAAATTTTCGCCAAATTTTTATTCTACGATAAAAAAAACTGCAAAAAAAAAGGGTCAACATAGCTACAAAGCTCGTGCAACTCGACCTGTTTTATTCCCTACAAAATGAAAAAAATGCAATGCTCTAGGATTATTCTTGTTCGAGGTATGCCCGTGTTTTTGACACTATGCGCATGTAAGAAAAAAAATGGTATTTCGAGTTGCAGAAAAAGGGCTACCCAAAACTGCTTCCCCGTTTTTTTGTGCTTTTTGAGCATATTCGATGTTTTTCTTTTTGATCCTAAAACTTGTTGTAATCCTAACGTAAATGGCCTCATATTGCAAAATGCGACATTTTGCCATCGACAATCGGCAGATGAGGCCGAACAAGCTTGAGAAGCCCGACATCGCACGCATGAACACGACAATGTATTGCACCTTATCGAGTGGCAGAAAAATTGCCATTCTTCATCAACCTGTTAAATTAACACCGGAGAAATTATGAAAGCTGTACGCTCGAGAAAAGATGAACACTTCTCCATCAGATAAATCATGAAAAATGAACTAGACAGGCGTATTTGCCATGCAATTATACCTCAGGAAACAATTTCACCTAAAATTACCACTCTCGAGAGCCGAGTAGCACGTAAAAACGTGATTTCGACGTGACGCCATCTGGAGCCAACGAGGGGTCTGTGAGCAAAATTAATATGCTCATCGTCTTCACCACCCTCGATAACCCCAAAACACACTGTTTCAGAAATTCGACCTTTTTGAGCTGTGCCAAAGATGGTCAGAATTGCTCGAAAATAACGCGAACGACCTCATATTATCTCTTTTATTCGACGGAATCCGAAAAATGTTCGATTTTCGTTTTTTTCTTTTTTTTTCATTAATAAAATTTTTCAACTTTTTTTCTATGAGCTCTACTATAGAAAATCGAATTCTAAGCGCGAAAATAAGCAAAATTCATCTACATAAGAGAGGAATCGCCAGATTATCGAGAGCTCCGCGGCGGTGGGAATTTGTTTCACCGATCCTGTTCAAAAGTGAAACTTAAGTACTTTCGATGATGCTCTTTCAAACTACGTTTGCGGAATTTCGATATCTGGTCTCATCTCCGAGTACAGGTAGGTCAAAGTAGGGACCTTATGAAATTTTATGCCAAATTCGGCTCACGAAAAAGACCATAACTCGCTCCAAAATTATGCTAGAAACATTTCTAAAAAAGCATTCGAATGAGAAGGGAAAGGGAAACATTTCTTATGTTGATGATGTCATTCCTCGTTCATGCGCTGGATCGGGGCGGTTGGGTTTTCAAAAAAGTAATGTAACTTTGTAAATACCGATTTCCCCAGTAAGCGCCGAAAAGTGATTCGAGAAAAAACTAGTACCAAACATCACCTCTTGAATCAGAAAGATCGGAGGTGGTAAAAAAAATGCGCGGCCTTTTGTCCAAAAAACATGCGATTTTTACAAATTTTCGACGTTTTTCAAGCATAACTTTTTTCAATCATGTTATCATGAGCTTTAACATCGAAATTCGGCATCAGCAAAAATAGATCAAAATTTCCTATAGTCATATATTTTTTCGACTCGGTTTTGGTCGAAAAATTTTTGTCTCAGAATCATGTCACTATAGGATTTTCTGACTTATTTTTGAGCGTAGAAAACGAATTTGCTAACTAGAGCTCATGGAACCTCGAAAGAAAAAAGTTATGGCCAAAATCCTGAACAATTTTTTTGTGGGATTTCCTTTATTGCATAACTTTTTTCTTTCGATGATTCATGAGCTCTAGGTAGCAAATTCGTTTTCTACGCTCAAAAATAAGTCAGAAAATCCTATAGTGACATGATTCTGAGACAAAAATTTTTCGACCAAAACCGAGTCGAAAAAATATATGACTATAGGAAATTTTGATCTATTTTTGCTGATGCCGAATTTCGATGTTAAAGCTCATGATAACATGATTGAAAAAAGTTATGCTTGAAAAACGTCGAAAATTTGTAAAAATCGCATGTTTTTTGGACAAAAGGCCGCGCATTTTTTTTACCACCTCCGATCTTTCTGATTCAAGAGGTGATGTTTGGTACTAGTTTTTTCTCGAATCACTTTTCGGCGCTTACTGGGGAAATCGGTATTTACAAAGTTACATTACTTTTTTGAAAACCCAACCGCCCCGATCCAGCGCATTAACGAGGAATGACATCATCAACATAAGAAATGTTTCCCTTTCCCTTCTCATTCGAATGCTTTTTTAGAAATGTTTCTAGCATAATTTTGGAGCGAGTTATGGTCTTTTTCGTGAGCCGAATTTGGCATAAAATTTCATAAGGTCCCTACTTTGACCTACCTGTACTCGGAGATGAGACCAGATATCGAAATTCCGCAAACGTAGTTTGAAAGAGCATCATCGAAAGTACTTAAGTTTCACTTTTGAACAGGATCGGTGAAACAAATTCCCACCGCCGCGGAGCTCTCGATAATCTGGCGATTCCTCTCTTATGTAGATGAATTTTGCTTATTTTCGCGCTTAGAATTCGATTTTCTATAGTAGAGCTCATAGAAAAAAAGTTGAAAAATTTTATTAATGAAAAAAAAAGAAAAAAACGAAAATCGAACATTTTTCGGATTCCGTCGAATAAAAGAGATAATATGAGGTCGTTCGCGTTATTTTCGAGCAATTCTGACCATCTTTGGCACAGCTCAAAAAGGTCGAATTTCTGAAACAGTGTGTTTTGGGGTTATCGAGGGTGGTGAAGACGATGAGCATATTAATTTTGCTCACAGACCCCTCGTTGGCTCCAGATGGCGTCACGTCGAAATCACGTTTTTACGTGCTACTCGGCTCTCGAGAGTGGTAATTTTAGGTGAAATTGTTTCCTGAGGTATAATTGCATGGCAAATACGCCTGTCTAGTTCATTTTTCATGATTTATCTGATGGAGAAGTGTTCATCTTTTCTCGAGCGTACAGCTTTCATAATTTCTCCGGTGTTAATTTAACAGGTTGATGAAGAATGGCAATTTTTCTGCCACTCGATAAGGTGCAATACATTGTCGTGTTCATGCGTGCGATGTCGGGCTTCTCAAGCTTGTTCGGCCTCATCTGCCGATTGTCGATGGCAAAATGTCGCATTTTGCAATATGAGGCCATTTACGTTAGGATTACAACAAGTTTTAGGATCAAAAAGAAAAACATCGAATATGCTCAAAAAGCACAAAAAAACGGGGAAGCAGTTTTGGGTAGCCCTTTTTCTGCAACTCGAAATACCATTTTTTTTCTTACATGCGCATAGTGTCAAAAACACGGGCATACCTCGAACAAGAATAATCCTAGAGCATTGCATTTTTTTCATTTTGTAGGGAATAAAACAGGTCGAGTTGCACGAGCTTTGTAGCTATGTTGACCCTTTTTTTTTGCAGTTTTTTTTATCGTAGAATAAAAATTTGGCGAAAATTTACGTCGCGTCGTTCCGGGATTCAAAAGCATCTGATCGAAAAACGGAAACGTCTGTCGATTTAAAATCAAAAGTTCCCCCATGACCAATTTTTGAGTGAGTTCGACTTTTTATGTACCAGTCCCTATTGATTTTTTTTTTCGACTTTATCGACCACGGCTTCCTATGGGCCAACTTTTGATCGTATTCGACGAGTTACCTATTCCAGACCCCCGTTGAAGCCTTGTTGATCCTAATGCATACGGCAACTTATATTATCCGTGTTTTGGCATTATTGAATAATGTCTAATGTCTACTCATCACCGGTCACTTGTGCCGATCATTGAGGAGTACTTTGCGTACAACTTCCCAGATGAAAATAACGATTCATAGAAAAAGCACCATAATAACTATCCACACATCATACGCACAGCTTTGTTCACCACTGAACCACAGTGACGTTGCTGCGAAACGAGATTACCTTACTTACAGTTCCCATTGTTTCCTGATAAAAGAGCCTGGTGAATGTGGCTCGGTTCGATGTCGATGTATTAAAAATGCATAAATGCGTGTATTTATCACAATTAATTATTTCATTTAGCACTTTTGCGAATATTCTCTGACCGAACTAGTGTATTTCAAATGACCAGTTTTATTCGTATTGCATTCTGAACAGTTGCTATACTGATAAAAGGGTTATTTGGTTCTCAGTAGTACGCCAAGCATGTTTCAAAGGAGCATGTAGAACATAATGTAAGCGTTATTCTCCGAAGCTGCCACCATTTTTTTCATTTCGATTTCGATCAACGTGCAACAACAGATTCCAGCCACTACCATCTTTGTGCAAGAGATCAACATGGTCAACATTATGATCCGTACGAATCGAACAACCACTGATCAATTCTACCCCTTCTTCGAAATCGTCTTCACAATCGAGGTGATCGAGCAATCGAACGGCAGTTGTACGCCATAGTTTCGACATAATTCGAAGGATCCTAGGAAGATTTCTGAGAACATTTCATAATCAAGTACTGAATTCACAGACCGTCTCGACATTGCTTTTCTACGCCCTTGCACCCGTGGCCTTCGTCATGCTGTGGAATGCTCGTCCTTTTCATCGAAATGTTAGTTGCACATCGTTTACAAATATTGCGTTGACTGGTAAATCAAGCATGTTCATGTTCCAGTTGCGCCTCTCAATGTGCAACCTCGTCCTGCAAGGACTACTAGGAGAGACGGCCCGCTTGATTCTTCTGTCTAGCCAATCCCCCACTTTCTTTTCTTGTCATATTTCCTTCTAATTAACGTGTAATTCGCTTATTGCCCCCCCAATCAACCCCTTCCTGTCCGCACTCTCTCGTTTTCGCTTGCTCTCTCGCCCCTCCCAACCATGACTCCTCCTTCCCTTTCCCATCCCTTCACCTCATCCACCCCTGCTCCCCTCCCCTCTTCCTCCGACACGACTCGCAAGCGCCGTGCCACTGAGCAACAGGAAGATTTCCGACTCGCTGTGACTTCTCAGCTTGAGTCGGTGACTTCCACGCTCCAGTCGTACCTCGACTCGTCCTCTGATCGATCCACCGACCCCCTCTTCCTCGCCCTCACTGCCTGCGTGCAGGTGCTCAAGGTCACCCACGAGCGCTACCTGCAGCCAGTGGAGTGCCCCATCGAGGTGGAGAAGAGAGGACGATCGATCGTTGTCGAGAACTTGGCCGAATCCTCCCGCTCCCTCCCCAGCGAGAGACTCACTGACGACTACGCCCATGTCACCAAGTTCCTGGACATGGCGGGTGTGGAGGTCAGACCAGAGACTGTCTTCAGGATGGGAGAGAGGAAACAGGGAAAGCCTCGACCCCTGAAGATCGTTCTCCCTCGCACCACTGCCCAGCGACTCCTCCTCAGAAACAGCAAGAAGATCACGGGCATTCGTGACTACTCTCACGTCCGTATCCGTCCTTCCCTCTCTTCCGCTGAGAGAGAAGAGCAGTGGAAACTGAGGGAGAAGAAGAGGGAGTTGAACAAGACCGGAACCTCTCACGTGATCTACGCGGGTAAGCTGATGAAGAAGGATGAGGGGGTTGCAGCCTATAAGGATGCACTGGCCAAGGGAACCCAGACCCTCCCGACCACTCCCATCTCCTCCCTCCACTCGCATTTCCCTGCCTTCTCGAACCTCGGACTTCCGGGAAACCGCTAAGGTCCTCCAGACCAGCAAACCTTCCCTGTCTCTTTCCTCTTCCTACCTCTCCTCCCCGATCTGTTCTCATCTCTCCTTCATCACCCCTTTCCAACCTTTCCATTCCAATCCCTGTCATTGCTCTTTCTCCTCTTTCATCTCCCATATCTTGCCTGTATTACAACACTCGTTCGTTAGTCAATAAGATACCCTCCTTCCATCACTTGCTGAAAGTAGATAAACCCGACATTGTTTTTATCACTGAGTCATGGCTTACTTCCCGTATTCCCTCTTCGTTATTGATTGGTGATCTACCTTACATAGCTATTAGACGCGATCGATCCACTGGTAGAGGTGGCGGTACGCTCATTGTTGTACGGGACCATTTTCACTTTTCCACTGTTACTTCTATCCATCATAGCATCGAGTGTCTATCCGTTGACCTGCTCACTTCCTCCTCCTCTTTGTTTAGTGTACCGACCCCCCAGTTACAGTACCTCTCAAACTGAACAGCTCGTAGATTGTCTTTCTGATCTTATCTCTACCTCGAGCTATCCCATTCTATTCGTAGGTGACTTCAACAGTGACATTATTTCGCCCACCATCCCATCCACTGAGCAGTCTATGCATTCATTCGTGTCCACGTCTGATCTCACTCATCTTATTCAAAGTCCCACTAGACACAGTAGATGTATCGACTGGTTGTTAGTGAGTGATCCATCCATTGTCTCACATTCGTCAGTCATTCCGTCTTTCCCTTCCTCTGACCACTTTGGTATCTCTTTCTCTATTGATTCGACTTTACTTCCTCCTTCACACTCTCTCGTTAGAGATTTTGCTCGCGCCAATTATGATGATTTCTCCTCATTTCTTCTCAACTTCGATTGGTTCTCTGTCTTTTCACAATCACCCGAGCCAGATGCCATGTATTCCAACTTTGTATCTATTGTTCACCATGGCATTGACCTTTTCGTTCCTTTTCACCTCCCTAAACCAATTATGGCTGCCTATCCTCCTCACATCCAAAGACTCATTCGCCATAGGAGCACTCTCTTTTCTAAGATTCACTTGCCCTCTATTCGCCCACAGTACGAGAGGTGTAGTAGGGATCTGTTATTCCAAATTAAAAAATGGAATCAATTTTGTGAACATAAAAAACTGAAAAACTCTAAAGATCTCTACCGGCACATCCGTACCCTGACTAAACCCAAGTCAATTATCCCCAAACAACTTATTGACTCATCTGGTATTACCGTATCCGGTGAATTGAACATTGCCAATCACCTAGCCTCTCGATTTGCTTCTCATTTCACTATTGATGACGGTCTTGTCCCCACTATTCCCTCGCATCCGTTCCCTCCATTCCTAAGTAATGTATCATTCTTTCCTCATGATGTATATAAGGCACTCAAGCAACTCTCTCCTTCTTGCTCTACTGGTCATGATAACATTCCTCAAATTATTTTCCGTAAATGTGCACATGCTATTTCCCTACCCCTCTGTGACATTTACAATATCAGCATGCAAACTGGTATTGTCCCTTCTTTGTGGAAGCACTCACTAATTACCCCCCTTCTAAAGCCAGAAAAGAATACCCAGTATCCTGATTCGTACCGTCCGATTTCGATATTGTCTCCTGCCTCCAAAACAATGGAACGCCTTGTAAAAGGGAAACTTGCACCATACTTGTACCGTTTTGACATTATTCCTAAGTATCAACATGGTTATCGATCCGGTGCGTCTGTCCTCACGAATCTTCTAGATTCTGAGAACGACTGGACTCGTGCACATTCTTGTAAGCAACACACTGACGTTATCTATCTCGATTTCTCTCGTGCTTTCGACACTGTTTCCTTCTCTAAACTCCTCTCTAAATGTTCACATTATGGTATTCATGGTAGATTGCTCAATTGGATATCATCATTTATCACTGATAGACACTTCTCTGTCCGTCTAGGTTCAACTGTATCACAATCTCTCCCCGTTCTCTCAGGTGTCCCCCAAGGATCAGTGTTAGGACCGATCTTGTTCTCTCTTTATGTTTCTGATATCACTCATATTCTTGCCTCATTTCCGGATGTTACTATCAAAGCCTATGCTGATGACATTAAACTCTATGTTTCATATTCTCTGGATACCATGAACTCTCGTGTATCCCAGTTACAGTATGCTCTTAATGCCATTTTCGAGTGGACTATCACTAACCAATTGTCTCTCTCCGAGTCTAAGTGTACTCATCTCCATATTGGTTCCTCCTCTCCTGTACCCCAGTACTCAATCAACAATGTCATTCTCAATACCGTACCCCAACAGCGTGACCTAGGTGTTCAAGTTGTCCCCTCTCTTTTAAATGCTCCATCCATTGATGCTAGTGTTAAAATAGCCACTACTGTTATGAATATTATGCTCCGAGCAGTTTCTGTTTACAATCCTGATATCCTCATTAAATGTTTCCGCACCTATGTTCTTCCTCATCTCGAGTTTGCTTGTCCTTTCTGGAACCCTTATCTCAAAAAAGAGAGTCAGAAGCTTGAGAAAATCCAAGAGAAGTTCACTCGAATCCTATTCTATCGTTGCTTTCCGTCTCCTTCCTATCCTCATGCTCTACCTTCCTACTCTAAACGTCTGTCTCATCTCGGTATTCAAGCGCTTTTTGAGAGGAGAGTCATCTTTGATCTTGTTCTGGCCCGTAGAATTATGAATGGAGAAACCATTCTCGACCGTAATAGATTCTTCACGTTCACCCCAGTTAGACTACGGTCCAATAACTTTGGAATACATATTGAACACACCAAATCCACACATAGATATCATTGTTTCTCACGTAGAATCGCTAGAATCTTGAATGCTTTACCATCTTATGTTCATTCATCGTCTAGTGTCTATGTGTATTAGAAGAGATTACGTGAATTAGATTTTGACTTTAGTAAATACATCTTTCGCTAGTAATATTCGAATATTCTATCCCTTATATTCCCCTCACCCCTCCCCCTCCTTCAACGATCGTCAAGTAAATCTACATAAACCCTTCCCCTTCCCCCTCCTAATAGTCCCCCCTTTTAGAGATCTATGAAACTGGTTCTGGAGTATAGTCTACCTGGTGCCCGAGTTTTCTCCTCCTCGGTTTCCCTCACCCAGAAGAAAGACAGATGGAACCAGCGGATTATATCTTCGTATTTATACTTGCTCCCCCAAATTATCCATCTTATCCTCATTGAGAGGAGAGTCACATCGTTCTTGTCATAATCACATCATTACTTTACTACCGTATCCCGTTGCGCCTCGAGTGTAGATAAAATATAAATATAATTCTGAATTGCACATTCCAGCACATTTAAGAGAGCGGATCGGTAATTTAGGACCACCCCCCGGACACGTCCCCGCCGGAATGAGAACCGGGGCCCATACTTCGTGCATGTACACCCCTTGGCCCGATATTGCACATGGTACTATGGAATGGCTTGTATAGACTTTCAGTAGGGAAAAAATAAGTATGGAATTTTGAAAATCGAAAAAATATTTTTTGAACGCGATGAGCTAGACTCAAAATCTCTTTTGCCCGCAGGTGATGTATGACCAAGGATGAAAAATGAAACATCCCTATCGATCCCCGCATGATCGGAATAACAATTTTCGCAATTCAATTTTCAATCTTTTGACCACAATTTTTATTGATGGGAGTTCCGTAAGCAGCCTATATGCGCATAATGTATTTTTGAGATTTTGATTCGTATGTGTCAGATTGGTTAAAAAATAGGTTTTTCGAGCACAACTTTTTTAAATCGCGATTTCGTGAGCTCTAATATAGAAATTCAGAATCTACGCAAAAAAATAAACAAGAAAATCCGGCTCTGTGGTAAAATACGGGTCCCTCGAAAACAGAAAGGTCCCGATTCTGACAGAGTGGTCCCGATCTGACAGAGAGGTCCCGATTCTGACAGAAAGGTCCCGATTCTGACAGAAAGGTCCCGATTATGACAGAAAGGTCCCGATTCTGACAGAAGGGTCCCGATTATGACAGAAAGGTCCCGATTATGACAGAAAGGTCCCGATTCTGACAGAAAGGTCCCGATTATGACAGAGAGGTCCCGATTCTGACAGAAGGGTCCCGATTCTTTGACCTACCTATACTCGGAGATGAGACCAGATATCGAAATTCCGCAAACGTAGTTTGAAAGAGCATCATCGAAAGTACTTAAGTTTCACTTTTTAACAGGATCGGTGATACAAATTCCTACCTTTTTTTTTTGTTTTGTGTTTTTTTTTTCTGTTTTGACAACCTCATTTTTGGGATCTCTCTGTCAGAATCGGGACTCTTCTATCAGAATCGGGACCTCTCTTTCAGAATCGGGACCCTTCTGTCAGAATCGGGACCTCTCTGTCATAATCGGGACCTTTCTGTCAGAATCGGGACCTTTCTGTCATAATCGGGACCTTTCTGTCATAATCGGGACCCTTCTGTCAGAATCGGGACCTTTCTGTCAAAATCGGGACCTTTCTGTCAGAATCGGGACCTTTCTGTCAGAATCGGGACCTCTCTGTCAGATCGGGACCACTCTGTCAGAATCGGGACCTTTCTGTTTTCGAGGGACCCGTATTTTACCACAGAGCCGGATTTTCTTGTTTATTTTTTTGCGTAGATTCTGAATTTCTATATTAGAGCTCACGAAATCGCGATTTAAAAAAGTTGTGCTCGAAAAACCTATTTTTTAACCAATCTGACACATACGAATCAAAATCTCAAAAATACATTATGCGCATATAGGCTGCTTACGGAACTCCCATCAATAAAAATTGTGGTCAAAAGATTGAAAATTGAATTGCGAAAATTGTTATTCCGATCATGCGGGGATCGATAGGGATGTTTCATTTTTCATCCTTGGTCATACATCACCTGCGGGCAAAAGAGATTTTGAGTCTAGCTCATCGCGTTCAAAAAATATTTTTTCGATTTTCAAAATTCCATACTTATTTTTTCCCTACTGAAAGTCTATACAAGCCATTCCATAGTACCATGTGCAATATCGGGCCAAGGGGTGTACATGCACGAAGTATGGGCCCCGGTTCTCATTCCGGCGGGGACGTGTCCGGGGGGTGGTCCTAAATTACCGATCCGCTCTCTTAAATGTGCTGGAATGTGCAATTCAGAATTATATTTATATTTTATCTACACTCGAGGCGCAACGGGATACGGTAGTAAAGTAATGATGTGATTATGACAAGAACGATGTGACTCTCCTCTCAATGAGGATAAGATGGATAATTTGGGGGAGCAAGTATAAATACGAAGATATAATCCGCTGGTTCCATCTGTCTTTCTTCTGGGTGAGGGAAACCGAGGAGGAGAAAACTCGGGCACCAGGTAGACTATACTCCAGAACCAGTTTCATAGATCTCTAAAAGGGGGGACTATTAGGAGGGGGAAGGGGAAGGGTTTATGTAGATTTACTTGACGATCGTTGAAGGAGGGGGAGGGGTGAGGGGAATATAAGGGATAGAATATTCGAATATTACTAGCGAAAGATGTATTTACTAAAGTCAAAATCTAATTCACGTAATCTCTTCTAATACACATAGACACTAGACGATGAATGAACATAAGATGGTAAAGCATTCAAGATTCTAGCGATTCTACGTGAGAAACAATGATATCTATGTGTGGATTTGGTGTGTTCAATATGTATTCCAAAGTTATTGGACCGTAGTCTAACTGGGGTGAACGTGAAGAATCTATTACGGTCGAGAATGGTTTCTCCATTCATAATTCAGCGGGCCAGAACAAGATCAAAGATGACTCTCCTCTCAAAAAGCGCTTGAATACCGAGATGAGACAGACGTTTAGAGTAGGAAGGTAGAGCATGAGGATAGGAAGGAGACGGAAAGCAACGATAGAATAGGATTCGAGTGAACTTCTCTTGGATTTTCTCAAGCTTCTGACTCTCTTTTTTGAGATAAGGGTTCCAGAAAGGACAAGCAAACTCGAGATGAGGAAGAACATAGGTGCGGAAACATTTAATGAGGATATCAGGATTGTAAACAGAAACTGCTCGGAGCATAATATTCATAACAGTAGTGGCTATTTTAACATTAGCATCAATGGATGGAGCATTTAAAAGAGAGGGGACAACTTGAACACCTAGGTCACGCTGTTGGGGTACGGTATTGAGAATGACATTGTTGATTGAGTACTGGGGTACAGGAGAGGAGGAACCAATATGGAGATGAGTACACTTAGACTCGGAGAGAGACAATTGGTTAGTGATAGTCCACTCGAAAATGGCATTAAGAGCATACTGTAACTGGGATACACGAGAGTTCATGGTATCCAGAGAATATGAAACAGAGTTTAATGTCATCAGCATAGGCTTTGATAGTAACATCCGGAAATGAGGCAAGAATATGAGTGATATCAGAAACATAAAGAGAGAACAAGATCGGTCCTAACACTGATCCTTGGGGGACACCTGAGAGAACGGGGAGAGATTGTGATACAGTTGAACCTAGACGGACAGAGAAGTGTCTATCAGTGATAAATGATGATATCCAATTGAGCAATCTACCATGAATACCATAATGTGAACATTTAGAGAGGAGTTTAGAGAAGGAAACAGTGTCGAAAGCACGAGAGAAATCGAGATAGATAACGTCAGTGTGTTGCTTACAAGAATGTGCACGAGTCCAGTCGTTCTCAGAATCTAGAAGATTCGTGAGGACAGACGCACCGGATCGATAACCATGTTGATACTTAGGAATAATGTCAAAACGGTACAAGTATGGTGCAAGTTTCCCTTTTACAAGGCGTTCCATTGTTTTGGAGGCAGGAGACAATATCGAAATCGGACGGTACGAATCAGGATACTGGGTATTCTTTTCTGGCTTTGGAAGGGGGGTAATTAGTGAGTGCTTCCACAAAGAAGGGACAATACCAGTTTGCATGCTGATATTGTAAATGTCACAGAGGGGTAGGGAAATAGCATGTGCACATTTACGGAAAATAATTTGAGGAATGTTATCATGACCAGTAGAGCAAGAAGGAGAGAGTTGCTTGAGTGCCTTATATACATCATGAGGAAAGAATGATACATTACTTAGGAATGGAGGGAACGGATGCGAGGGAATAGTGGGGACAAGACCGTCATCAATAGTGAAATGAGAAGCAAATCGAGAGGCTAGGTGATTGGCAATGTTCAATTCACCGGATACGGTAATACCAGATGAGTCAATAAGTTGTTTGGGGATAATTGACTTGGGTTTAGTCAGGGTACGGATGTGCCGGTAGAGATCTTTAGAGTTTTTCAGTTTTTTATGTTCACAAAATTGATTCCATTTTTTAATTTGGAATAACAGATCCCTACTACACCTCTCGTACTGTGGGCGAATAGAGGGCAAGTGAATCTTAGAAAAGAGAGTGCTCCTATGGCGAATGAGTCTTTGGATGTGAGGAGGATAGGCAGCCATAATTGGTTTAGGGAGGTGAAAAGGAACGAAAAGGTCAATGCCATGGTGAACAATAGATACAAAGTTGGAATACATGGCATCTGGCTCGGGTGATTGTGAAAAGACAGAGAACCAATCGAAGTTGAGAAGAAATGAGGAGAAATCATCATAATTGGCGCGAGCAAAATCTCTAACGAGAGAGTGTGAAGGAGGAAGTAAAGTCGAATCAATAGAGAAAGAGATACCAAAGTGGTCAGAGGAAGGGAAAGACGGAATGACTGACGAATGTGAGACAATGGATGGATCACTCACTAACAACCAGTCGATACATCTACTGTGTCTAGTGGGACTTTGAATAAGATGAGTGAGATCAGACGTGGACACGAATGAATGCATAGACTGCTCAGTGGATGGGATGGTGGGCGAAATAATGTCACTGTTGAAGTCACCTACGAATAGAATGGGATAGCTCGAGGTAGAGATAAGATCAGAAAGACAATCTACGAGCTGTTCAGTTTGAGAGGTACTGTAACTGGGGGGTCGGTACACTAAACAAAGAGGAGGAGGAAGTGAGCAGGTCAACGGATAGACACTCGATGCTATGATGGATAGAAGTAACAGTGGAAAAGTGAAAATGGTCCCGTACAACAATGAGCGTACCGCCACCTCTACCAGTGGATCGATCGCGTCTAATAGCTATGTAAGGTAGATCACCAATCAATAACGAAGAGGGAATACGGGAAGTAAGCCATGACTCAGTGATAAAAACAATGTCGGGTTTATCTACTTTCAGCAAGTGATGGAAGGAGGGTATCTTATTGACTAACGAACGAGTGTTGTAATACAGGCAAGATATGGGAGATGAAAGAGGAGAAAGAGCAATGACAGGGATTGGAATGGAAAGGTTGGAAAGGGGTGATGAAGGAGAGATGAGAACAGATCGGGGAGGAGAGGTAGGAAGAGGAAAGAGACAGGGAAGGTTTGCTGGTCTGGAGGACCTTAGCGGTTTCCCGGAAGTCCGAGGTTCGAGAAGGCAGGGAAATGCGAGTGGAGGGAGGAGATGGGAGTGGTCGGGAGGGTCTGGGTTCCCTTGGCCAGTGCATCCTTATAGGCTGCAACCCCCTCATCCTTCTTCATCAGCTTACCCGCGTAGATCACGTGAGAGGTTCCGGTCTTGTTCAACTCCCTCTTCTTCTCCCTCAGTTTCCACTGCTCTTCTCTCTCAGCGGAAGAGAGGGAAGGACGGATACGGACGTGAGAGTAGTCACGAATGCCCGTGATCTTCTTGCTGTTTCTGAGGAGGAGTCGCTGGGCAGTGGTGCGAGGGAGAACGATCTTCAGGGGTCGAGGCTTTCCCTGTTTCCTCTCTCCCATCCTGAAGACAGTCTCTGGTCTGACCTCCACACCCGCCATGTCCAGGAACTTGGTGACATGGGCGTAGTCGTCAGTGAGTCTCTCGCTGGGGAGGGAGCGGGAGGATTCGGCCAAGTTCTCGACAACGATCGATCGTCCTCTCTTCTCCACCTCGATGGGGCACTCCACTGGCTGCAGGTAGCGCTCGTGGGTGACCTTGAGCACCTGCACGCAGGCAGTGAGGGCGAGGAAGAGGGGGTCGGTGGATCGATCAGAGGACGAGTCGAGGTACGACTGGAGCGTGGAAGTCACCGACTCAAGCTGAGAAGTCACAGCGAGTCGGAAATCTTCCTGTTGCTCAGTGGCACGGCGCTTGCGAGTCGTGTCGGAGGAAGAGGGGAGGGGAGCAGGGGTGGATGAGGTGAAGGGATGGGAAAGGGAAGGAGGAGTCATGGTTGGGAGGGGCGAGAGAGCAAGCGAAAACGAGAGAGTGCGGACAGGAAGGGGTTGATTGGGGGGGCAATAAGCGAATTACACGTTAATTAGAAGGAAATATGACAAGAAAAGAAAGTGGGGGATTGGCTAGAGGTCAGAAGCTTGAAATAAACAAGGATTCACTAATAGAAAAGGCGAAAATGCGAATTAGCGAAAAAAAAAAAAAGGAGAGAGCGCAAAGCACCTATCGCTGAGAGAGACGAGAGGAGAGTGAGAGACGAGAGGAGAGTGAGAGACGAGAGGAGAGTGAGAGACGAGAGGAGAGTGAGAGACGAGAGGAGGGTGAGAGACGAGAGGAGAGTGAATTTAGAATTTGCCGAAACCATCGAGATTAGAATATTCTATCAGACGATTGGAGAGGGGTGTGAGTACCACGCCACTTATATGAGGCCGTTTGCGGTAGGATCAACAAGTCTACAACAGGGGTCTGGAACAGGTAAAAAATCCGAAATATTTGCACTAGGGGTAACTTTATATTCTGAATCGATTGGTGGAGCCCGATTTTCGATTTGAGCCTTCTGAATCCCGGTACGGCATGACGTCAATTTGACCAAAATCTGTTTCTGCGATAAAAACTGGTCCGGTAATGGCAAAATTGGTCAAATTTTTGAGTACCCGACCAGAATTAAATTCTCAACAAAATGAAACTTTGAGCAAGGCTCTAACTTCATCCGTTCTCGAGTTATGATCACTTTTTGACAGAAAAAGTTGGGGCCGGAAACCCAGTAAGACAAGAAAGAGCATCCTTTTCTGATCATTTTCGTATATAAGGTTTAATATTTCACGCGGGCGACGGTAGTTTTACATAGCATTTTGTGCCAAAAACCATCGATTTTTCAAGTTTTTCGGCTATAACTTTTTTATTTCGATGTTTCATGAGCTCACATATAAAAATTCGGTGTCAACGTGAAAAAATACGTCAGAAACTCCTATAGAAATATGATTATGAAATTATGACTTTTTCAGCCCAAATTCGACCTCGACGACGACGTCAGGGTCGAAAAAGTCATACTTTTAAAAATACATGACTATAGGAGTTTCTGACGTATTTGTTCACGTAGACACCGAATTTTTATATGTGCGCTCATGAAACCTCGAAAGAAAAAAGTAATAGCCGAAAAACATGAAAAATCGATGGTTTTTGGCACAAAATGTGATGTAAAACTACCGTCGCCCGCGTGAAATATTGAACCTTATATACGAAAATGATCAGAAAAGGATGCTCTTTCTTGTTTTAATGGGTTTCGCCATTACCGGACCAGTTTTTATCGCAGAAACAGATTTTGGCCAAATTGACGTCGTGCCGTACCGGGATTCAGAAGGCTCAAATCAAAAATCGGGCTCCACCAATCGATTTAGAATAAAAAGTTACCCCAATTTTGGGGCATATCGGATTTTTTACCTGTTCCAGCCACTTGTTTACCCTACCGCAAACGGCCACAATCATAACGATGAATAGAGACCGAAATATTCGCTTCTTCATTGCAGGATCTACAACAAGACAAAAGGTCATGCCCATAACCCCATTTTATCCTGAGTCTACTGATGTATTCTGACGCACCGGACCAAGAACGCAATAGCGTCCAGGTGGCGACGAGATGGATATGACTGAGAGAAACCATATAGTCCCGTCCCCGAAAGGACTCATCAACACGCATACTAACCGCCTAAAGAGCATGATACTCATACATTGCTAGATGAGTGTGTGCATCACACCTTTTCTGATAAAAAACGAACATGAGTATGCAGATATTCGCACAGTATGCTACAATCAGAATCCCGAACATCTAACGTATGAAGATTATGCGTGATAATGATTAAACATTCAACGAACGCAATGGTTTTGTTAATCTTTCGATAGCGAGCCGGCCTCACAACAGATATCAGTCTGTCGAAGCCAATCAACAAAATACATGCGCAACCGACACCGGAACCAATCAATGGCAGAAACTAGAAATGCAGTTATTGTTTTTTTTTTTAAATCTTTTCATTTGGTTACCATTGTAAGATCTCACAAATCGCTGTTCATTTCGAGGTGAATGTTGAGGAGAATTGGAACAGTGGAGACCATAGAACCAACCTGTTGTAATTTGTTTGCAACAAACATTGGAATAGCTCACTTGATGTAAGATGTCACCCACTGCGCAAACTGCTAGCAGAATATTGCATGTGGATCGTAGACTTCTGTGAAAGGAAATCAATTATGACATTTGCGATAATTGATAAACTCTTATTTGATATGTGGAATTATCCATTCTTTAAAGTGAAATATGGGCTTGGCAATAAACCCTCAACTTGTTCTGATCGTTGTTATGAGAATGAGGAAGTTGCAGAATGGCCCAACGATTGCAATTAACTTAGTGACACCGACACAAATTCGTGTCAGAATCGAATAGGGATGATTAATACCAAACATCCTGCGAAGCATTTTTCTATACAACAAAAGCAGTCACAGAAAAGGCTAGAATAGTAAAATTTTCCGGAAAGTTGGCAGGTGCTGCTTCTGAGAACAATGTAAGAGAAATAAATGCATCGATAGGTCCACTAACTACGCACAGAAAATTGGCCGTTGAGTTATACAAACGGTATTTATCTTTGTATTCTCCGCGGTACAGAACTTTGATTCATTATAGAGAGAATACGAGAAGTCGTTCATACTTATCCCTCGGAACACTTGATCCACGAAATCGTGCATCAATTGGCGACATGTACGAATCGCAGTCCACACTGCTCTTCGTTGTGCGAATAAAATCCGGACCGAATTGGTTCGGTTCGTCCCAATCCAAACTGGTCCGAGCGTTCCTCACTCATTCCACCCCCCCCCCCCCCTCTCTGTCTCCAGACGTTCGGTCGGAGCCATCCACAAGCCCCGCCAACTGCCCTTGAGTAATGCTCTCAAAATTGATCTGTTTCTGAAACTTATCCCAATCCGAACTGGGTCGTGCGCCGAACTGGTCTGAGCACCCCTCACTCATCCCCCCTCTCTGTCTCCAGACGTTCGGTCGTATAAGAGATATGCCTGATATATCAAAGATCAAAATCAAAGAAGAAGAGCCAGAACGGTGTGGTTCCTTCAAGTCCTTCAGCTGCAGATAAAATATTCCCGATTCTGAAGGCACATTTTCCCTGCGGTCTCGCTGCTATGTCACTGTAATTTGTAATGGCAGGATTCAGTGCGCAGCTCCCGATCCTATTCATCGGACCCACTTTACCACGTGATCTTGTGTTACTACCAATTTCCCTTCCCCAATGGGTTAGGCGCCTTGGTGAAGCGGAGGCGGTGTCATGTGCGGCATTTGAAGCCGGGTAGGATAGAATGAGAGTGCGTAAATGCAGATTGAGGACGATAAAAACAGCGCTCAATTCGGATATTTTTGCAGTCTTTGTGATTTTAATCGAAAACGGCAAATATAATCAGAAAATTTATCATACCACCGGTATCATGATCCCCACGAGCACTCCCAGAATAATTTCCACCTGCCGCGTTTGCATTTTTTCTCTCAAATATTATTAATCATTGTATGAATTTATGTTTTGGTAGGGAGTGCAAAACATGTATTGTTTACCACACTCGTGAGTTCGGCTGCTTACCGTAGTGTAGTGAATCGTATTGTGTGCGAAAGAGTGCCGGTACTGAGATAACGGGTGTGACAAGCGAGTGCAGGAGGGTGCAATACACGACAACATCTCTTGCTCGATTGTCATTGCTGGTTCGACTCTGTGATGTCACTCCTTTGATACGGTTTGGTCAATATACCTCAGCTCAGGGATTATCCAACTGTTCAATGTACATAACTATGATAAATGCAAAAAGTCTAATATCGAACTGAAAACAATTTCGGATATAAATTTCGAACTAATATATTAGTTCCTGTCCCTGTCCGATCGTTATTCGAAATTGGCGGTCCATTCCTTATTGTCACCTTATTATTAGGTCTGGCCTTGAGAAAGCGCTTTTTCTCTACCGTATGGCCTCTATCGATCCCCGCGAGCAAACCTACCACACTCAGCTGGAGTTCAGCTGCGGTGATCGCAAACTGAGCCTGAATACCGTATATCAGGTGACGATTACGGTGGTAGAAATGATGCAATCTTGTTTTCTTTAGTTTAAGAGTTTGAGACGCTTTATATTGCGCAATACGCAAACATTCGGATTCCTCTCCTGGTCGTCTTTCTTGATTTCAATTACTCGCAGGACACGACTCCTTCCGGTTCACCTCTGGGCGATTTTTTTTTTTTTTTTTTTTTTTTAGGGCGATTTTTGTAAAAATGAATTTCCTGAAAGGGTAAGTTGCAAATCCATGGAATATACGATTCCCAACTTTTTAGAGCATTTGGATAACTTTCCCGCCCGCGGCAACCGAAAATCAGAGGTCAATCGATTTTCAACCCAAAAAATGACCATGATACCCCCATCATTAGTCGAAAAAAAGTTTCTCTCAAAACTTCCTGACTAAATGTTTTTCTGGGATATTTTTGTGTGCTGAGTACGAATTTCGGTATGAGAGTCCATGATATCATTAATGAAAAAAGTTAAAATTTATTATGTCGAAACATAGCCTTTTTTAAAAATCTTTTGACCCCTTCGGTTGCCGCGGGCGGGAAAGTTATCCAAATGCTCTAAAAAGTTGGGAATCGTATATTCCATGGATTTGCAACTTACCCTTTCAGGAAATTCATTTTTACAAAAATCGCCCTTGGGAATCGAATCATCCAAAATACGAAGAAAAAAATATGGCGAAAAAGTGAAAAATTCGTGCCCTGAGGTCAAATTAAGAGATATCAATATCGAACTTTGTGGGTAATCAGGAATTATTGTAAGGGTCATCTCTAGCACGTTAATGGATGGAAATTATTTTTTTCGGGACCCTATTTTGAACCTGTGTTCTGCTTCTGTACGACAACGCCCCATGAGTACTATTTATTAATCGGTAGATGCTAAGGCCTTCTATCATCACAAAAAGAGAGAAGACTTTGAAAAAAATCCCAATGACCTTAAAATCACAAGTGAAGAACATATATATGATTGCATCATCACTATGCAATATTGCGAAATCGTAGCATGACGTCACTATCGGTGGCAATGCATCAATAGGTCTAATATATCCTGCCAAAACATCAAACCGATTGCTTATCTGGTTCAAAAGTTACACCACTTTGCATTTGTGAACGATGACTTTTGTCCGATACTGTATGTTGCAATGGACAGCATCTCAATATCACGGATTTTCTGTAATTTGGTAGGAAAATCGAGACCTTTTACTACACAAAAAATCTCATTTGGTCAGGCTCTTTATTTCTGCCTTTCATTCTCGGAGCATGTGGTTCGTTGGAAAATGTGATTAAGATTGACAAAATGATACAAATATAGAAAATTTAATTAATTGATTTCTTTCAGGAATTTCTTTCTCATCTTACTACTTGATGCACATACACTGCCTGGTCCACAGTATTTTGATGATCGCACTCACTTCTGCATATCGGAATTTCGTTGTAGCGAAGATATTAGCCGCATTCAAGAAGGCGATTTCGGTTTAGCTACAATCACTCTATCGAAAGCTGAACATGTTTTGTTTACACGTGAGACACACAACTCCCTCTATTCAATGCGCAACTTCATCCCATAATGTAGAACTTCCACATTATAAAAACAACCGCATGGTGTAAAAAATATCTTCATTAGGTTATCATTTGCCTTTTGTATTGCCCGATAATGTTGAAAACTTATCTAAATGTGTCAACGATAAGTTGTGGCAAAGTAATCTGCCGATTTTGTCAGTGATCACAATGTGAATAAGAAATGGCGCGGTTACCACTTTCGAGAAAAGTTCACATCAATCACGACAGGGTTGTATCACGTGCTTTGCACGACTCACTATATATTTTTCAACCAATCGGTCTGTCTGTCTGTCTGTTTGTTTGTTTGTTAGTCACTTTTTTTTTTCGAAAAATGCCCAAAACTCGCCAAAACGTGCTCGGACAAGTACAAGTCTTTGACCAAATTATCCATCGTAAACTATTTTTTAAGTATCGAAAGTACGCAGTGATCATCGCGCTCATCCCTGGAGCCAAGTTCTGAGAAGATCGAAATATTTTGATGCTGCAGGCCCTGTTTAAAATTGATGACTCTTCGGCAAACAGTTCTGACTCCAATTCAAGATCTTGTAGCGAACGCGGCAATACTTTAGACTCCAAATTTCGAGATGTGGTCGCAGTCAACATTACTTGCCACAGAGATATGTCACGTGATATGGATTTTTTCAGACACAGTTTCGATTCAAAAACATGAATTTAACACTCATAGTACGTAGACTGATTGCTAATGCATGTGCAGTTTCAACGACCGATAAACAGAGTTAGCATTAGGAAAAAATATGTACTACTACGGTATCTGCTTGACTCTCCTCTGCCGGATTGCGCAAAACAACTGACTATAAAACTTGAGATACAAAATAACTCGCATTTCGAGCCGCATTGCTCGTAGAAAACATGCATTGTTGCAGTATAAGCCAAAAAAATAACAAACTACAGTAATGCATGGTAAGAGGGTAATTGTCAAAACACGTTGCATGAATTCATCAAAAAATTGTCCAAAGACTTACTTGAACAACCTTTCTTGTCATCACTGTTTTCATTATCATCGGAATTTCAAGAAATAATTATTAAGATATCGCTCGAAGTGGTATTGGAGCGATGGCTAGCAAGCCACCACCGGATGCTATCATACATCATTATTTACGAAATTCCAAACTTTTCCTTACCGTTTTCTCGATCTTAATGGCGTTTATTTGTATTCGAATTATTGGCAACACGCACAGCATCTCCAAGGCATATTATGTACTGCTGATCATTCTCATTGTGAGTTGAATTGGGATACTGTGTATATCACCGATTTCATTTAAAAACACGAACAATTAAAATTATATTCTAGTTGTTTCAGTTTTTTTACATTACAGTGCAATGCTACGCTATTAGACATTTATGCACAGTTAATTTTCGATCCTCAATACATATTGCCATATTTGTGTCTTTTCCGAGACGACCCAATAATCAGAATACCGTTGAACACTGCATGGGGATTTGTCAGCCATTTTCTATAGTTATTTCTTTCATAATTATTTCAGATAATTTGGGTAGCTTTGATTGCTCTCAATGGTCCACTATATTTGGCGTGTTTTATTTTTCGGCACCAGGTGAATGTTTTATTGCACCGGTATCACGAGATGTGAGAGTATAATATTCGGAAATATTATGATTTCAAGAAAATCGTTCCAACCGGATCCTGGTATAAACTAAGTCCGAATACGTACATCGCTTTCCCATTAATCATGACGATCTCTTATTTGGGATATGGCTATGCTTATTATTCAAGTTTTTCATTACGATCAGTTTGGTAAATCATTCAAAGGTATACAACATAAGACATTTCAGATTGCTTGGAGTCCTCCCAACGAATCGATAATGAAGGTTATTTTTTTGCGAATACTGATGTACCGATTGCGAATATCGATTGTATGCATAACATTCAAAGGTTACGTTTCAGGATATATCAAGGAAGTGGAAAATCGCTTATATTTCCCGCATGGAATGCTTTCTCGATTATGATGCTTTGAGAGAGTACTTTAAAGAGCATGCTAGTGATAAAACAGAAAAAGCTCATTTAAGCGTTTGGGCATTCGCTCTTTTCGTATTTATTTTACTCTTCTTCACATCTGTAAGTTTTTTTTATAATATGTTTAAAAAAAATAGAGTATCCCGTAGATCTCGGTGCATACTTTCTCAATTCTGAGGAACTTTACACATCTAAGCGCAAAGACGAGATTGTTTCATCGAATGATGATGGTGTCGCTAATAATTGTGGTAATTTACGTGGTGGATCTTGTAATGATTGATTGTGACTGATGGTTTCACTGGTGTTGTTCGAAATGCCTTTTACAGTCTGTAATTCCGATGATTCTCATAGTTGTTCCATTAGCTGTAAAATGGCCTACTACTTAATTGTATACTCTGATGGAAGTAATTTTCTCTATTGAAACTCACTAAATAGTATTTTCCCATAATTTAGTTCCGCTCATGGAAATTGCATCATTCTCTAGTGCTTGTCACTCTGTCGTTCACTCTCTGGCACTGATCTTCACAACTCCAGCATTGAGGAAGCATCTCTCCCAAGTTGTAAAGTGTATGTTTATCAATAATTATTATTTATTTCTAGATGATCTCAAGAAAATCACGAGCCTCTGCTAAAATTTATCATGTTTCTGCAAATTTCTCGACTGTAACATCGTCTAAGGCGCGCAGAAAAACAAGTATGTTTTTTATTATTATGTATTTGTGATAAAATTCTTTTCGCAGCTTAATCATCAAACTCTGCAGCTCTCACCGATGCATCCCAAAGACGAAAAACGATCCATGACGTCCAAATGTCAGAAGGACGAATATGATTTTATCTATCTGGCAGCGATGATAGGATATAGAAAGTACCATACGATTGACTCGCTAATTGTAACTATTTATCTTATGCAAATGCTGGAATAAAAATTAGTATGGACATTATTTTCCAAAAGTCTTATTTTTTCACTCATTCCATTTCAACAATTTCGCCATTTATTATGATTTTTTTTACGTCATTTACATGAATTCTGAGAAAAAAAATATTGAGCGAAATTTGAGAACGGGAGGTCGATTGGCACTTCTCCCGAGCCTGTCCGATGATTTTGAACCGAGTTATGAGCGAAGTGGTTATGGTGTTTGACTGAAGTCCGCTATATCGCCGGTTCGAGCCCCACGCCATTTATTAGCACTGCGAGATTGGACTTCATAAGCAACGTCAATGTACTTCCTGGCTAATAACAGGCGCACTGACATATAGTCACTCTCGGCACTTTGTATTTTTCATCATTGCATCAATGTTTTCAGCTTTCGCTGTGCGTGGTTATGCACTTTGTATTTGGCGTAATACTGTGTATCGCCAACACCCAATTATCCTTTCAAATCATCACGCAATGATGGTACGTATCCACACAGTCAACGTTTGACAGTCTTTTGCAATACTCCTCGACTCAATGCCATCCTACAAGCTCACCTGCTTCAACGCAAGAAACTGTGGCGAGGTAATAAAGATAATATTGAATTAATTGAAGCATTTGATGTCTTGACCCGATTTGTTTTGCATGTAAACTTTGGTTACAATATTTCCGCATAGTATTGTACAGTCCCGCAGAGTCTCCGCACCAAGAAGTGGGGCACGGAGGGTCACCGTGGGTCACCCGAGGTCACCACGACTTTGAGGCGGACTCAGACCCCTTTAAAATGCGAGTTCGACTTATTATTTTTGGCTATGGGCTTTTCTCATCAGGGTTAATAGGTCTGTGAAAGCAGATTTTTGAAATTTGCATTTTGCGCTACTTTCTGAGACGTCATCGCTTAGCCCTCCTCTCTTCCCCTCCCCTAATTTTCATAAACGAACGCTCCCTCGAAAGGTGAGAGTGATGAATTGGTGAGGGGAGTGGAGGGGGGGGGAGAGACGAGTCGCAATGACGTCTCAGAAAGTAGCTACAAATTCAAATTTTGGAATTCTGCTTTCACAGATCGATTGCACCTCATGAGAAAAGCCCATCGCCAAAAATAGTAAAATAGTAAGTCGAACTCAAATTTTAAAGTGGTCTAAGGCCGCCTCAAAGTCGGGGTGACCTCGGGTGACCCACGGTGACCCTCCGTGCTCCACTTCTTGGGACGGAGACTCTGCGGGACTGTATCAGGAAGAGTTATTGGAAACGTTCGCGAGTCGATACCATGACACACATTATATTATCGCTATTCCTGTAAAATATTTGTTTTTAATTCCAAGCCATACACGCATGACGTGATCAGTTCAGGTAGCACGACAGCTTTTCCACCTTGCTGGGGTGCCTTTTGAAGACATTCGCATTTCACCAGCCTACTGGCCTGGTATCAAAGACGGTTAGGTTTTCATCCATCAACTTCTTGTCCTGTCAACATATTTGTTTCTACTCAAGAATGGCATGATATTTACACAAGACTTTGGCCTTTGCAAACATTCGATGACGCTCAAGTCTTTCAGAAACTCCGTTCGGACAACTACCGGTTCTGGAGGTAGACGGAAAGGAAATCCCGCAATCAATCGATACCTCGCCAAGCAGTTTGGTAGGTCGCCACTAATTTAATTTTTGATATTTGTTTTGCTTGAGGCTATGCGGGCGATTCTCCTTTCGAAGCTGCGTGGGTCCATGCAGTGGTGGACCTGTACAAGGACTACTACTCGGAGACATCACCTCTCATCCTACACTTCTCAGGATTATCCCAGTGTGGTCAGTCATAAAAAATGAGTTCGCAGATTTTCAATGATTTATGCATTTTCTAGGACGGAACATGCATTGAGATGGTAGATATGAAAATTCAATAGGAAGCACACCATTTTCAGATAAGAATCTGATAACGGATCTGGCTATTCCCGCTCGAGACAAGTATTTCGCCCCACTTGAAAAGATTGCTAAGGTGAATTGGCATCATACATAGCTTTTCAATACTACCAGGGAACAAACAATGCGGACCACTATTTAGACAAAGAATATGCGATTAGTACTATATTTGCGCATGTATTGAGTTTTTCATGAACAACTTCAGGATAACGGCAGCAACGGCCACTTCGTCGGGGCGTCTCTCACTTGGGCCGATCTCCTAATCGCTGACCATGTCTCATCTCTGACCAAGCACATCTCCGTATTCTTTGATGGATTCCCGACAGTGTAGAAGATAGTCAAGATGATTGAGTCGAATGGGAAACTTTTCAAGACGAGACCCGACACGCCAATGTTAATCTGTTGTTTACATTACCTACTCGAAACGTTTGATGAGTTGATAGATAAAACTTATTGATGTGAAACATCAAAACGACATTTAATTTCCGTAAGTCAACAAACAGCCCTCTTCTCTTTCATGACCGTTGTTTACGGAGCATTTGCTTACGCCTGTGTGGTGATATGCCTAGCTACTGGAAGCAGTATGTGCTGATTTAATTTCTCTTCGTTTTGTAGTCGTTCTGACCTTCTAAGGCGCGTGTTATGATCACTTCACCACTTTGCAAGTGCATATTTTGTCGAAGAACAAGAATTTGGCCAAATAAACATGATGCCATAACCCCGTACGGAAGGGTCCTATCTAAAAACGGGAAAAAAAACGGGGAAAAAAATCGATTCAGAATAAAAAGTTACCCCTGGGCCAACTTTTGAGCATATCGGATTTTTTTTGATGTTCTAGCCACTTGTTGAACCTAAAACAATTTTTAAAAAAAATTTTCGCCTTATTTTCGAGCAAAACGGAATAGATCTTGCAGCTCAAAAAATCGATTTTCTGAAATTGTGTGTGTTTGGGGTAATCGCGGGTGGTGGTGACGATGGACATATCCATTTTGTCCTCAGACTGCTGGTTGGCTCAAGACGGCGTCACGTCGAAATCGCATTTTGACGCGCTACTCAGCTCACGAAAGTGCTAATTTTAGGTGATAGTGTTTCCTGGGGTAGAATTCGACGGCGAACACGCCAATCTAGTTCATTTTTCATGATTTCCAAAAATACTGTTACAAAATGCAAATCTTGACAGGCTTGCCACTGTGCAGATATCGATCGGGGGTCACGAGAGGATTCTGAATCTATAATTTCATCCAATTCTAGGGTCAGACTTGCAAGATAGACGGCGTCAATTCTAGGGTCAGACTTGCAAGATAGACAGTGTTTTGAGATTGCAAGAAAAAGGGCTCCCTCGTCCCTTCTTCTCTCCCCTCGATCGCTTCCCTAACCCCGCACGACGAGAGAGCGTGGGAAATAGAGAGAGTGCACGAGATAGTAGGAAGGGGAGGGAGCGAGAAAGCCCTTTTTCTTACAATCTCAAAACACTGTACAATGTCTATCTTGCAAGTCTGACCCTAGAATTGGATGAAATTACAGATTCAGAATCCTCTCGTGACGCCCGATCGATATCTGCACAGTGGCAAGCCCGGAAACGTCTCTGTCAAGATTTAGATTTTTTTTAAAATTATTTTTTAAAATCATGAAAAATGAACTAGACAGACGTGTTCGCCGTCGAATTGTACCCGAGGAAACACTATCACCTAAAATTAGCAATTTCGGGAGCCGAGAAGCGCGTCAAAATGCGATTTCGACGTGCCGCCGACTGAAGCCAACGAGGGGCCTGAGGACAAAATGGATATCCACATCGTCACCACCAACCTCGATAACCCCAAAACACACAGTTTCAGAAAATCGACCTTTTTGAGCTGTGCCGGCCTTTTCTCGAAAATAAGACGAACGGCCTCATATTACACAGACTACTATACTAACGAATTTGTGTACTGAATGAACCTGGATAAAAATAATTATGAGCGAGTGTCTGGTTTGCGTGATGGATGAAGGACTCCTGCTTGTCTGAGATTTTGAATACCATAAATACTGCATGATGGAAAGTGCAACATCTTTGCACCATGAAATACGCATGTGAATTGAACTGTTCTTTAATAACAACGAGTAAGGCATTTACCGCAACTCTGAGTACGTGAAGCATGTGCCCCAAAAGCAGCCACACTATGGCTCCTAGCACCAGTAAAGTCTAGAATGATTGTGTTACGAACAATATGACAAGGTAATGCTTACCACGATTAACAGATTTATGCCTGCCAAAACTAGGTATGTCCTTTCGTGTATGTGAAATGGACCGCGATCAATGATCCATGTCAAATTGTAGGGACTCTGAATATGATGTATAAAAACTATCTGTCTCATGTATCCACAGTTCTGCAACAACGAACGATACCGACCAACGGACCATTACTCTCACGTCGCCCTTATTCGGCAATAATATTCTTTCCGTCGGCTTTTGCAACAAATAGAAAATACTTCAAGATGAAACCTCGGATCGATCTCATTTTATTCAAGGCACCCACTGTCAAGCAAATATATTTAGCCTATGAAACCGAAGAAGATTCAACCCCTTGATCGAAAAAAAGCAATTGTGATATACGAAGGTTCTACATACCCAGTGATTCGGGAAAGAATTATAAAGTGTGTTTTGTATTCAACATTACGAAAAATTTGTATATATCACCGATATCACGAGATTCGCGAGCATGCTCGGAAATTTTTTTCAAACCGTTACGAAACCTTCCATACTATGATGGGAGAATACCATGGGGACATGTTTTCGAACAATTCCGGTCACGAGTCCCAGAGCCGGCTTTTAGGAAATATCCGGTCGCGATTTCGGCTCTAGTGTCTGCTCCCAGACAACCTAGAATGATGCAGTGGAGCTCAAAAAATGCAGAAAAATCAGACAAACAACTTTCCTGACAAAAGTTAAGCTATAGGACCAAAACTCTGAAAGTTGTTTTTGAAAAACTAACTCCAAAATCACATTAAAAATATTTCCATAATGTTCGTACCGAAAGTTACAGATTTTTATTGCAATATGAAAGTACTAAATAACCTGTACTTCATACAGAAAAATTAGATCCGGCACCCACCGTTTCTCGGAGCCTTGCCTGATCGAAATGAAAAATTGACTGAATTAAACGGATTTTCGCGTATATCGTTTTTCTTTCGTGTTCTCGTTTTTCCTTTCTTTTTTCTAGCGCTTTGTCATGCACTCTAATGCCGAAATTCGAACTCTACGCACAAAACTACACACGAAACTCCTATAGTCAGATTTTACTGAGACGAAAAATTTTCAACTTTTTCATGACCATGGTCATGGTGATTTTTAGGTCAAGCAATTAAAATCTCAGAACTATCTCGCTATAGGTGTTTCCCAAGTATTTTCACCCGTAGACAACGAATTTTCATACTAGATATCACCAGAATACGAAAGAAAAAAGTTATGCTCAATAAATCGAACAGTTGCAGTTTTTCGAGCATAACTTTTTTCTTTCGTATTCTCGTGATCTCTAGTATGAAAATTCGTTTTCTACGGGTGAAAATGCTTGGGAAACACCTACAGTTAGATAGTTTTGAGATTTTAATTGTTTGACCTAAAAATCACCATGATCATGAAAAAGTTGAAAATTTTTCGTCTCAGTAAAATCTGACTATAGGAATTTCTTGTGTAGTTTTGTGCGAAGAGTTCGAATTTCGGCATTAGAGTGCATGACAAAGCGCTAGAAAAAGAAACCCGTTAAATTTGGAAAATTTTCTATCTCGATCAGGCAAGGCTCCGAAAAACGGTTAGTGCCGGATCTAATTTTTTCTGTATGGAGTGAATGTTACTTAGTACTTTCATATTATGCAATAATAATTTGTAACTTTCGGTACGAACATTATAGAAATATTTTTACTGCGATTTGAGAGTTAATTTTTCAAAAACAACGTTCACAGTTTTGGTCCTATAGCTTGAGTTTTGTCAGGAAAATTGTTTGTCTGATTTTTCTGCATTTTTTGAGCTCCACTGCATCATTCTAGGTTGTCTGGGAGCTGAGATACACTAGAGCCGAAATCGCGACCGGATATTTCCTAAATGCCGGCTCAGGGACTCGTGACCGGAATTGTTCGAAAACATGTCCCCATGGTATTCTCCCATCATAGTATGGAAGGTTTCGTAACGGTTTGAGAAAAAAATTTCGCGTGAGGGCTGTTTTTGCTTGCAGCTCTCGCAATACACGTGATATGAACTTATCTGACCTCTTTTATTGCGGGGAATATTGGAATCGGTTCGAAAATAACATCGAGATAGATGCTCGATAGTGATACCACGACCTGATAAAAATTGCAATTTTTGCATTACTTTTTAAAATACCTCTATATACAGAAGATACGATGTCACGCCGGCTTGATTGCATGGTGTTTTCTTGAGAAGTCAGTACATGGACAGAACACTCACTATGGAGGTGATAATAAAGGATCCTCGCTGAGAGGATAGAATAAGCTCTTGCAGTTCCATCGACAGATAGATCAGCATTAGAAATCTTCAAAGAAAACAAGCAACGTTTATTTATTTAACATTTTTTACATATAATCTTAGTGACTGACGAAAACAATAATAAACGAGTATCTGCGAAATGCCAGATAAGATACAAAGGCAGTGATTTATAGTGGGGTTAAAATCTTTTTTTCCTTCAAATGATCACGAGATATAATGCAAATCTGCATACAGAGACGGTGCAATATGGGTCCTGAATACCGTAGATTCGCAAGTCCATAACTCGTTTTGGTATGGTTGTTTCTTTGACAATATTGAACAGGGTTGAAAATTCTTTATTACTTCATTACTGTTTTTCTTCCCAAGTTTGAAGTTCAAAAACTAAATTGATCAGTTGGCAGCGGGTGTCATGTACTTCTCACAGTTCTCACTGTTCTTGGTGGTTCGGATGAAGGGACAGGCCTGAAACAAGAGATCAAAGATCAGCCTGGAATCGATAAATCCTGATACGTGATAACAACAGTCTGTTTACCGCATCGGGACAAGCGAGGGGAGGCGTTAGGTCAGTGAGATTCGCATAGCGGTCCTTCACTCCGACCGGCTGCACCAGATTGTTCCACAGCGTCTTAGCGATCACTGCGTGACCTGAGAAGTGAAGGGCTCTTGTTCAACAACTCTTCAATTTGTCAAAGATAACCTCCCCCAAGTTATTACTACAATGATTGCACGCTATTGTGGGGATTAAGCTAATGATAACGTGTTGGACTCAAGTAAACTCACAAGGATATGACTTACCATACTGCGAGAAGTGGAAGCAGTCAGGTGCGAAGAACGAGAGATCGGGCTCTCCTTCGGGCTGCAAATCATCTCAACTGATTAATTTTTGTTATTAATTTCGGACAGTAGTCCCACACTACATCACACAATGCGAATTATACGTTTTTACGAGGGATGGGAAGCGGGTATTTATCACTATTGGATACTGTAAATCGAACTTTACCGTCATGGGCGGGGTGTTGATATCCTCGAGGAAGGGCAGGATTACGAGCGAGAAATCATCGGTGGTGTCGAAGCGACCGTCCATCAACTCCTGCTCCGCCGCCTAAAAATATGTGGTATTTCCGGCTTTCTTGATCGCCTCATTGCATTCTTAATATTGTACTTTCGCGATATTATCCTGCGCATTAGTGTTGTTAGATCGAATAATTCGCATTCGCGAATGATTTCTCAGCGATTGCTCGCGAATGAAATTCATTCGCGAATACATTCCTCGATTCTATCCGCGAATGAACGGTCATTCGCGAGTGATATTCGCGAATGAATTTGCATTCATTCGTGAGCAATGACTGGGCATTATCCAATCATTTCTCACTCTTGGCTGCGCAAATAACCGCCCAGCGATGAATAAAATGCAAAATCATTCGCGAATAAACGTGATTCGCGAGTTGTTTTCTCCTTTTCATTCGCGAATAGATTGACCGAGCGAATAGGTTTGGAAATGAAATTCGCCGAGCAATATTCGGCGAATAACACTCGAATAAACAACACTACTGCGCATACAAGCTGATGCAGCGGAAAAATTTTGAGTGTCGTGACCGTAATATTTAGCTGACACTTCTGCCTACCATGTACTTCTTGCACTCGTTGCTGATGTCCTCATCGGGGAAGTTCAGCTCTCGTTCGCAGGGGCACTCGAACCTGAAGGAATAACAAAATCGTCGTCCTATTACAATTCTTCAAATGAATTGCATGATTTTCAGATTCTCATTGTATTTGTCTCCATTTTCGTATCCAGGGCGAATGCACAGGTGAACTGACGTATGCAGAGCGTCGCAGAAATACTTGTCCTTGTCGATCTTGCGCAGCAGCGAGAGGTCAAGCATGCCGACGAGCACGACGATGGTTCTGAAAGAGCAGTTACTTTATACACACCATGTTCACGCCATACGAATTAGGACTAGGAGGAAGCAATGTGAGTTCAACTGACTTTGGCAGGTTGTCCTTGAGTATCGTAACCGCCTTCTCGATGTTGTTGCGGAGGTGATCGGATGAGACCATCTGGAAAACGACCTCATGCATATTGGACAATCAATAGTCTCAATGGTAAAATAAGTATTTTTGGTTATTGTCTGAACCTACATCCGGATAGTCACACCAATCGCAGATGTCATTGGCCCCGATGAAGATGTGCACGAGCTTCCATTGGTTCTTTACATCGATCTGAAGAATTCGTTGGGTCTCATCTCAGCCTCCATTTCACTCCCACCTCCGGATGGTCCTTAAGTCGCCTGATCAAGTCGTTCGCCTGTCCGATGAGATCAATAGAAGCGGCGCCAGGCACGGCTGCGTTCAGTTTCGACGTCTGAAAGGGTCCGCCGACGAATAGGAAACGTCGGCGATTCACCACGCACCTTCCAGACATTGGCGGACCCTGTACCTGTGGAGTACCCGAACAGATCGGGATTGAACTTCTGGAGGATGCCTGGAATTTTGCGTTCGGATTGGAAAATGTCGTGTATTAGACTCACTGGGCAGGGTGATGTGCTCATCCAGAGGTTTGTCGCCTCCCATGGCGAATGTTAGACCTGAAAGATTAAAGATCAACGATCAACGATCTTTGCCAGTCACTATTCACCGCGGTACTGAATCAGCACAGCGACTGCATCATTGACATTTGCTCCGGCGCCATTTCCAGCCTGAACGAAAGGTTTGTTGCACAATTTATGCACCAGCACCAATAAGCTCTGCGCAATTTCTTGTTTGCGCTGATAGCGAGCTCTTTCGGATGAGATTCAATCAATCAGACTCACTGTCAGTGAGTCGCCGAGCGCGGCGATGACGTCAATGTCGGCGTATCGCAGTGAATGCACCGACTTGGGCACCGTCTTGCTTCTAAAGACAGAAAGTTAATGGCAGACCGAGAACAATGTTCCTTAGAGTAATCGCATTCCCAAAAATAACAAATAATGCGATAAAGTGACTTCTTCATGACATCGGCGTCGCACTTCCAGTCGGGCATACCATAGTCCTACAAATATTGAATTAACAATTTCACAGAATGGTGCAATTACCTTCCCATCGGCCGCGACAAGACCGACCAGCGCTAGTGCAAAGCAGGCTACTGGAATTTGAATATTATTGAAATCCTAGCATACATTTTGCTACGATTTAAATATAAATAATTATTACAGTTTCTCGGATTTCATTCAACTGACAGTTTTGAAAGTAACGGTGATGTCATCTGTCATAGGCGAAACAGTAATTAAAACTTGTTCTAGAAGTTCCTACGTTCTCATCGTAATTTTGAAAAAGTTTGGGAGTTTCAGAACGATATCTAAATTGAAAATGAAAAATCGGCAACTCACGTGTCCTCATCGTTTCTTCTCTGCTCGGTGTGAGACACTGTGCCTCTCCTTATCCTAGTCCACACACTCGTTATCAGCCAAGAAAGCAGCACCTCCTTTCATGCAGTGACAAATCATATTATCAGTACACTTTCATGCCTAATCTCACTACACAACAGAGATGTTCGAGTTGCAAAATTGATTTTGTTTAAATGCACACAATCGAAAATGTATAATGAAACGAAATGCCAGAAAATGAATCTTCAAATATGCTCGATTACGTGTAAATTGTATGGTTTCTGTGATAGCTAAGACATCTCTAAGAATGACTTTATTTAACAATCCATAATCATCAAATCTTTCTGCATCGATGCGTTCGTACGTATTCTTATCTCAAGTTTTCAATAAAAATTTATCATTTTATATCTTGCAATCACGTCATTCGACTGCTGTTATCAGCGAGAGGCAACACAAATCAGCGTGGATGCTGTTAAATAGAGAAGAGTCGGAGAATAGCGAGAGAGTCAGACACAATGAGGGAGAGATGTGCATATCGTATTGAGCTATTCCTTATCAGATTGAGATAGATCGTCGTAGGAATTTCTGCACGTTTGAGCGGAACTTCTATTCAAATCTGTGCACTGAGAAATCATTATATCATATCAAAATGAGCGAAACCAGAAATTGATTGACTGAATCGTTTCTGAGTAAACTCTGGTCATTGCCGAGTAGGCTCATGGGACATTGATCATATCTTTGCTGTCTTGCAAAAATGATCAACGAAACCAGAAAAAATACTTCCGGAACTCCTACTAGAATCGCGGCAATGTTCTGCCCAACTTATTTCGTACTTATTATTTTGATTTTTTTCTTATTCGAAAGTCAGAGCATTGAGAAGTCATAAGTATGTTCGCCTTTTTTACAATGTCGTCAAGTAGGAAACTTCGCTCAGACAACAAGCCAAGCATCACGTGTATTTGAATTGTATCAGGCTTGAGCATTATGATTGTTTGTTCATAGTGCTTCCAGGAGAAACAGATAATTGCGAAAACAAGTCAATCCACAAATACAGCCAAAAATGAGGTCGGATGAACCGAATTATTTGTCCGCTCGCATTTCATATGAGTGCGAGGGTGACTAAAAATGGCATTAGAGAATAAAAAACTTTTCATTCGCACCTGGACTACAATGATTTTGTTATGACCACGGAATCTGCAACGGATAAAATTTAGAATGTACTCCCGATAGGCGGTTGTCGTCGATAACAGAATAATATCGTGCAAAATCGAATGAAGAGTGATTATGTACACCATTCCAAGGCTAATCTCTAGAAATGGATATGTCATATATGATACAATTAGTCATATTATTGCCGGTATACCTCCGAAAAAATCACATGCATTTCTGGCAAATGGTAATGCTTACCAAAACTGATCAAAACTGCATTGGCCAATCCAATAAATATAACCACCGCTGGACCAGCAATCATTGCTAGTGGGACTACGAGCTGAGATAACATGTGATATATCATCCCCATTAATTATCCTGCCTGCACGAGAAGTATTCTGAGCGATCTCCGTATTGTCAACTCATTATTGGTGCTACGTTTTCCGGTCTGTAAAAATGTCCGATTATAGTTTGCTAACAAATACGATTTGTTTTTCATTACAAATGATAGTAGTAAACACCTGTTGGTGCAATACGTAATACATATGAGCGAACATTAACGTCACTAAGATGAAAGCGGAGATGAGAACCTGTAAGATAGTTAAGCCCCCTTCAATTAGCTGTCAAAATAATTTACACCGAGTATGATCCATGTTACTGTGACTAGAAGGTCGGTTCGTGCCTTACAGTTAACTGCATCTCGACCATGGTCGTCACTCAGGTGAGCGGAAATGATGCATCAACTTCGTTCACTAGGGTTTGATAAACGAGAATTGATCGAGAAACCAAAAAACAAGCGTCGCATTGTGTATTACACGAGACAGACATTTTTTTATTGAAATTTCTCAAAGCGCTTTCGGTTAGAATTCCCATTCTCATTCTTTCTCGCCAATGCCATTTCGTGTGATTAGTGTACAAACTCGCGCCGCAATTGCAAAAATAACAAAAATATTTAAAAAAAAAAACAAAGACAGGCGTGATTGTTCTCACCCAGATCTAGACTGCGAAAATTGTTTTCATTGAGAATGGCCGATCCACTTTCGATTGAGATTCAATTTGAAAACACTCGAGTAAATGAGTGGTTTCTCGGAAAGAGTGGAAGGAACTTTCGCTAGTAAATTTCTCAAATATCGAACCCTATTGTTCACTGATTCACGAAAGTAAAAATGCGATTATTCACTGAGTATTTTTTTTCGCTCGTCGTAACCGAAAGATTGCATCAAATCGAGCTCGAACGTCAGTCTCACGATTTTCATCTATGAAAATATACCTAATCGTTGAGTATAATTTTAAAAAATAAACGCGGTGATGGCGTTGCTCGATTACCGCTAACACATGATATTGGCAAGTAGAGAATGAAATATGGATAAAGATAACGATAACCCCACTTCAGTTCTTCCGTGAACTCCTCAAAGTGGCAGCGAGGAAGAATGGACATGCTTTGATTGTGAATGTGGGCGCCCTTCTTGCTTCGAACTCGTACGAGTTCAATCTACCAGTCAACACGCCGAGATACTTCACACCTTACGCGATGAGCAAGGTATGCTCTACTCTATCGATTTTGTGCACCAAAATGTGAAGCCTCTAAATTATGCACGCTTTCATCAACATTGTTCAGTATTAGGCTCTGTAGGAACAGAGTTGTCGTATCAAACTATCCGGTCCAGGAAAAAAATACGTCATGCGTCTCTAACGTCTCTCTTCTTCGTTTGTTTTATGCATGTTGCTTACCTTTGAACAAATCTTATCTTGAAAAAAATATGAGAATCTAAAATATCTAACTCAAACTCGCGCGTTCGGAAGAACGCGCCGATTTGGTGTCAGTAGGATTAACACCACCTCATACCCTTCCAGGCGGGAGTGAACCTGTACACTTCGAACCTCGCACGTGACTGGAAGCCGGACGGCATCCGATGCACTGTGCTACATCCGGGCTGGGTGCAGACGGATCTTGGCGGTGATGACGGTTCGGGTTTCCTGCAATTGGTAGATCAATTCATAGTGCCGATTGTGCAATATTCGGCGCGGAATGTTTGTTTTAAAACGTGCATCGTCGAACGGTGAATGTGTGGGTGCTCTTAGTGAGAAAAAAACGCAATAACTGTAATTGAAAAATGTTTGTGGGTTGTTACTGCGGTATTTCAGATCGAAGAGAGTGCTTCCGGCATGATCGATACGACATTCAAATTGAAGGAACAACACAGTGGGCTCTTCTACGATTGGAAGTTCGAGCCCATCCCTTGGTAGATAGAGAACACACCTGATTGCTATCAATTTGTTTTTACTGTACACCTGCTTTCATTTATCATACTCCTATATAAAGCGCGAGTCTCTGTTTGTCCAGACTCCGCCCACTTTTCGCCCCTCCTCGGTCCTCAGAGTCCCCGATCCTTGGGTAAAGATCAAAGACCAAACTACAAAGACCAAACTACAAAGATCAAAGGCCAAACTACAAACTATAATGACCAAACTACAAACTAGAAAGGCCAAACTACAAACTATAATGACCAAACTACAACCTCCACACTACATACACTTCACGCTACAGACTACAAACAACACGATTTCGTCACAGAAACTTCCAGAACCTCCCAACGAGACGGGGAGGGGGGGAGAGAGAGATTTCCTCATCGAACCTTCCAGAATCTTCCAGAAAGAGGAGGGAGGGAGGGGAAGAGAGATTTCGTCATCGAACCTTCCAGAAAGAGAGGGGGACGGAGGGGGAGAGAGATTTCGTCATCGAACCTTCCAGAACCTTCCAGATAGAGGGGAAGGGAGGGAGAGAGATTTCGTCATCGAACCTTCCAGAAAGAGAGAGGGGGAGGGAGGGGAGAGAGATTTCATCATAGAAACTTCCAGAACCTTCCAGAAAGAGGAGGGAGGGAGGGGAAGAGAGATTTCGTCATCGAACCTTCCAGAAAGAGAGAGGGGTACGGAGGGGGAGAGAGATTTCGTCATCGAACCTTCCAGAAAGAGAGAGGGGGACGGAGGGGGAGAGAGATTTCGTCATCGAACCTTCCAGAACGTTCCAGAAAGAGGGGGAGGGAGGGGGAGAGAGATTTCGTCATCGAACCTTTCAGAAAGAGAGAGGGGGAGGGAAGAGAGATTGCATCATAGAAACTTCCAGAACCTTCCAGATAGAGGGGAAGAGAGGGAGAGAGAGATTTCGTCATCGAACCTTCCAGAACGTTCCAGAAAGAGGGGGAGGGAGGAGGAGAGATATTTCGTCATCGAACCTTTCTGAAAGAGAGAGGGGGGAGGGGGAGAGAGATTTCATCATAGAAACTTCCAGAACCTTACAACGAGACGGGGAGGGAGGGAGAGAGAGATTTCATCATCGAACCTTCCAGAACCTTCCAGAAATAGGGGGGAGGGAGGGGGAGAGAGATTTCATCATAGAAACTTCCAGAAACTTCCAACGAGACGGGGAGGGAGGGGAAGAGAGATTTCGTCATCGAAACTTCCAGAACCTTCCCAAAAGAGGGGAAGGGAGGGAAGAGAGATTTCGTCATAGAAACTTCCAGAACCGTCCAGAAAGGGGGGAGGGAGGGGGGGGGGAGAGATTTCGTCATCGAAACCTCCAGAACATTCGAGAGAGGGAATTTTTTTGAATTTTTTTTATGAATTTTTTTTTTATCTATCGGCTTTCTTATTCCATCAAATTTGTTTTAACAAACAACACAGCAACGTTTTGTCGTTCAACGTGTTTTGGCTTGATCTTGCAAAACCACAAGGGGGGGGGGGGTGCTCAAGGAGGGAATGACCATGAACCTGGGATAATGGAAAAAGTGGAAAAATTTGCATCTCGGAAAATCCTGATCATATTTTATTCTGACGTAACTTTTTGTGTAGAATTAGATTTTGGGTGTTAGAGTTCGTCAGATCATGAAAGCAAAAAGTTATGCTTGAAAAACGGTCGAAATCGAGAATTTTTTGGAGTTAATCGAATAAATGACAAATTTATCATTGATCGCTGAATCCCTCTTTAGGATTACTCGATGCAGAATTGCATGGGCTACAAAACGCATATAGTGGTCACTGGTAGTTTGGGCGAAAATCGACAACTTGGTCGAAAAAATCGAAACGTGATGTCAACAAAGTGAATTTCGCAATGAACAGTAATCAATCAGAACAGATATTTCAGACCCCCAGGGCACCTCTGCATTAATACAAAAAAGAAATTGGGTCTATCTCGATCGGTTGTGAAAATTTGTCCGACCATTTTACCTTGAAAATCATGTTTCTCCCTGTGCCACGGCTGTAACAACAAATAGGTCATGGTTTGTGCACTATGGCACCAAGACCCTTCCAGCACCCCAGCATGGGCTTCTGATTCTCATTGCTAGAGAAACGTGTCCGGGGAGTGGTCTCAAATTAGCGAGACGCCGTCTTAAATTTCAGTGGAAACGATTTCTCTCATTTTCGGAAGTTTGATGAAAGAGATCTTCCTTGGATACAGGTCTGCATTGCAAGTTGAGTTTCGACCAACAGTGAGAATCCTTGGATTTTAAGACTTTCAATTCTTGCCATGGATCGATTGACTGCTACGAAAGCGTGGGCTTGGTTAGTTTAAGAGTTGTAAGCTTGTGTAATCTGCACTCTTGCGTGTTATGTCGAAAGTAAAACATCATGTGATACAATAAGCTCAACACCGTGCTCAACAATATAGCTTGATTATGTAACTTGTCAATGCATTCTAGTTCTTTGATTGCTATTTGGCACGAATCAAGCAGCAACTATCATAGATCAGTCTTTGCTCTTGTTGACTTGCAGACATCACCTAGCGAGTGAAGGCCTTGCTCTCAAAACATAAGTACAGGTCTCAGAATAAAAGATTGCGAACTGATCAGTATGTAGCAAGAATACAAGTAAAATGTATGCAGGTCAGAATGCAAGTTCAGTGTTGATTATATCAAATTACGCTTGTTAACCAAGGATCAAACAATTTTTCTCATTGAGGTATGAACGAGGGACCTATTCTACGCTTCTTTTCTTCGTCCTTCAAGAAGCAATTATCTTCTCCATCTCAATTACCATCGCACATCTGCTTGTTTACGGTAAATACGATTAACTGATAAATTGTATATTTAGATTTTTTTTTAGAATTCATCACCGGCATGCAGGCAGTATATTGTTACGCGATTCTGGTCCTTGTTGGCAC